>JARQOD010000001.1:657067384-657131601 GCA_033576555.1 Oophaga sylvatica
GTCCTTCTCAGCTACCGAAACATAACACCCTACACTATTTCGCGAGTCACCTGAATTTTGTTCGAAGCTTGAACAGATTTTAAATAAGTGTTCCCTTGACCTTATCACCCTGACAGTGCAACATTTACAACAAGCAATTGTTACCAGCACAGAACGGGTTAAAGTTATTGAGACACAACTAACATCTAAAGGTACTCCAGAAGAATTAAGTACCCTGAAAACTGAGATTCAAGAAAGAATTTCACGCCATAGAAGGGACATTGAAACACGCAAACGTAATAAATTTGCATGTGACACGTCAAACCGTGTTTACAGATGGCAAGACAATCCCAGATCTACCATTATCAGGCAAAATCAACAGACATTTTCAGATCTTTCTACCTCAGGTTCCGACCAAGAACTGGCAACCACCTCCTCCAGTACAGTACCTTTTTTAGGCCAGCGCAGACGGTTCAACTACCGAAGAAGACCAGAAGGGGACAGAAACGCACGCAGGGACCAGGATCCAGGACGAGTCACACGGTCCAAGGTACAAAAAAACTAGTCATTAACATCTCTTCACGGACCTTAAGTGCCTATGAACACTCCATATTACAAAAAGGACCAAGTTTTTGTCCATCATACCAATATCGGACTTTCGATCTCGAGATGGACCTACAACGTTTTTTTCGCCTTATAAGACTTAAAGCTCATTTTGCCACCACACCCCCCTCTGCCAATAGTGGGTGTGAGAATAGTGTGAATCCAAAACTCTTGTCCTCTAGTAACCTTGGCCTACGTACTAAGAGTTATTACCACCCTCCCCCCACTCCTCTCATGCGGCCGAAACTTTCATCTCCTTTGTTCAAGATGGTTTTCATTCTTTGAAAAAGGACATGGAACGGGGTAAACTTTTTTGTCCTTTTAATATCTCACCACAGGAATCACAGGCCTTAAGAACTTTAAAAGGGGACAGATCGATTATCATTAAACCGGCAGACAAAGGCGTGCCCTGGTAGTCATGGATAGGGATTTATACTTAACGGAGATTAAGCGACAGCTTAGCAACACTTCTATATATTATCCACTACCCAGGGATCCTACATCTGATATCCGGTTTGAAATCAATACTATCTTACGGAAATATTGAAATTTGGGGGTACTGGATCAAAAAACGTGCGACTTCCTTACTAATAGTTACCCCATCACTCCGGTCTTCTATACTATTCCAAAAATCCATAAAAATCTAGAGAATCCTCCTGGCCGACCAATTGTGGCATCCACAGACTCTATTCTGTCACCTATAGCAATCTACTTGGAAAAGATACTTACCCCCATCATACAACGGTCTAAAATCTTTTTACTAGACACGGGCGGGTTTCTCAGTACTATTCAACAAATAGGTACCATTCCTCATGATGCCTTATTGGTCACCTTGGACGTGTGTGATCTCTATACCTCTATTTCTCATCAGGAAGGTATAGGCTAAACACGCCGATTGTTAGCATCAACTGATATGGACAATGATCAAATCGACTTGTGCACAGATCTATTAAGACTGGTGCTCACCTTCAATTTTTTTCTATTTGAGGATAGCTTTTACCTCCAAACACGCGGGACCGTGATGGGCTCGAACGTGGCGCCCCCTATGCAAATGCGTACATGGCAGACTTCGAGGAGAGTCTCATCTATATAATCCCTTATATAGGGACCATGCCATTATTTGGAAACATTTTATAGATGACGTATTTTGCATTTGGGGAGGCCACGTGGAGACCCTTAGTAACTTTCTTGTTTTCTTGAACTCCTCCTGGCCAGGCATAGAGTTCACCATGAGCTACGATCTACACCATATTAACTTTTTAGACACCATGGTCATCAAAGACCCCCTAGGGGCGCTGTCCACAGATTTATATAGTAAAATTACTGACTGCAACAGCCTCCTTCACTATCAGAGTTTCCACCCACCTGCCACGAAACGTTCTATCCCTAAATCACAATTCTACCGGGTCAAACATATCATCTCAGACCCTAAAGTTCGAGACCAACGACTGAACGAGATGACGGATAAGTTCCTGGCAAGAGGCTATCCTCCATCATTATTAACCGAACCACAAACCACCACTCAACCCCGCCGTAGTAACGCATCGACGTGTTTACCTTTTGTTCACACATTTCACCCGTTTGCTTATTTACTACACAGGTCTATCCATAAAAACTGGTCCCTTCTCGCAACCGCTTTTCCCGAGGTTACTGAATTTCAACAGCCCTTTTTACCATGCTTTAGGCGAGCTGCCAACCTCAGGGACACTCTGGTCAAAGCGGATATTGGCCCCTTAAGCGGCGGCAAGAAATAAAGGTTCCTAGATAGACCCAAAATGGGTACATTCCCATGCCTGCACTGCGTGCAGTGTAACAATGTGTTGAAAGGTGATAAATTCCGCCACCCCCCCTTTCCGGCAGGGAGTTTGTGATTAGAGACTTCTTTACCTGTGATTCCTCTTTTGTAATTTATATAATCAAGGGCCCTTGCGACCTTCTGTATGTGGGTGAAACTTCACAGCAGATCCGAGATAGAATCTCGAAACATAAATCGACGATTAGGTGTAAAAATCTTCTGCTTCCTATACCACACCATTTCACCACACATGGCCATACCATCGCCCAGCTCAGGTTCCAGGTCATTGAGCAGGTACCACAACCCCATCGGGGCAGTAATAGGATCTCTCTCTTGAAAAAACGTGAGGCATACTGGATCCACACACTGGATACACTTCATCCCAGGGGCCTCAATAGGGATTATGAACTTTCAGCTTTTATTTGAATGTAAATTTACCCTGATATACGAATGTCGCTATTCCTGTTTTTGCCTTTAGTCCGCTTTTTGTCCATATATGCCTGGTTTCTAACTCTCGCCTTCTCTTTGTTTTAGACTCGTTTGTATTAGCATATACAATGGACGTCACTACCACCCTACTGCACGGACTAGGCACAGCCACCTTTCACCCTAACTAGGATCTGATTAATACTGCACCCTTTATATCGTCTTGATATGTTTGTTTCTATTAGCACTGCTGTGCACTCAATAAAATCACATTTCAGACTTAAATGATGCTATGTGTCTAAATATCCGGTTGTGTCACTCCACTTTTATTAGGCACTTTATGGAATAACCCAAATCCGTTCAAGGGTTCCCTATTCTGCTCCACAAATCACTAGAGTCCCTGTGGCCCAGTAGTATACTCCATGGCATTCATCATTTTATTTTACAGACAGAACGGTATTCATGGTACAGCGTTTCCTGCAATTAAGACCGCTCTAGCAACGTTTCTCATGAGCTCTCTTCAGTGGAACGCAAAAACACATAACTTGGAACGCACAGCCATACCAATGAGGTCACTTCCGGTCTCGCTAGCGCTCTCCCCACTGTGAGCCACATCAGCTGACCGGCCTCCTAACCCATGTGACGAGACATTTCCGGGGACATTATTGGCTTATCCGATACTGTCTCCTCCCCTGTCCGTCCTTTAAAAACCTGGGCGTCCCACACAGTTCAGAGTAGTGGTGAATACCGCACCTGTTATGAACTGCTACAAGCACTAAGGAAAGATGGGAACTCTGTCCCTACAATAGGACTGAGCTTGATCCCTACGATGTAACGAGGAACCTGATCCTGTGACCAGACCCGCTAAAGTCCTCAGCTAGTCTGAACGAAGACCTATAGTTGCGAGGGAGGAATCCCTACAAGATCTAGGGACTGGGAGAAAAGGTGGACACCTCCTAACAGAAATTGTAGAAGGGAAAATTAAACAGAAAACAAATTACTACGAGATCCTAAGATTAAGCAAAACTGACAGAGTAAGGCACCTAAGCACCCGGCTAGCTTAAGAGTAGATAATACAATGAAGTCCAGCAAAGCCAGAAGGGCGGAGCCAGACTAAATAGGGAAAAAAGGTCATGTGACCAGCAAACTGAAACAAAATCTAACAAGAGGGTTCTAACAGTACCCTCCCTTCTAAGAGGATCCTCCGGATCCCCTAGGACTTAGGCTTATCCGGAAACCTCTTGTGAAACGCTCTGACAAGTCTAGACGCAGAAACATCATCCGCCCTCACCCATGAGTTATCCTCGGGTCCATAACCCTTCCAAGCGACGAGGTACTGCAAACCCCCTCTATACCGTCTAGAATTTAGGATGCGGGAAATCTCATATTGCCCGTCCTCCACCACCAGGGGAACAGTAGCTGAGACGTCTCCATCTGAGACCTCAGCTTTTTTCAAGAGAGAAACATGAAACACCGGATTAATCTTCCAGGAGGTGGGAAGCTCCAACTTAACAGCAGATTGGTTAATAACCTGAAGCACCTTAAAGGGCCCTACAAACTTGGGACCCAATTTCTTAGACGGAATCCTCAAGCGCAGATTCTTAGAGGACAACCAGACCATTTCACCAATAGCAAACAAAACCTCTTGTCGTTTTCTATCAAAATACATTTTGGATCTTTTGTTAGCCTCCTGAAGATTACCACGCACATCAGTCCAAACTCTCTCCAACACACCAGAAAAATTCTCCTCTTCAGGTACAGCCGATCCCAACTTGGAAAATGACCCAAAAGACGGATGTCTCCCAGTACAACAAAAAAAAGGCGAACAACCAGCAGAAGCGGATGTATGATTGTTAAGAGCAAACTCAGCAAGTGGCAGAAACTCAGACCACCCCTCTTGATTATCAGTCACAAAACAACGCAAGAACTGCTCAACATCCTGGTTTTTCCTTTCTGTCTGGCCATTAGACTCAGGATGATATCCGGATGAAAACGACAAATGAACTCCCAACCTGTCACAAAAGGCGCGCCAAAAACGAGCCACAAACTGAGGTCCCCTATCAGAAACAATGTCATGTATAGTGTACAGTTCCTATAGCGTCTTGTGCTTGGGTGCGAGGAAAACACAGGAGACATAGGTTGAAATGAAATGACTTGTATTACTTCATACAAGCATGCTGAAAAGTTCACACAGTTTGCAGGAACAGCGACAGGAGACACAGCAGGCCAGAGTAACTTCAAGCACTACAATAAATCTCCAAAGCAGGTTCAGGATCTCTTCTCTGTACCGTAATTCCTCTGCAAACATGGATTCACCAAACAGCAGGTTTCCAGAGTCCAAAAGTGTTCCAAGGTTCCTCAGTAGGGAATAGCTGGAGTACAAGTCCAAGGCTTCCAGGAGTCAGGTCACAGACTGACTGAGGCTTGATTCAGGAGCACTGATTGTTCAGCTGAGGCTGCTTAAGAAGCAAGAGGGAAGAATCAGGGCGGGAACATGAAAACTGGAAACTCCATATTAACTGAGGGCAAGAGCTGCAGAAAGACAGAAAGCAAAATGGCCGACGAAAAACTGAGTTTCAAAGAACATGTCAACAGAGACAAAGAACCTTACAAACAATGTCAGTAGGAACACCATGTAGTCTGACTATTTCCTTGACAAAGGCCTTAGCGAGAGTCTTAGCGCAGGGCAATTTGATGAAAGGAACCAAGTGACACATCTTGCTAAAACGGTCCACGACCACCCAGATGACAGTGAAACCCTCAGAGGGGGGAAGGTCAGTAATAAAGTCCATAGCCAAATGTGTCCAAGGTGCACTAGGGACCTCCAGAGGGCAAAGCAACCCTGCAGCAGGAGTATGAGAAGACTTAGATCTAGCACACACAGTGCATTGACGCACCCACTTAATGACTTCCTTCTGCCATCCAGGCCACCAAAAGCTGCGACCCACAAGTCTCTTGGTCTCAGAGATTCCAGGATGACCTGCCAACCGAGAGTCATGACATTCAACAAACAAATCTCTCCTCAGGGTACCAGGCACAAACAATCTCCCATGCGGCGTGTTAGATGGGGCATTCTCCTGTGCTTTAAGAATCTCATCTTCCAACACGGAGTCCAAAACCACAATAACAACGCCCTCTTGCAAAATGTTTTCCTCCTCCTCAGTACCCACCATAGGAGAAAAGCTGCGAGACAAAGCATCAGCTTTAACATATTTTAGTACCTGGGATGTAAGTAACGGTAAAATTAAAGCGTGAGAAAAACAGTGCCCACCTAGCCTGACGGGCATTCAAGCGTTTGGCAGCATCAAGGTAGATCAGATTTTTATGATCGGTGAAGACTTGAACGGGAAATTCCGCTCCCTCCAAAAAATGACGCCAGTGTTCAAATGCGAGTTTAATTGCCAACAATTCCCGATTACCGATATCATAATTTAGTTCAGACTCAGAAAATTTCTTTGAAAAAAAAGCACAGGGATGTACTCCATCCGTCTTTTCCTGAGACAACACCGCGCCGACCCCCACGGAAGAAGCATCAACCTCAACCAAAAATGGTTTAGTCACATCAGGCTGCGTAAGGATGGGAGCAGAGCTGAACCTCTCCTTAGCAACACAAAAGCCTCAATGGCCTCAGTAGTCCACTGAACCGCATCAGCACTTTTCCTGGTGAGATCGGTCAGAGGTTTGGCAACCACAGAAAAATTTTTTATGAATTTTCTATAATAATTGGCGAACCCCAAAAACCTCTGTATTGATTTCACACCAATAGGTCTAGGCCAATCCTGCACAGCTTGCACTTTCACAGGGTCCATCTCAAAACCTTCACTGGAGACAATGTAGCCCAAAAAACTAAGTCTCTGTACAGCGAACTCACATTTTTCTAGTTTGGCAAAAAGTGAATTATCACTCAGTAACTGTAATACTTCACGCACACTCCTCCAATGAGACTCCAAATCCGGTGAATAAATCAAAATGTCATCCAAATACACAACCACACTTCTGCCGATCAAAGGTCTAAGGATGTCATTAATAAGATTCTGAAAAAATGCCGGAGCACTGGAAAGTCCAAAAGGCATAACCAGATTCTCAAAATGACCCAGTGGAGTGTTAAACGCAGTCTTCCATTCATCCCCCTCCTTCATGCGCAACAAATTGTATGCCCCTCGAAGATCAATTTTCGAGAACCACTTGGCCCCCACTAACTGATTAAACAAATCAGGAATCAATGGCAGTGGGTAAGGATTGCGTACAGTAATCTTATTAATCTCACGAAAGTCTAGACAAGGCCGTAAATCGCCGTCCTTTTTTTTAACAAAAAAAAATCCAACCGCCACAGGAGATTTGGAAGGCCTAAAGTGACCGGCAGCCAAGCTTGTCTGTATGTATTCCTCCAAAGCTTTTCTCTCAGGAATAGTCAAATTAAATAAACGACTTTTAGGAAGAGTCGCTCCAGGGACAAATTCAATTGCACAATCATATTCTCTATGAGGAGGCAATACCTGCGATTCCTTATCAGAAAAAACTTTCCAAAAATCTGAATAGGTACAGGTAACTCCCCCTTAACTACAGCAGCAATACGCCCGTTACAACACTTGTCATAACACTTAGGACTCCAGGACTTAATTTCATTGGTAGACCAATCCATACCGATTGTGCAATTTTAACCAGGTGTAAGGTTCTTTGTCTCTGACATGTTCCTTGAAACTCAGTTTTCCGTCGGCCATTTTGCTTTCTGTCTTTCTGCAGCTCTTGCCCTCAGTTAATATGGAGTTTCCAGTTTTCATGTTCCCGCCCTGATTCTTCCCTCTTGCTTCTTAAGCAGCCTCAGCTGAACAATCAGTGCTCCTGAATCAAGCCTCAGTCAGTCTGTGACCTGACTCCTGGAAGCCTTGGACTTGTACTCCAGCTATTCCCTACTGAGGAACCTTGGAACACTTTTGGACTCTGGAAACCTGCTGTTTGGTGAATCCATGTTTGCAGAGGAATTACGGTACAGAGAAGAGATCCTGAACCTGCTTTGGAGATTATTGTAGTGCTTGAAGTTACTCTGGCCTGCTGTGTCTCCTGTCGCTGTTCCTGCAAACTGTGTGAACTTTTCAGCATGCTTGTATGAAGTAATACAAGTCATTTCATTTCAACCTATGTCTCCTGTGTTTTCCTCGCACCCAAGCACAAGACGCTATAGGAACTGTACACTATACATGACAAGATTCAGGAGCCAATGTTTAGTGTCTGCTGGGTCTGGGAAAGCCATGTCTGCTGTGACTGTGGATATCAGATGTCCGTTTAATACCTTATGTGATGACAGTGGTTGTGACTTCTCACAACCATTCCAGGTGAGCGCATTCCCTTAAAATTTTACTCTGGAGTGTTACCACAGGTAAACACTATTGTTTTTTTTTTTTTTCCTTTCCTCTTCTCCTTCCAGCACTCTGCCTTAAAGATCTGGAAGATGGAGGCCCGCATAAAGGAACTTTGCGGAGTGACTGATACAATCCTTTCAGATGTACAGACTTTAAAAACCCGTTTTGCAAGCCTACAGCACCTCACTAATCATAATTTGCAAGTGTTTGGACAGACTACCCAGGAATTGCGAGCCAGGATTGAGGCTCTAGAGGAACGAGCCCAGGCTCCTGCCATAACCCCAAGTTCTGGGATCCCCAAATTACCTCTTTTCGTTTTGGCGGTGAACGTGAGAAATTCAGGGGATTTATTAATCAATGCAATTTATTTTTCTCTGCACATGCTTCACAATTTCCCACTGAACGATCCAAAGTGCTTACTATAATCATGTTGCTTACCAATAAGGCTTTGATGTGGGCAAACCCTCTGATTGAGACTGAGGATGATTGTTTGAATCACCTTGATGCTTTTATTTCAGCCATGGGGCAGGTGTTTGATGACCCCAATCGAGGTGCAACAGCTGAAGCAGCCATGTTAACTTTGCGCCAAGGTAAGCGTTTAGTAGCAGAATATGCCCTGGATTTCAGGAGATGGGCTCTTGATACCACTTGGGACACTTCCGCTAAAAAATCTATTTTTCGGAAAGGGTTGTCTCCACTGATTAAGGATGAACTTGCTCGTGCCGACCCTCCCACTGCGTTAGGTGACTTTATTAACTATTGTATCCGTATTGATGCTCGTCTGACTGAACGCAGACAAGAGAGATGGTTCGAAAATAATCGCACTAACCTTTTACTACCTCCCTCCTCAGCTAAGGAACCTTTGAGTAGGATCACAAGGGAACCAGAACCTGAACCCATGCAGTTGAACTCTTTACAAAGACCGGTTAGTGATGCACGCAAAGAACATCGTATAAAGGAAAATCTATGTTTCTACTGTGGTAAGTCAGGGCACTTCATTATAAACTGCCCCAGCCGTTCTCGTAAGACTACTGCAGCAGTCATTCACTGTGAGTGTTGCGAGAGGAGCTCTGTCATGTCCGAGCCTCAGGCTCCAGAGAGATCTGCTGCAAGAGATCTTGATTTCTCGGACTTAAACTCTGTTAGTTCTGGGGACGATGACGGTATAAACGCTGCAATTTTTCAAGTTTCCTCAGCGGTGTCCCAGCTGAGTTGTAAAAGAAACAATTCTCATTGCTTCCTTTCCATCAAACTCTGGGTTGACTCAGTCTGGGTGTCTAGCTCTGCTATGATCGACTCAGGAGCAAGTGGAAATTTTATGGATATCTCCTTTGCTCTGAAACAGGGGATACGTTCAGTGAAGAAGGCTACTCCAGTACAGATGGAGACTGTGGATGGCTCTCTACTGACTTCTGGACCAGTGGATCAGAAACAGAGCCTTTGAGGGTCCTTATGGGTAAAGATCATCAGGAGAAAATGTCTTTTATGCTTATCTCTTCTCCCCACTTTCCCATTATTCTAGGGCTACCATGGCTGCAGGCGCAGAATCCTACGATTAACTGGGAAGACCAAGGAATTACACTTTCCGGAGAAACAGATGAGTCAAGGAGTTTCAGCTTGCTCTGTTCCTAAAGGAACCATGTCAGTCCCTGAACTACCAGCTGTATACCAGGACTATGTGGATTTATGTGACAAGAAGAACGCTGATCAGCTTCCTCCTCACCGTCCATATGATTGTCCAATTGAATTATTGCCTGGAGCCGAGATACCTTTTGGTAAGATCTACCCCCTAGCGGGGCCCGAGCTAAAAGCTTTGAAGGATTATATAGACGAAAATTTAGCCAAGGGCTTCATACGCCCCTCTTCATCTCCCGCAGGTGCACCCATCTTCTTTGTGAAGAAGAAAGATGGATCTCTGAGACCCTGCATAGACTATAGGGAACTCAATAAGGTTACTATTAGAAACCGTTATCCATTGCCTTTAATCCTGATTGTTGGAGAGAGTGCGGCATGCCAAAATTTTCTCTAAACTGGATCTCCGTGGGGCCTATAACTTGGTCCGTATTAGACCTGGGGATGAATGGAAGACTGCTTTCAGGTCACGCTATGGACACTTTGAATATCTAGTTATGCCTTTTGGTCTGAGTACCGCCCCAGCCACTTTCCAACACTTCGTGAATGATATCTTCAGGGATCTCCTAGATACATTTGTGGTGATTTATCTGGATGATATTCTAATTTTTTCTAACTCCACAGAGGAACATCATGGACATGTGAGAATGGTCTTAGAACGCCTAAGACAAAACCATCTCTACATCAAACTTGAAAAATGTGAATTCCATAGGACCGAAATTCAATTTCTGGGGTATGTACTATCTACGCAAGGGATTAGTATGGATGGAAGCAAGACCCAAGCCATCAAGGATTGGCCAATTCCTAGAAATGTGAAGGAGGTGCAGCGTTTCATCGGGTTTGCCAACTTCTATAGACGTTTCATTAAGAATTTTTCTGAGGTAGTGTCACCTATCACCCAACTTACCCGGAAACAGTCTAGGTTCTCCTGGACCCCGCAAGCTCAGGAAGCATTTTCCTGTTTAAAGGATAAATTTACCACCGCACCTATCTTAGTACATCCCAACCCCGAGCTTGCCTTCATAATAGAGGTGGATGCTTCAGACTGTGCCGTTGGAGCTATACTCTCTCAGAGAACAGGTGAGAAGAATGTCTTGCATCCCTGTGCCTTCTTTTCCCAGCAGTTGTCTTCGGCTGAGAGGAACTACGATGTGGGCAATAGAGAATTGTTGGCCATTATTGCCGCCTTCAAGGAATGGAGACACCTTCTTCAGGGAGCTGCACAGCAAATAGTCATCCTGACAGACCATCGTAACCTTGAATTTATCAGGTCGGCTAAGTGCCTGACTCCTCGCCAGGCTCGCTGGAATCTTTTCCTAAACCATTTAATTTTGTCATTTCTTATAGACCAGGATCGCGCAATGGAAAGGCTGATGCACTCTCTAGGATTCATTCAGCAGAGACACGTCCACTTACTCCTCCTAAGACTATTCTTCCTGACTCTAGATTCCTGGGAGTGATTCATAATCAAGACCTACTTAAGGACATCAAGGAAGCATACCATGCGGATTCTTTGTTGGCTCAACCCCCAAGGGACGTAAGTCTTGTCTTTAAGAATGGTGTGTGGATTCAGGGACAACGTCTGTATATACCTGAAACAGTCAGATTGAGAGTATTGCAACTCATCCACGATTCCAAGATAGCCGGGCATAGGGGAATTCTAAAGACACAAGAATTTCTTTCTCGTTTCTTTTGGTGGCCCACTTACAGGAAAGATGTTTTAAACTATGTCACTTCATGTGAAGTCTGTGCAAGATGCAAAACACCTCGCTCCTCACCAACTGGTCTGTTCAACCTCTTCCCACCCCGTCCCGCCCGTGGGGATCCATTTCTATGGACTTCATTGTGGAGTTACCAACCTCTCAAGGGAAGAACACCATTCTAGTGGTGGTTGATCGTCTAACAAAGGCAGCTCATTTTATCCCTTGTGTCGGCTTACCCACTGCAAAACAGACATCAGACTTGATGATTAAGAATGTGTTTCGCTTACATGGAGTACCGGATGAGGTCATTTCGGATCGAGGGGTGCAATTCACTTCAAGGTTTTGGCAAAATTTCTGTGCGCATTGGACATTAAAGTAAACCTTTCTTCTGCTTTTCATCCCCAGACTAATGGACAGACAGAACGAACCAATCAGACCCTGGAGCAGTATCTCCGCTGCTTTATCTGCCACCTACAAGATGATTTGGGTGGATCTACTTCCACTGGCTGAGTTCTCTTATAATAACTCTCAGAGCGCCTCCACTAAGCAGTCTCCTTTTTACTCCAATCTAGGTTATCATCCTAACATTCTTCCTCGATTTCCCATAGATACGCCCTTGCCGGCAGTGGCTGAAAGAATCACTTCTTTACAAAAGAATATGGATCTTCTAAAGGAAAATCTAGAATTGGCTCAGGAAAGGTACAAGAAAGCAGCAGATAAATTTCGTAAACCTGCACCAGCTTTCAAGGTAGGAGATTTGGTCTGGCTGTCAACCAGAAATCTTAAATAAAGATTCCATCGTCTAAATTGGGACATAAGTACATTGGACCTTATAAGATCAGTAAGATTATAAGTGCGTTGCTTGTCGTCTTCAACTGCCCAGAACTATGAGAATCCACCCTGTCTTTCATGTATCCCTACTAAAGGCTGCAACACCCAATACGTTTCCTGGACGTTCTTCTCCTTGCCCTGACCCAGTGCTGGTCGATGGTCAGGAAGAATTTATGGTGGAAAGGATTCTAGATTCCAGGTTGTACAGAAATCAGTTGCAATATTTGATTAAATGGCAGGGCTACCCAGTGGAGGACAACTCATGGGAACCAGTCAATAATGTAAATGCTCCTCGCCTGCTCCGCCAGTTTCATCAGAGGTACCCTGACAAGCCTGGTCTGAGGTCATCCGGAGGTTGTCCTAAGGGGGGAGTAATGTAAGGTTCTTTGTCTTTTTGACATGTTCCTTGAAACTCAGTTTTCCGTCGGCCATTTTGCTTTCTGTCTTTCTGCAGCTCTTGCCCTCAGTTAATATGGAGTTTCCAGTTTTCATGTTCCCGCCCTGATTCTCTCCCTCTTGCTTCTTAAGCAGCCTCAGCTGAACAATCAGTGCTCCTGAATCAAGCCTCAGTCAGTCTGTGACCTGACTCCTGGAAACCTAGGACTTTGGTACTCCAGCTATTCCCTACTGAGGAACTTGGAACACTTTTGGACTTTGGAAACCTGCTGTCTGGTGATTCCATGTTTGCAGAGGAATTACGGTACAGAGAAGAGATCCTGAACCTGCTTGGAGAGTTATTGTAGAGCTTGAAGTTACTCTGGCCTGCTGTGTTCTCCTGCCTCTGTTCCTGCAAACTGTGTGACCTTTTCTGCATGCTTGTATGAAGTAATACAAGTCATTTCATATCAACCTATGTCTCATGTGTTTTCCTCGCACCCAAGCACAAGACGCTATAGGAACTGTACGCTATACATGACAACCCATTGCGTTTTCGAAACTCATGACGCTGTGCCCCAGAAGCCACTCTATTACACTGCATGGGTTCAGAAGCTGGTTCACAAGGCAACACTATTCCACGCATACCTCTACGCTCACGCTAACGTCTGTCAATTTGAATCGCCAATGACATAGAATCATTGAGACCAGAGGGAGCAGGAAACCCACCATAACATCTTTTACATTCTCTGACAGACCCTTCCGAAAAAGGGCTGCCAAAGCATCATCATTCCATTTGGTCAGGACTGCCCACCTCCTGCCTCTGTTCCTGCAAACTGTGTGACCTTTTCTGCATGCTTGTATGAAGTAATACAAGTCATTTATTATAACCTTGTCATGTTTTTCCTCGCACCAAGCACAGACGCTATAGGAACTTACTATACATGATAGAAGAGTCCTCCAGGGAAAATTCAATTGACAATCTAATTTATGAGGAGGCATACCTGCGATTCCTTATCAGAAAAACTTTCCAAAAATCCTGAATAGGTACAGGTAACTCCCCCTTAACTAGCAGCAATACGCCCATTACAACATTGTCATAACATTGGGACTCCAGGATTATTTCATTGGTAGACCAATCCAGTACCGGATGTGCAATTTTAACCAGGGTAACCCCAAAATCACCGGTGAGGGCAAATTATTCAAAACTACCAAATCCAAATTCTCTTGATGAACACCATTAATAGTAAGAGGAAATTCACAGATATGGTGAGTAACATTTTTCAAGGGAGAGCCATCCACAGACACCACATTAATAGGGAAGACAGAAGTTTGGGTTTTAATTTTAGTTTTTCCAAAAATTTCCCATCAATCACATTGAGAGTTGAACCACAATCCACAATACCCGAAACTCCATTAACTTCCTCCTCAACACAGTGGTAGCAGAAAGAAAGACACCTTTATTGTTTAAACAAGCTATGGGGCAAACTGACCTCATTTTTTTTTCTCTCTTTATTCATTCGAAGCGCACAGTTCTTAATGAAATGCTCAGATTTACCACAGTAGAAACACAAACCTTGGCAAATCTGCGTTCTTTTTCCGAGAGTGAGGTGCATTGCTCCAATTTCCATCGGCTCTGCAATGTCAGTACATTCCTTCTCCAAACTTGGAGCTGACAAGGCAGATTTACTCTCATTAACCCTTGCACGCAGTCTCCTATCCACCCGTATGGCTAATTGCATAGCCTCTTGCAAGTTACCAGGTATGGGATAAGCAATCAGCAAATCTTTAACCCTTTCACTTAACCCTGCAAGAAATAAACTTTTCAAAGCTGAATCGTTCCAGCCCACCTGAGTGGACCACCTTCGGAAGTGAGTACAATATTTTTCCACATTACCTGATCCCTGTCTCAAACGTCTCAATTCTGTCTCAGCTGATGAAACACGATCCGGATCGTCATACAATAACCCCAAAGCAGAAAAAAAACTAACCACTGATCCAAAGCATGGATCACTAGGCTGCAGAGAAAAGGCCCAGTCCTGAGGTTCTTTGCGCAAAAGTGACATTATAAACCCTATGCGCTGTGATTCATCACCAGAGGATCTGGGTCTCAAACGAAAATACAACAAGCAAGCATTTTTAAAAGAAAAAAAATCTTGTTGTTCACCAAAAAATAAATCAGGCAAACGTACCTTTGGCTCCACGAAATGTGCTCCAGAACAACTACTCACGTGTTGCTGGATTTCAGCCACCTCCAGAGAGAAACCCTGCAGGCGTTCAGCCAAATCCCGAACCGACACCATGATGAAAACAGAAAATCTTTCCTTAGAGATTTTTTTTTATTTTTTTTTATTTCTTGGCTGGACTTACTGTTATGAACTGCTACAAGCACTAAGGAAAGATGGGAACTCTGTCCCTACAATAGGACTGAGCTTGATCCCTACGATGTAACGGGGAACCTGATCCTGCGACCAGACCCGCTAAAGTCCTCAGCTAGTCTGAACGAAGACCTATAGTTGCGAGGGAGGAATCCCTACAAGATCTAGGGACTGGGAGAAAAGGTGGACACCTCCTAACAGAAATTGTAGCAGGGAAAATTAAACAGAAAACAAATTACTACGAGATCCTAAGATTAAGCAAAACTGACAGAGTAAGGCACCTAAGCACCCGGCTAGCTTAAGAGCAGATAATACAATGAAGTCCAGCAAAGCCAGAAGGGCGGAGCCAGACTAAATAGGGAAAAAAGGTCATGTGACCAGCAAACTGAAACAAAATCTAACAAGAGGGTTCTAACAGCACCTGAAGGCTGACTCACCCCTGAACAAAACGTTGAATGGTATGTAGCGCTTCATTAGCAGTGTTTTGTCAGTAATTTTTACCCTTTTGGAGACATCATTAACTCTTGGTGTACCGCTGTTCCATTTATACAGCGTACAACATATAGACTAACGGTGGATACCGCGTCTACTAAGGGCTACATCCCTTTCCCTGATATTTCAGGTAATCATTGTATTATACACTGAATAGCGGCCATCTTTACTTTGCCATGGGGTTATTACTAACATAATACACATTATTGTTGTTACAGTCGATACTGGTTTTTCCAGACCATACTTATCAGTAAGTACACTCTCCTACTATAGCCCACGATAGCACTACTGGTCTTAATTAGAGTGTTATTATTTATGTTACAGGCACAGGGCACTATTATTTATCTTACTTATAGGACACGCTCTATGTTCATTTCGCTAAGTACGGTATGTTTAAATATTCTATACCTTTTCCACACAAATTCTCATTTCATCACTCTCAAAGCTAAATAATATGGCGAGCATTATTGGTCATCTCTCTGCTCAAGTTATGTATCCTTATTCATGACCATTTGCTATTGTACATACTTTCTTTATGATCAATTTTGGATTCCTGTATTATTTTTTTAATTTTCACCTTGTCTTTAACTATATTTGTAGGAAACTGAAGAAGGTCACATCAGACCGAAACGTCTTATCGGTGTACTACCATAATAAATAATCTACTTATTATAGCCAAGCTGAGGGTGAGGTTTATGTATTATATGTCTATGGTTTGGGAACCCAACCTCAGCACCTACTACAGCTGTGCACATGGTGCCTACTCACAAGTCGGTTGTATGTAACCCTGTGGAATATTCAATTCTGTATTTGCCAGAATTGCCAGATAGCCAGTCCGGCCCTGGCGGGGGGCATGGTTATGGTGACGTCATCAACGACGGGTTCGTGTATTGGCCAATGACCGTCACGTTTCGGAGGACGTGGTCCTTGTACCTAAAGGTATGGTCCATCTAAGTGAGCTGTCCCTAAATACTCTGCTCGCCTCCTTGATTCATACTATTGGTTCAAAGTTTCCGATGAACTTGAAATGGCTGCAAGTAGTCTATGAGAGTGCTGTGTGGCACAGATCCGTGCATGCAAAATGTGTGGAACAATATGTAAAATATGGATGCTTTAGGAGTTAGTAGCCAATACTCAGTTATTCTATAATGGCCCCTACTACTGTGGTCTGAACTGTCAATGATCCATAAAGTAAATCCCTGTTTGTGATATATGGGCAGCATTACTTCCCACTAAAACACAAATGTGGACTGCACTCTCTTCCCCAGTACTGCATGTGGTGCAGATGTGTCATATGTACATGTGAAACAAACAAGACATTTCATTCAGTTTTAATTTATTTAAAAACACTATAAAAAGTCTCTATTAAGTCTTTATTAAATTAATAAAAAACTGTATGAATTAAGTAAACACTTCATTGTTGGAAAGATAAAAGATAAAAAATAATAACCTACAAATTCCTTAAAAATTGGTGAAAAGGATTCAAATATTCAAGTCAAGGATGTGTATTGTGGCTATTTGTAACTAGTACTATATGTTATTTGTATAATTTCTGTGTGTGTTACAATTTTGTTTGTTTCCCTTTGTATTACAATATATGTCCTATGGAAATGGGTTTTAAGTGCTAAAAAGCATATAGTTCTATTTTGTGGTTGAGCCCTTTAGGGACCAAACTGTCTATTATAAAGATCCATTTGGATTCTATCCTGGACCTTGGTTTCAAGAAGTCTCACCCTTTCGGATTTTTCCAGACAGTTTGGATGCCACAAAAATAGGCCCCACTATAAGACCGCTTGTGTTTGTCCAAAAAGTGGCGTGACAGGGGGTGCCCCATAAAACCCTTGCTCATGTTGTCAAGATGCTATTTTATCCTGTCCATTAGCGGTCTCTTAGTTCAACCTATATATATTTTGTCACAAGGCCATCTGACCATATAGATGACCCCTGTGGAGTGGCAGGAAATTATATCTTTGATAGTAAATTGTCTAGTTTTATTAGCGTCCATAACGGACATTTACAGCGTTTTTTTTGTGTCGTGCTTATGCAACAGGAGTAGTTGCCACAAGGTGTAAAGCCCATTTTCAATAATGAAAAATGTTTGAAGGAATTTTTTACTATTGCTATACGTTGACGCTTTAATTGTGGGAGCTACGAGGTTGCCTATAGTTTGGGCTTTTCTGTAGATAAACTTTGGGTGGGCCGGTAATAATTCCCCTATACTCTTGTCTCTGAAGAATGGGCCAGTGTTTACAGATAATATTCATGAACCTCCTATGGTCCGCATGATATTGTGTAATAATAGGTAGTTCCCTAATTGGTTGTGCAAGACTAGGAGGTTCAAGTTTGGCTTTTACCTTATGAATGAGATTGGCTCTGGGATTGGCTCTTACATCCTACCTTGCTTTCTCAAGCAATGGCAGTTGGTATCCTTTTTCCAGGAACTGATTTTTGAGATAATCTGATTCAATATTATAGTCATTTATGTTAGTACAATTTCACCTGATTCGTGTAAATTTGCCCCTGGGAAGGTTTGTGAGCCATATCTGTTGTGAATGGGTTTGAGATGAGTTCTGAGCAGAGGCTCCCTCTGGTGGTTACAAGCGGTACTAGTGAAGATTGTGAGGACTGGGAATCAGGTGTTACTGACTGGTCTTATATAAGGGAGTCATTTTCCCATCAGGGTTGCCGGTGATCAATTGTTCTGGTCTGAATCCTTCATTCCAGTTTCCCTTGTAGCCTGCTGTGTCGTGTCTGCATCTCCTGCTACCAGATAAGAATTTTTCTTCTTTTGTGTTGTTGCTATATTTTTGCATTTTGTCCTGCACTTCTTTGGGGGCCTTCTGGGTCCCCTCCGGGGGCTTCTGCCTTCTCAGTTTAGTTCAGCCACTGAGTTTTGTTCTTTTGCTTTTTCCAGTTTTTTCAGTGGCTGCTGTTTTGATTTTGTTACATCCGAGAGCTAATTTAGGTGGTAGAGGTCGTGTGAGCTCAGGTGATTTTGAAATTAGTAGAGTTGGTGTTTTTCAGGGTTTTCTGGGATTGCAGTAAGTACCCTTCCTGTCCTTTTCTATTTAGAATAGTTTGGGCCCCAGCGTTTGCTCATTCTATTTTCTTTCTGTGTCAGTATTTCCTCTTGTCTAACCGCCATTACATGTTTGGGGGCTTTCTATTATCTTTGGGGTTCTGCTCCGGGGCAGATAGCTTTCCTATTTCTATCTTTAGGTGTAGTTAGTTTCTCAGGCTGTGACGAGGCGTCTAGGACCAACGTAGGAACGCTCCACGGCTGCCTCTAGTTGTGGTGGTTAGTCAGGGTACTGCAATCCCATAGATTCCAACTGCTCTGGTGTATTGCCTTTTTTACCTGCACTCCTCAGCTACCGAAACATAACAGTATCACCGGCCTAAAAATTGAAAATTGTATGGTACTCACAGAAGGGAAAAAATATTGTGATAGGTTTTCCAAAATGATACATCTTGTGCCATTACCTAAGTTGCCTTCCTCCTCTGAATTGGTGCCGTTATTTCTTCAGCACGTGGTTCGTTTACACGGCATTCCTGAGAACATTGTGTCTGACAGAGGAGTCCAGTTTGTTTCCAGATTTTGGAGGACTTTTTGTTCTAAACTGGGTGTTCAATTGTCTTTCTCCTCGGCATTTCATCCTCAGACCAATGGTCAAACTGAGAGAACAAACCAGACATTAGAGACTTATCTAAGATGCTTTGTGTCTGCTGATCAGGATGACTGGGTCTCTTTTTAGCCTTTGGCTGAGTTTGCTCTTAATAATAGGGCTAGCTCTGCCACTTTGATGTCTCCGTTTTTCTGTAATTCTGGGTTTCACCCTCGATTTTCTTCAGGACAGACGGAAGCTTCTGTCTGTCCAGGTGTTGACTCTGTTGTTGAGCGTATGCAACAGATTTGGGACCAGGTAGTGGAGAGGTTGTCCCTCTCTCAGGAGAAGGCCCAGCGGTTTGCTAACCGGCATAGGACTGATGGTCCTCAGTTTAAAGTGGGGGACTTGGTCTGGTTGTCCTCAAAGAATATTCCTATGAGAGTAGCATCTCCTAAATTTAAGCCTAGGTTCATTGGACCTTATAAGATCATGGAGATTATTAATCCTGTTTCTTTTCGTTTGCTTCTTCCAGGGACATTTAAGATCCATAACGTGTTCCACAAGTCCTTGTTGAAGAGGTTTGTTGAGCCAGTGGTTCCTGCTACTGTGCCTCCTGACCCTGTTTTGGTTGAGGGCAATCTGGAGTATGTGGTTGAGAAAATATTGGATTCTCGTTTTTCTAGACGAAGACTCCAGTATTTGGTTAAATGGAGAGGTTATGGTCAGGAAGACAATTCTTGGGTGTTTGCTTCGGACATCCATGCTAGGAGACTTATCCGTGCGTATCATAGAACTCATCCTGACCGACCTGGTTGCTCAAATGAGGGTTCGGTGACCCCTCCTCAAGGGGGGGTACTGTTGTGAATGGGTTTGAGATGAGTTCTGAGCAGAAGCTCCCTCTGGTGGTTACAAGCGGTACTAGTGAAGATTGTGAGGACTGGGAATCAGGTGTTACTGACTGGTCTTATATAAGGGAGTCATTTTCCATCAGGGTTGCCGGTGATCAATTGTTCTGGTCTGAATCCTTCATTCCAGTTTCCCTTGTAGCCTGCTGTGTCGTGTCTGCATCTCCTGCTACCAGATAAGAATTTTTCTTCTTTTGTGTTGTTGCTATATTTTTGCATTTTGTCCTGCACTTCTTTGGGGGCCTTCTGGGTCCCCTCCGGGGGCTTCTGCCTTCTCAGTTTAGTTCAGCCACTGAGTTTTGTTCTTTTGCTTTTTCCAGTTTTTTCAGTGGCTGCTGTTTTGATTTTGTTACACCAGAGAGCTAATTTAGGTGGTAGAGGTCGTGTGATCTCAGGTGATTTTGAAATTAGTAGAGTTGGTGTTTTTCAGGGTTTTCTGGGATTGCAGTAAGTACCCTTCCTGTCCTTTTCTATTTAGATAGTTTGGGCCCCAGCGTTTGCTCATTCTATTTTCTTTCTGTGTCAGTATTTCCTCTTGTCTAACCGCCATTACATGTTTGGGGGCTTTCTATTATCTTTGGGGTTCTGCTCCGGGGCAGATAGCTTTCCTATTTCTATCTTTAGGTGTAGTTAGTTTCTCAGGCTGTGACGAGGCGTCTAGGACCAACGTAGGAACGCTCCACGGCTGCCTCTAGTTGTGGTGGTTAGTCAGGGTACTGCAATCCCATAGATTCCAACTGCTCTGGTGTATTGCCTTTTTTACCTGCACTCCTCAGCTACTGAAACATAACACATATCGGTAAATGGCAGATACTAGTATGGATAAAACTATTGGAATCAACTTCCTTGCAATAACATTTAGCTATCCGAGTATTGTTAGCCATGCAAATGTTGAGATCCAAAAAGTTCACATTGGAGTTACTTGTAGTTGCCGTGAACTCCAAGCCAAAGTCATTATTATTGAGTCCAGCCACAAAGAAGTTAAGATCCATCTGTGTGCCTTCTCAAATGAACAAAATGTTGTCTATAAAGCGACGCCATAAGATCAGGCCTTTGTGTAACTGACCATTCGTGAAAATATGAGTTTCCTAAAATTTTCCTACATTCAGATTGGCATAACTTGGGGAAAACCGTGTCCCCATTGCTGTCCCCCACATTTGGAGTCAAAATTGTTGGTCATATGTAAAATAATTGTGTTTCAGAATGAATTGAATGCTTTCCACAATAAATTGGACTTGGATATGGCTATATATACCTAGTGTGCGTGGGAAATAGTCCGCAGTTTCGCATCCTTTTTGTTGATTAATGACTGTATATAATGACATAATGTCCAAAGTACCCAGTATGTCATTTTCTTTCCAATGGATCGATTCTAGAATTAGAATTGTGTGTCCAGTATCCTTTAAATATGCAGGTAGTAGTGGCACGCATTTTTATACTGTAGGTGTGTGCCCACATATTTGGACAGATTTGCTGTTAAACAATTAATGCCCGATATGGTCGGCCTAACTGGGGGACAACTAACATTTTTATGGAGTTCGGGGATATGGTAAAAAACTGGCGTGCTAGGAGTTTTATTGTTGATAAAGTGAAATTCTTTTTTATTTAAGATCCCCAGAGATTTGCCTTTTAGGGCTAGGATATTGAGTTTTTTTTAAATAGTTTGTGGTGGGGTCACTGATTAGTTTTTTGTAAGTAATTGGATCTTTTAGGAGCCTGAGTGATTCTTCATGGTACACGGTTTGATTGAGGACCACGATACCTCCCCCTTATCCTCTGGGCAAATGATTTTGCCATGATCCTCTTAGATGTCCACTATCGATTTTCTCTCTTCCTTATTAAGATTATGGGGTACATATTTAGGATCTTTTCTTTTCTTCTCCAAATATACACCGTGACCATAGTGTCAAAAGTGTGAAAACACTGGAATACTCATTAATTAGGTTGAATGTGGATGGATTAGCTAGTGATGTATGAACATACTGGTTGGTATTGTGGTAATTCAATATTGGATCGACTGGTCCTTTTTTCAAAAAATGTTTTTTTATTGTTAGATTCCATTGGAATTCCTTCATTCTGATATAGAGACTAAATGTATTCATTTCTAAGGTGGGGTAAATTTTAGTTCTTTCTGTAGAAGGGTTTCTTCATTTTTAGATAGTTGATGTGAGCTTCGATTGAATTTTTTTTGTGGCATTGCACCATCTTCCCTCCCTTATTTCCTTTTAGTGAGTTTTCCCCCTCTTTTGCCTCTTTTGGTTTTGTACTTTTTGTCCAAAAAAAATCCCGAATAATTTATGGGTGTAATTTTGATCTCTTTTTGTGATTGTGATCCCTACCCCTCAGTTGGTTTACTGACATATGTCCTTCTACAGTCATGGCCAAAAGTTTTGAGAATGACACAAATATTAATTTTTACAAAGTCTACTGCTTCACTTTTTCTAATGGCAATTTGCATATACTCCAGAATGTTATAAAGAGGAATCAGCTCAACAGCAATTACTTGCAAAGTCAATATTTGGCTAGAAAATGAACTTTATCCCCCAAAACACATTTCAACATCATTGCAGCCTTGCCTTAAAAGACCAGCTAACCTCTTTTCAGTGATTGCTCCATTAACACAGGTGTGGGTGTTGATGAGGACATGGCTGGAGATCAATCTGTCATGATTAAGTAAGAATGAGACCACTGGACACTTTAAAAGGAGGCTGGTGCTTGGCATCATTGTTTCTCTTCTGTTAACCATGGTTATCTCTAAAGAAACACGTGCAGTCATCATTGCAATGCACAAAAATGGCCTAACAGGGAAAAGTATCGCAGCTAGAAAGATTACACCTCAGTCAACAATCTATCGCATCATCAAGAACTTCAAGGAGAGAGGTTCCATTGTTGCCAAAAAGGCTTCAAGGCGCCCAAGAAAGACCAGCAAGCGCGAGGACCGTCTCTTAAAAGTGTTTCAGCTGCGGGATCAGGCTACCAGCAGTGCAGAGCTTGTTCAGGAATGGCAGCAGGCAGGTGTGAGTGCATCTGCACGCACTGTGAGGCGGAGACTCTTGGAGCAAGGCCTGGTCTCAAGGAGGGCAGCAAAGAAGCCTCTTCTCTCCAGAAAAAACATCATGGACAGAGTGATATTCTGCAAAAGGTACAGGCAGTGGACTGCTGAGGCCTGATGTAAAGTTATTTTCTCTGATGAATCCCCTTTTCGATTGTTTGGGACATCAGGAAAACGCCTCATTCAGAGAAGACAAGGTGAGCGTTACCACCAGTCTTGTCTCATGCCAACTGTTAAGCATCCTGAAACCATTCATGTGTGGGGTTGCTTCTCAGCCAAGGAATCGGCTCTCTCACAGTCTTGCCTAAAAACACAGCCATGAATAAAGAATGGTACCAGAATGTCCTCCAAGAGCAACTTCTCCCAACCCTCAAAGAGCAGTTTGGCGATCAACAATGCCTTTTCCAGCATGATGGAGCACCTTGCCATAAAGCAAAGGTGATAACTAAATGGCTCAGGGAACAAAACATAGAGATTTTGGGTCCATGGCCTGGAAACTAACCAGATCTTAATCCCATTGAGAACTTGTGGTCAATCATCAAGAGACGGTTGGACAAACAAAAACCTAAAAATTCTGCCAAAATGAAAGCATTGATTGTGCAAGAATGGACTGCTATTAGTCAGGATTTGGTCCAGAAGTTGATTGAGGAGAAGGGAGATGCCAGGGAGAAGGGAGCATGCCAGGGAGAATTGCAGAGGTCCTGAAGAAGAAGGGTCAACACTGCAAATATTGACTTGCTGCATTAACTCATTCTAACTGTCAATATAAGCTTTTGTTACTCATATGTTTGCAATTATTATATTTCTGTCTGTGATAAAACATCTGTCAAACACACATAAAAACCAGAGGGCAGCAGATCATGTGAAAATATAATATTTGTGTCATTCTCAAAACTTTTGGCCATGACTGTAGTGTTGGGATATTTGTTAATATTGTTCTGATTGAATACATTAGTTATTTTACATAATTGCTTGCTCCCTGTGTGTTTCCCAGATTTATCCCCTACATCTAACCTGGTGGTAGTGATTGGATGGTTATGACTCCTATTATTAGTGATGGGAGTAGTTTATTCCCACATGTTAGATTTTGATTCTCTGATTCTTCAGCTAATGATGAGAGTTGGAAATATTTGTTGAAAATTGGAATATCTGTCCTTGCAGGGGTTCAGGAATCGGTAGCTAAAGTGCAGTTAGCGGTTTTTAATTTATTAGGACATACTGAGATGTAAAAAAAAATCACCAGTGGATGAGCCTGGGGTTTCCTA
Source organism: Oophaga sylvatica (assembly GCA_033576555.1). Taxonomy (NCBI): domain Eukaryota; kingdom Metazoa; phylum Chordata; class Amphibia; order Anura; family Dendrobatidae; genus Oophaga; species Oophaga sylvatica. The sequence continues at coordinate 657,091,789 of JARQOD010000001.1, forward strand.
CAGGTTGCAATTATTCCTAGTGTGGTTTGATACGGGGGTATATTGGGTGGAGTTGGTATTCGTATATGTTGAGATTGTTGAGGTTGTACATTGTATTCATCCAAAACAACAAACTGGGTGGGTTTGTGTTGTGGATTGGTATAAGACCTATTTGGAAAAGTGGTAAGTGAAGTGGGGCTAGAATGGACTTGCTGTGGCATATTGTCGGTAATAAATTTCCTAATTTTTATTAATAATTTCTTCCTCTTTTACTTTTAATCTACTCATAATACTAAATGCAAGATCTTGAATTTCCTTTAAGTGATCAAAAGTTTTCAGTTGTTCAAACAGGCACACAATCTGTTGATTAGTCTTCTCAAGGTTGGATCAACATTTTTCTATAATAAACTGAAGAGCCTTTGAACCAATAGTATGTAGCGAACGGGGGTATTTAGGGACAGCTCACTTAGATGGACCATATCTTGAGGAAGAAGGACCACGTCCTTCAAAACGCTTCAGTCATTGGCCCATACACGAGTCCGTAGTTAGTGACGTCACCATAACCACGCCCCCCCCGCTCACTTCGCTACTGTACAGTGGCGCTTTCAGACAGAGCTCACTGCCACCTTGTGTCTCAGTGAGTACAAGGGGGAGGTTTAGTAACGGGAGGACGCTCACCAGTGCCACTTACTCTACAGGGATTGCCCCAGCAACCGGATGAACAGGACGCATAGCACTCTCATCAATTACATAATAATTGGTATGTTCTTCATTCAAGTTGTTTATTTAGAAACCGCTCTCCACTTTCTTTTGCAATTCACATACACTAGCGTACATTGTGGCCTCAGACTGGTAAAGTGGCAGCTGCTTGTCTTATATATCATTAGATCTTTGTACTGTCCCCTCATATATTTGAACATTGTAATAAGAACACCCCTAAGCCTTAGTTTTTCTAAACTAAATAACCCCAAGTTTAATAACCTGTCTTGTTATTGTCCCATTCCCTTAATTAACTTGTTTGCTCTTCTCTGCACCCAATCTAGATCAGTTGTGTCCTTCTTATCCATCAGAGACCAAAACTGTACACAGTATTCTAAACATGTCTGAAAAGCTATGAAACTACAGTTCATAAAACACGGATTTTGGTAAGAACTTACCTGTAAAATCCTTTTCAGCGAAGGAAGGAAGAGAGACACAGTATTCATTACTGATGGGTAGGCGGAGCCCCAGATCAGGATGTCACCTCAGATCAAAAGAGTGCTGACTGGCTGGCCCCTCCAGCTCGGGCTCCTCCTACTCAGCTCCAGTCGTACCAAAGCTTTTAGGAAAAGAACCAAGATCACCAGCGGAGCAACATAACCCCTTCTGAAGGAACTTCAGAGAAAAAACACAAGGATACAGGTTATGCATGCAAAGAAAGCCAAAAACCACAGAGTTCCAGGTACTACTCACGGAACCTGACTACTGCGATGAGCTGGCGATGCTGGAACAGAGCCTTAGCGCGCTGACCTCAGCCCAGATAATCGCTATCAGATAAGGGTCGCGCTGCATCTGAAAACATCAACACACTTCTGCCTTGGGAGGGTGCTGTGTCTCTCTTCCTTCCTTCGCTGAAAAGGATTTTACAGGTAAGTTCTTACCAAAATCCGTGTTTCAGCTGCAGATGGAAGGAAGAGAGCCACAGTATTCATTACTGATGGGACGTCCCAAAGCAGTTCAAAAATAAGGGTGGGAAAAAACCAACAAGAGGCAGAAACCCAACAACCTTAACAACAAAGCGCAACCAGCGCTAAACACAAGTTCATCCAGAACTTTAAACTACAGCTGCCTGCAGGACCCTACGTCCGAGGGCTGCATCAGCGGAAGCACTGACGTCCACTTTATAAAACTTCGTAAACATGTGGACAGAGCGCCAAGTCGCCGCCCGGCAGAGCTGCACTGCTGAAGCACCTTGGTGAAAAACCCACGATGAAGCCACAGCCCTCGTGGAATGGGCTTGAATCTTAATCGGGCAAGATTCACCCTGAAGACGGTAAGCTTCCAATATAGCTGACCGAATCCAACGAGCTATAGAATCCTTGGAAGCTCGTTGACCACGCCGACGACCTACTGGAACCACAAATAGGGAGTCCGTCTTACGAAAACCTTGAGTAATAGATAGATAAAACTTCAAGGCCCGCACTAAATCCAATGTGTGTAAAGCACGCTCTTTCACATTCTTCGGATCCGGACAGAGTGAAGGCAACACAATATCCTAGTTAACATGAAATTGTGACACCACTTTAGGCAAAAAATCACCCCGAGTGCGAAGCACTACATGATCCGGAAAAAACTCCAGAAAAGGAGGCGAACAAGAAAGAGCTGCCAACTCAGAAACTCTCCTCAAGGAAGTGACTGCAACAAGGAAAGCCACCTTCCAAGAAAGTAAAGAAAGGCTAGCAGAAACCATAGGCTCAAAAGGTTTATGCTGAAGAGCCTCCAAAACAAGGTTGAGCCGCCAAGGAGACACGGGTGCCTTCCGCGGCGGGAACTTACGAGATATACCTCGGAAAAAGGAGAGCACGTCTCTATTTGAAGCAATGGTTCTCCGGAACAATAAGGACAGAGCAGAAATCTGACCTTTCAGGGTGCTGACTGCCAAACCCTTGTCTAGCCCATGCTGCAGAAAAGCCAACAGGTTGGGAATGGAAAATTTTCTCGGGTTCCGAGAGGACCCCAAACACCACGAAAAGAAGGTTTCCCAAATTTTGTGGTAAATCCTAGTAGTAGCCGGACTTCTTGCAGCACGAAGGGTAGCAATGACCTCGGCTGAGAAACCTCTACGGGTCAAGATTTCTGTCTCAAGAGCCACGCCGTCAAACGCAGGGACATCAAGTCCGGATGACAAACGGGCCCCTGAGTCAACAAGTCCGGTTGAAGAGGGAGTGGAAAAGGAGGTGCCGTCAACAGCGACATTATTGTCGAGAACCACACCTTCTTGACCAGTCTGGAGCTATCAAAATAGCTGGAATTCTCTCTAGTCTGATCCGACGCAGTACTAGAGGAAGTAAGGATATCGGCGGGAATACATAGATCAGCTCGAACTGATCCCACTGAGCCACTAGAGCATCCACCGCCACAGCCTTCGGGTCCTTGTACCTGGACATGAACGTCGGTAACTTGGCATTGGACCTGTATGCCATCAAATCCACTTGGGGGGTTCCCCAGCGAGAGCACAGTAGTGCAAAAACTTCCGGGTGGAGGCTTCATTCCCCGGGATCCATCCTTCTGCGACTGAGAAAGTCCGCTGTAACATTCTGAACCCCTGGAATGTGAATCGCCGAAATGGCTGGTACACTGGCCTCTGCCCAAATCAGAATTCGGGACACCTCTACCAAGAGTCTGGAACTCCTTGTCCCACCTTGGTGATTGATATACGCGACAGCCGTCGCATTGTCTGTCTGCACACGGACTGGCAGACCGCTCAAAGGGACCGTCCAATGTTGGAGGCAAAGGAAAATCGCCCTCAATTCCAGGATGTTGATCGGAAGCACAGACTCTTCCGGTGACCATACCCCTGAATCCAGAGATTGTTCCAAACACCCCCCCAGCCCGTCAGGCTGGCATCGGTGGTTATGACTGACCACTTCGGAGGGAGGAAAGGCTTTCCCAGGGATAATGCTCCTGGACATAACCACCATCCTCGGGATTCTCGCACCCTGTGAAAGATGGTGACGCTGCAATCCAGCGAACCTTGCGATTGATCCCAACGACTCAGAATGAGCCTATGGAGAGCTCTGGAATGAAATTGGACAAACGGAAAAAACCTCATGGACGCCACCGTCAGACCCAGAAGGCGCATACCTTCCGAAGGGACACTGCTGTCGCAGACTTCATAGTCTGTACAAGCTGGAGCAGACATGCCTGCTTGTCTGGAGGTAGGGACTTGAAGCCACAACCGAAAAGGCCGTCCAAATAGGGACGAATCGTAAATCCCCGTCTTTGAAGGATTGCCATGAGATTCTGGCGTCAGAATCGTTGTAAAAATTCTGGGCGTTAAAGCCAAACCGAATGGTCGAGCCACAACCTGGGTGAGGTCTTCCGATGGGAACATGCCAAAAAAGCGTCGCGAATGTCGATTGATCGTTCTGCGACAGGGCTGCCATAACTGAGCGAAGCGACTTCATGCTCGGCTCTGACGGAATGTCAGAAGTCAGTCCGCTTTAGCGAAAATTTTTTTTTTTTTTTTTTTTGCCAGCTTCTGCCTTAACAGAAGTTCTGTTTCCAGGGTATGCGGAATTTCTGAGAATTCCCCCCCTTTTTTTTTTTTTTTTTTTAAAAAGAGAGAGACGACACAAACCCCCAGAGGGTTGGTCAGATCATCCCTTGAACCGAAAAGGACTGCCGATAACTATCGGCACTAGTCCTGCCAGACGCAGAAGTCACAGCTCTGTGCTGCGGTAAAGCTGCTTCTTTTGCCTTTGCCTTGGCATCAGCTCCGTGAGGTCAGTCAAATAGCTGACCACTTTCTAAGCTAAAGATAGCAAACCCTGTTGGAAAACTGCGTTCCATCCAAGTCACAGTGCTCTTCTGACTGTAACTGCCGAGGATTGCGCCCTGGATAGCAGTGACGCATTATCCTTCAACTAGAAAAGCCCATCTACCTTGATAGAGGGAAACTTGCCACGCCGTCCTTAGACGGTCCAACCGGCTCAGGGGAACTTAACAAGTACACCTAGATCCTTAATACCGAATCTATGATCCACGGCTACCAGATGGAAATTGTTGCCATCTCCGTTCTTCTGTCCAGCGTGTCCTGCAGATTCGTCTTCCCTTTTACTAGGAAGATTTGCTAAGCTGGAATAAAGGGACATTCACTTCAGGAGAAGGGGTCCAATTAACAAATAACTCCGTAGAAAAAACGGATAGTTTGTAAGGTCATCGCGACCCATGCGACCCTTGCAACATCCGGGCCGACTTACCAGGACGACTAGTTACCTCCTCCGGTAACTGTAACGTCCACATGGCTTCCACAGAAATTTTAGTACGGCCCCTGAGAGAGAGGCAGGGTGTCCCTGCCGATCCTCCTTGACCGAATCGGACTTCTTCGCTAAGCGAGGAGGAAAGCACCGATTTGTGTCGCTTCCTTGAGAGGATCTAGTTGACACTCCATAACCTAAAAGGTCATCAATAGAAACCAGTGAAGGCCTCATTTTGACACCATTGGAACCTCTGACCGTGTATGAGTCGAGTCTGCGTGTCAGATACGCGATGCTGATCCGTAACGGATCTGGGAGAGGGTCTCTGACATGCCCTTGCATAGTATATGGCAGGATAAACCTGTCAGTAACCAGAGCAGTACTTAAATAAAAAACAAACGCTGAAGGGTTAAAGCTCTAAAGCGAGAGCTACCCCAGCTGTCTCCCATTAAGAGTTAACCGCCTAAGAAGGGGTTAAAGTAGCTGACTCCCCACAACCTTGATAATGAAAAAGGGTGTGCGAATCTCAGGCGCCTCTTATAAGGTCGCAGCTGCAGGACAGCCATGCCACACTAAACAGAAAACGTTCCACAAGATCGCTAAAAAATTGCGCTGTTTTTTATAACGCAATGACCGCCAAAGTTGTCAAGGAGATCGCTAATCGCCTATGCGATGCTAATGAGATCGCCCAGATTGGCAGCCACCTAGCGACACTAAAAATGACACACAAACGATCGCAATATTATGCGACGCCATCAGGATCGTCAGCGGAAACGTATAGTGGCAGCATTAATGTCGCAGACTCCCCACAGCCTCTTTATTAATATTAAAAGAGTGTGCGAGCCCCTTATGCGAGAACAGCCGCAGGACAGCTCAATCTGTCACTCAGAGTGCCCCAGACGGCACCCGCGCTGTGGAGGTGAAGGGGTTAAGCTTCTGCCCGGCGGGCTAGAAGCGACTCACCAAGCTGGACACGTATTCTTGCCGGGAGGGGAGGAGAACGATCCGGGGAGCTTTCACCTGCAGGCTTTATCAGCCATATGGCCGCCGCGCTCCTGTCCTGCCAGTTGCCTCCATGATAGAGGAGCCGAAAATGGAGGCTGCAGTAAAGCGCGCGCTCAGAAGCGGCGCGAAATTCAAAAAAAAAATAAAATAAAAAGAGCGCGTACTCCCCTCTCCCTCGTCCTGCAGGCATCCTCCTGCGGACATAGAAAAACTAGTCACCGGCATATATATGTACAGCGGCTGCCGCAGCAGTCGCTAAAACACTCACACACATTTTACCAAAATGTGGAGAACTCACCAGCCGAAACGCCACAGGGACCCCCAGGGGTTTCTGGCGCTATGCCCATGCTTCCCCCCAGGGCGGGAAGCGCAGTGACCGCACGTGTGGTTTGCGCCCCCGCCAGGGAAACTCTCCTCATCCCCCAGGGCCGGCAAGATTCTGCAGGGACCATTATGTAGTACAGATCCGCCAAGGGAGAGACTGGTGAATACACTGATAAACATGTAATAGCACTGTCACCGCAGCGCTGAAGCATACTGATATACATGTAATAGCGCTGCCATCAGACGCTAAAGCACTCACACATTAATAATAATAAAATTTTGTGTGGAGTACTCACCAGCCAAAGCGCCACAGGGACCCTCAGGGGTTTCTGGCGCTATGCCCATGCTTCCCCCCAGGGCGAGGAACGCAGTGACCGCACGTGTGGTTTGCGTCCTGCCAGGGAAGCTCTCCTCATCCCCCAGGGCCGGCAAGGATTCTGCAGGGACTATTTATGTAAAATACAGATCCGCCAGGGGAGAGGTGGGGTCCAGCAGCGCTGAGACCCCTGAGACCTTTCAGACTCATGTCCAAGTCTCTTGTCCGATAAAAATAATAAAATCTTCTGAGGAGCTGCTTCCAGCAGCGACCATCCTCTGGACCTCAAATCTTAGACTGGAGCTGAGTAGGAGGAGCCCGAGCTGGAGGGGCCAGCCAGTCAGCACTCTTTTGATCTGAGGTGACATCCTGATCTGGGGCTCCGCCTACCCATCAGTAATGAATACTGTGGCTCTCTTCCTTCCATCTGCAGCTGAAAAACAGCATTAGATTTGAGCTTATGCTTGGGATACCTGCTCATTTTTGTGCTATTTTTGTCAACTAGTAGATAATATGCAAGTGTAACGTGGTAGCAGTGGGCGAGGTAGTCATCTCGTACGCCCCAGCACGTTACATGAAGGTGGACGTCCTGGCCTGGTGTATGGATTTGTGTAAGGTTCTTTGTCTCTGTTGACATGTTCCTTGAAACTCAGTTTTCCGTCGGCCATTTTGCTTTTCGTGTTCTTTTCTGGCAGCTAACTCATGTCCCTCAGTTTAATATGGAGTTTCCAGTTTTCATGTTCCCGCCCTGATTCTTCCCTCTTGCTTCTTAAGCAGCCTCAGCTGAACAATCAGTGCTCCTGAATCAAGCCTCAGTCAGTCTGTGACCTGACTTCTGGAAACCTTGGACTTGTACTCCAGCTATTTCCTACTGAGGAGCCTTGGAATACTTTTGGACTCTGGAAACCTGCTGTTTGGTGAATCCATGTTTGCAGAGGAATTACGGTACAGAGAAGAGATCCTGAACCTGCTTTGGAGATTTATTGTAGTGCTTGAAGTTACTCTGGCCTGCTGTGTCTCCTGTCGCTGTTCCTGCAAACTGTGTGAACTTTTCAGCATGCTTGTATGAAGTAATACAAGTCATTTCATTTCAACCTGTGTCTCCTGTGTTTTCCTCGCACCCAAGCACAAGACGCTATAGGAACTGTACACTATACATGACAAGATTCAGGAGCCAATGTTTAGTGTCTGCTGGTCTGGGAAAGCCGTGTCTGCTGTGACTGTGGATATCAGATGTCCATTTAATACCTTATGTGATGACAGTGGTTGTGACTTCTCACAACCATTCCAGGTGAGCGCATTCCCTTAAAATTTTACTCTGGAGTGTTACCACAGGTAAACACTATTGTTTTTTTTTTTTTTTTCCTTTCCTCTTCTCCTTCCAGCACTTCTGCCTTAAAAGATCTGGAAGATGGAGGCCCGCATAAAGGAACTTTGCGGAGTGACTGATACAATCCTTTCAGATGTACAGACTTTAAAAACCCGTTTTGCAAGCCTACAGCACCTCACTAATCATAATTTGCAAGTGTTTGGACAGACTACCCAGGAATTGCGAGCCAGGATTGAGGCTCTAGAGGAACGAGCCCAGGCTCCTGCCATAACCCCGAGTTCTGGGATCCCCAAATTACCTCCTTTTCGTTTTGGCGGTGAACGTGAGAAATTCAGGGGATTTATTAATCAATGCAATTTATTTTTCTCTGCACATGCTTCACAATTTCCCACTGAACGATCCAAAGTGCTTACTATAATCATGTTGCTTACCAATAAGGCTTTGATGTGGGCAAACCCTCTGATTGAGACTGAGGATGATTGTTTGAATCACCTTGATGCTTTTATTTCAGCCATGGGCAGGTGTTTGATGACCCCAATCGAGGTGCAACAGCTGAGGCAGCCATGTTAACTTTGCGCCAAGGTAAGCGTTCAGTAGCCGAATATGCCCTGGATTTCAGGAGATGGGCTATTGATACCACTTGGACACTTCCGCTAAAAAATCTATTTTTCGGAAAGGGTTGTCTCCACTGATTAAGGATGAACTTGCTCGTGCCGACCCTCCCACTGCGTTAGGTGACTTTATTAACTATTGTATCCGTATTGATGTTCGTCTGACTGAACGCAGACAAGAGAGATGGTTCGAAAATAATCGCACTAACCTTTTACTACCTCCCTCCTCAGCTAAGGAACCTTTGAGTAGGATCACAAGGGAACCAGAACCTGAACCCATGCAGGTGGACTCTTTACAAAGACGGGTTAGTGATGCACGCAAAGAACATTGTATAAAGGAAAATCTATGTTTCTACTGTGGTAAGTCAGGGCACTTCATTATAAACTGCCCCAGCCGTTCTCGTAAGACTACTGCAGGAGTCATTCACTGTGAGTGTTGCGAGAGGAGCTCTGTCATGTCCGAGCCTCAGGCTCCAGAGAGATCTGCTGCAAGAGATCTTGATTTCTCAGACTTAAACTCTGTTAGTTCTGGGACGATGACGGTATAAACGCTGCAATTTTTCAAGTTTCCTCAGCGGTGTCCCAGCTGAGTTGTAAAAGAAACAGTTCTCATTGCTTCCTTTCCATCAAACTCTGGGTTGACTCAGTCTGGGTGTCTAGCTCTGCTATGATCGACTCAGGAGCAAGTGGAAATTTTATGGATATCTCCTTTGCTCTGAAACAGGGGATACGTTCAGTGAAGAAGGCTACTCCAGTACAGATGGAGACTGTGGATGGCTCTCTACTGACTTCTGGACCAGTGGATCAAGAAACAGAGCCTTTGAGGGTCCTTATGGGTAAAGATCATCAGGAGAAAATGTCTTTTTTGCTTATCTCTTCTCCCCACTTTCCCATTATTCTAGGGCTACCATGGCTGCAGGCGCAGAATCCTATGATTAACTGGGAGACCAAGGAATTACACTTTCCGGAGAAACAGATGAGTCAAGGAGTTTCAGCTTGCTCTGTTCCTAAAGGAGCCATGTCAGTCCCTGAACTACCAGCTGTATACCAGGACTATGTGGATTTATGTGACAAGAAGAACGCTGATCAGCTTCCTCCTCACCGTCCATATGATTGTCCAATTGAATTATTGCCTGGAGCCGAGATACCTTTTGGTAAGATCTACCCCCTAGCGGGGCCCGAGCTAAAAGCTTTGAAGGATTATATAGACGAAAATTTAGCCAAGGGCTTCATACGCCCCTCTTCATCTCCCGCAGGTGCACCCATCTTCTTTGTGAAGAAGAAAGATGGATCTCTGAGACCCTGCATAAACTATAGGGAACTCAATAAGGTTACTATTAGAAACCGTTATCCATTGCCTTTAATCCCTGAGTTGTTGGAGAGAGTGCGGCATGCCAAAATTTTCTCTAAACTGGATCTCCGTGGGGCCTATAACTTGGTCCGTATTAGACCTGGGGATGAATGGAAGACTGCTTTCAGGTCACGCTATGGACACTTTGAATATCTAGTTATTCCTTTTGGTCTGAGTACCGCCCCAGCCACTTTCCAACACTTTGTGAATGATATCTTCAGGGATCTCCTAGATACATTTGTGGTGATTTATCTGGATGATATTCTAATTTTTTCTAACTCCACAGAGGAACATCATGGACATGTGAGAATGGTCTTAGAACGCCTAAGACAAAACCATCTCTACATCAAACTTGAAAAATGTGAATTCCATAGGACCGAAATTCAATTTCTGGGGTATGTACTATCTACGCAAGGGATTAGTATGGATGGAAGCAAGACCCAAGCCATCAAGGATTGGCCAATTCCTAGAAATGTGAAGGAGGTGCAGCGTTTCATTGGGTTTGCCAACTTCTATAGACGTTTCATTAAGAATTTTTCTGAGGTAGTGTCACCTATCACCAAACTTACCCGGAAACAGTCTAGGTTCTCCTGGACCCCGCAAGCTCAGGAAGCATTTTCCTGTTTAAAGGATAAATTTACCATCGCACCTATCTTAGTACATCCCAACCCCGAGCTTGCCTTCATAATAGAGGTGGATGCTTCAGACTGTGCCGTTGGAGCTATACTCTCTCAGAGAACAGGTGAGAAGAATGTCTTGCATCCCTGTGCCTTCTTTTCCCAGCAGTTGTCTTCGGCTGAGAGGAACTACGATGTGGGCAATAGAGAATTGTTGGCCATTATTGCCGCCTTCAAGGAATGGAGACACCTTCTTCAGGGTGCTGCACAACAAATAGTCGTCCTGACAGACCATCGTAACCTTGAATTTATCAGGTCGGCTAAGTGCCTGACTCCTCGCCAGGCTCGCTGGAATCTTTTCCTAAACCAATTTAATTTTGTCATTTCTTATAGACCAGGATCGCGCAATGGAAAGGCTGATGCACTCTCTAGGATTCATTCAGCAGAGACACGTCCACTTACTCCTCCTAAGACTATTCTTCCTGACTCTAGATTCCTGGGAGTGATTCATAATCAAGACCTACTTAAGGACATCAAGGAAGCATACCATGCGGATTCTTTGTTGGCTCAACCCCCAAGGGACGTAAGTCTTGTCTTTAAGAATGGTGTGTGGATTCAGGGACAACGTCTGTATATACCTGAAACAGTCAGATTGAGAGTATTGCAACTCATCCACGATTCCAAGATAGCCGGGCATAGGGGAATTCTAAAGACACAAGAATTTCTTTCTCGTTTCTTTTGGTGGCCCACTTACAGGAAAGATGTCTTAAACTATGTCACTTCATGTGAAGTCTGTGCAAGATGCAAAACACCTCGCTCCTCACCAACTGGTCTGTTGCAACCTCTTCCCACCCCGTCCCGCCCGTGGGGATCCATTTCTATGGACTTCATTGTGGAGTTACCAACCTCTCAAGGAAGAACACCATTCTAGTGGTGGTTGACCGTCTAACAAAGGCAGCTCATTTTATCCCTTGTGTCGGCTTACCCACTGCAAAACAGACATCAGACTTGATGATTAAGAATGTGTTTCGCTTACATGGAGTACCGGATGAGGTCATTTCGGATCGAGGGGTGCAATTCACTTCAAGGTTTTGGCAAAATTTCTGTGCAGCATTGGACATTAAAGTAAACCTTTCTTCTGCTTTTCATCCCCAGACTAATGGACAGACAGAACGAACCAATCAGACCCTGGAGCAGTATCTCCGCTGTTTTATCTGCCACCTACAGGATGATTGGGTGGATCTACTTCCACTGGCTGAGTTCTCTTATAACAACTCTCAGAGCGCCTCCACTAAGCAGTCTCCTTTTTACTCCAATCTAGGTTATCATCCTAACATTCTTCCTCGATTTCCCATAGATACGCCCTTGCCGGCAGTGGCTGAAAGAATCACTTCTTTACAAAGAATATGGATCTTCTAAAGGAAAATCTAGAATTGGCTCAGGAAAGGTACAAGAAAGCAGCAGATAAATTTCGTAAACCTGCACCAGCTTTCAAGGTATAAGGAATATCCAGGAATGGAGGAAGACACCCAGTGACAAGGTAACAACAGAAAATCAAAGGTGACACAATGTGAATAATAAAATATAATTTTATTGAATCAAATGTACAAAATTAATAAACAACCAAATTGTATATGCAATAAAATACGTACATGAATAATATTAATAAAAACAAGAGGCAATGACCTATCACGGAACAGCTAAAAAATATGAAGTGAGCACCTTACTATATAAGCATATGTCTTTAGATAATTCCTGAGATAACTTATAATATATAGCAGGTATAATGACATATGTATATGTAGAAACTAGATTGCTCAATACACAGCCAGGTAATAAATCCAGCGATGTGTGATGACCTGCAATATCTACTGTTGATGTGAACGACAATATATAATAAAGAAAAAATGTGCAAAAGAATATTGTGCATAAAATAATATGTGTATACAATTGTGTGGAAAAATACGTCAAATAAAGATGCACTATGCACCGAAAAAACTGCACAATAGAAACAGCAATATATATATGTATTTGCACTAACTGGTGCAAAAAATACAGAACTAGTGAAGAAATGATAATTAAATATGGGCAAAGTGCAACTAAAAAGCCATGCACCGCAGAGGTGAAGTGAAAAAAAGGAAGCTGCTAAAGAAAACTATTGGCGTCCACTATTGCAAGATGTCAGCACCATATATCACAGTGCTGGAGTGGAGGGTATCAGAAATACCGCCAGACTTATGGTAAATTACCTGGGAGCTGTGGAAAGGTAATGGCCTCTGAAGGGCGCGTTCTTCAGAGGCCATTACCTTTCCACAGCTCCCAGGTAATTTACCATAAGTCTGGCGGTATTTCTGATACCCTCCACTCCAGCACTGTGATATATGGTGCTGACATCTTGCAATAGTGGACGCCAATAGTTTTCTTTAGCAGCTTCCTTTTTTTCACTTCACCTCTGCGGTGCATGGCTTTTTAGTTGCACTTTGTCCATATTTAATTATCATTTCTTCACTAGTTCTGTATTTTTTGCACCAGTTAGTGCAAATACATATATATATTGCTGTTTCTATTGTGCAGTTTTTTCGGTGCATAGTGCATCTTTATTTGACCTATTTTTCCACACAATTGTATACACATATTATTTTATGCACAATATTCTTTTGCACATTTTTTCTTTATTATATATTGTCGTTCACATCAACAGTAGATATTGCAGGTCATCACACATCGCTGGATTTATTACCTGGCTGTGTATTGAGCAATCTAGTTTCTACATATACATATGTCATTATACCTGCTATATATTATAAGTTATCTCAGGAATTATCTAAAGACATATGCTTATATACTAAGGTGCTCACTTCATATTTTTTAGCTGTTCCGTGATAGGTCATTGCCTCTTGTTTTTATTAATATTATTCATGTACGTATTTTATTGCATATACAATTTGGTTGTTTATTAATTTTGTACATTTGATTCAATAAAATTATATTTTATTATTCACATTGTGTCACCTTTGATTTTCTGTTGTTACCTTGTCACTGGGTGTCTTCCTCCATTCCTGGATATTCCTTATATATTACCGGATGGTCTGCCATCCACACATGGGGTTGTATTAGTCACTATATATTCACATGTATTTTATCTTTTGATAAATTCATTATTATTATTTTTATTATTGTGATATATATACAACCTTTTTTCTTCAGCTTTCAAGGTAGGAGATTTGGTCTGGCTGTCAACCAGAAATCTTAAATTAAAGATTCCATCGTCTAAATTGGGACATAAGTACATTGGACATTATAAGATCAATAAGATTATAAGTGCTGTTGCTTGTCGTCTTCAACTGCCCAGAACTATGAGAATCCACCCTGTCTTTCATGTATCCCTACTAAAGGCTGCAACACCCAATACGTTTCCTGGACGTTCTTCTCCTTGCCCTGACCCAGTGCTGGTCGATAGTCAGGAAGAATTTATGGTGGAAAGGATTCTAGATTCCAGGTTGTACAGAAATCAGTTGCAATATTTGATTAAATGGCAGGGCTACCCAGTGGAGGACAACTCATGGGAACCAGTCAATAATGTAAATGTTCCTCGCCTGCTCCGCCAGTTTCATCAGAGGTACCCTGACAAGCCTGGTCTGAGGTCATCCGGAGGTTGTCCCTAAGGGGGGAGTAATGTAAGGTTCTTTGTCTCTGTTGACATGTTCCTTGAAACTCAGTTTTCCGTCGGCCATTTTGCTTTCTGTCTTTCTGCAGCTCTTGCCCTCAGTTAATATGGAGTTTCCAGTTTTCATGTTCCCGCCCTGATACTTCCCTCTTGCTTCTTAAGCAGCCTCAGCGGAACAATCAGTGCTCCTGAATCAAGCCTCAGTCAGTCTGTGACCTGACTTCTGGAAACTTGGACTTGTCCTCCAGCTATTCCCTACTGAGGAGCCTTGGAACACTTTTGGACTCATTGGCCCATACACGAGTCCGTAGTTAGTGACGTCACCATAACCACGCCCCCCCCGCTCACTTCGCTACTGTACAGTGGCGCTTTCAGACAGAGCTCACTGCCACCTTGTGTCTCAGTGAGTACAAGGGGGAGGTTTAGTAACGGGAGGACGCTCACCAGTGCCACTTACTCTACAGGGATTGCCCCAGCAACCGGATGAACAGGACGCATAGCACTCTCATCAATTACATAATAATTGGTATGTTCTTCATTCAAGTTGTTTATTTAGAAGCCGCTCTCCACTTTCTTTTGCAATTCACATACACTAGCGTACATTGTGGCCTCAGACTGGTAAAGTGGCAGCTGCTTGTCTTATATATCATTAGATCTTTGTACTGTCCCCTCATATATTTGAACATTGTAATAAGAACACCCCTAAGCCTTAGTTTTTCTAAACTAAATAACCCCAAGTTTAATAACCTGTCTTGTTATTGTCCCATTCCCTTAATTAACTTGTTTGCTCTTCTCTGCACCCAATCTAGATCAGTTGTGTCCTTCTTATCCATCAGAGACCAAAACTGTACACAGTATTCTAAACATGTCTGAAAAGCTATGAAACTACAGTTCATAAAAAACAGCATTAGATTTGAGCTTATGCTTGGGATACCTGCTCAGTTTTGTGCTATTTTTGTCAACTAGTAGATAATATGCAAGTGTAACGTGGTAGCAGTGGGCGAGGTAGTCATCTCGTACGCCCCAGCACGTTACATGAAGGTGGACGTCCTGGCTGGGTGTATGGATTTGTGTAAGGTTCTTTGTCTCTGTTGACATGTTCCTTGAAACTCAGTTTTCCGTCGGCCATTTTGCTTTCTGTCTTTCTGCAGCTCTTGCCCTCAGTTAATATGGAGTTTCCAGTTTTCATGTTCCCGCCCTGATTCTTCCCTCTTGCTTCTTAAGCAGCCTCAGCTGAACAATCAGTGCTCCTGAATCAAGCCTCAGTCAGTCTGTGACCTGATTTCTGGAAACCTTGGACTTGTACTCCAGCTATTCCCTACTGAGGACCTTGGAACACTTTTGGACTCTGGAAACCTGCTGTTTGGTGAATCCATGTTTGCAGAGGAATTACGGTACAGAGAAGAGATCCTGAACCTGCTTTGGAGATTTATTGTAGTGCTTGAAGTTACTCTGGCCTGCTGTGTCTCCTGTCGCTGTTCCTGCAAACTGTGTGAACTTTTCAGCATGCTTGTATGAAGTAATACAAGTCATTTCATTTCAACCTGTGTCTCCTGTGTTTTCCTCGCACCCAAGCACAAGACGCTATAGGAACTGTACACTATACATGACAATTTGTGCTATGAGGGCACTA
Source organism: Oophaga sylvatica (assembly GCA_033576555.1). Classification (NCBI taxonomy): domain Eukaryota; kingdom Metazoa; phylum Chordata; class Amphibia; order Anura; family Dendrobatidae; genus Oophaga; species Oophaga sylvatica. Next base: position 657,107,580 of record JARQOD010000001.1, read on the forward strand.
TGCTAGTGCAGGCCGCATGTAACTGATGTTGCTGGTTTGCCACCACCACGTGTTGGACAGTTCAATGAGGGAGACCACCAGGTGAAAATATACTTTTTACTGGACTAGAACTTTGTAGAGAATATATACAAGAGATAGTGGGTGCCCAGTCTTTTCAACCTTTTCCTTTACAACTTGAAGCATTTTCCCACACAGTTTCCTTCATAATTTTTTTCCACCTTCACTTTTCCTTTTTACTCTCTCTACTTGTCCTCAGTATCCACTGTTCTAAAACATCACCACAACCCAGCTTGACACAATAGTCCTGTTTAACAAGTCCTTTGCGCGACCCGCAGTTCCGCGTCTTCTTTCCCCTCAGGTTCAGACCAGGACTTTCTACTCATCTCACATACTATGTCCTATCTAGGCCCATTACCTTCAAGATTTATAAACTCTGGCCTTTCTTCTAGGCGTCTTCTCCATGATCCGTCTCCGGTAGATCACTTTGTCTCTCAGTCACTTCTGCTCCGGATCTTGTCTTTCTTTCAGTTTCCTCTCAATTTAGGGACCCCCCCAGAATATGGCACTGCTCACTATGGACATAAGGTCCTCTGTCTATGCACTCCAGGCTCTATCTGCTTCTCTGACAGGAAATTGTCACTTTCCATTTAATTTAGCCAACTCCCACTCTGGGCTAATCCCAAACGTTAACTCTCACTATCCTTATAGTCAAACTACAAACTACACATTATCAATATTACTAACATATTTAAAGCATATCACAATTCATAGTACATCACATAACATTACAACAATATACTTGCATCATCAAGGGGAAACATGGGCAGTATATCCATCTTCTTACACAATAAGGGAACATCCAGCAGTAAAATTTGTCAAATATTTGTGCAGGTGACAGATATATGGCTAGAAAGATAAATAGACAGATACAATGACACATCACTTCAACCAACCCCATTAACTTATAATTGGATCCGACAAAATCTGATAAGATTCCTGTTACGTTGACGTGAAAAATAGCACTGCATGCCCAACTACTTTTTTTACCTGGAAAATGTCAGAATGTGCGATAATTTCTTCCTATGCAGATGTGAACAGAATCATATATGCACCTATTAAAAGTTGTTTTATTGAGCAAAAGGTAATGTCACCTGTAACGACACATCTCCAGTTAGGATCACTTAAGTGTTATCTGGAGAAATTTCTGTTCTTGGAAGCAGGTGTTCCATTTTCTTGGTTAAATTTGCAAGAGAAAACTTCATAGTTCACGTGTAGTTTAACAGGAAGTTTGCTCTACATGTCAAAATCTTGGGAAAATAATTTACCTTCTCACAATATACCGTAGTTAACAATTCGGATGTCCAAAAAAAGAAACATAGGAATCATTAACTGATGAGATTACTATTTTAGTTCTTGTGATGCACGCAAGTTCATGGTTGCAAGCTTAGGGTAGTTAATTAACGTTTCCTTCAATTAGGTATGATCTGAGTTCTCTTGTGGATGTTTCATACATGTTGTACATGCTCTGTGCTGTGTTGTTTTTTGTAAATATACTAAGGATCCATTTACACTTCAAAATTATAGTGATGAAGTATTCCTAGGAATGCTCGTTTCATGTTAATCTTACAGTCTAAATAGGCTGCCGATCAGATGAATAAGTAAAATGCTCACGCGTCTGGTGAATTATCTTTTGTTCTGCACAAAAGAACATAGTTTTCGGTAGTACATCATCCTGTGTAAATAGGACTTTTGAGGCAGAGAACAATGGCAGCCTATGAGCATTGAACGATCTATTACAGATTGTTCAGTGCGCTTCTTTAAGGTCTACACCATATGATGATCCCACAGCTCCAGCTCCCTCATACACAGTATAATGATCCTACAGCTCCCCTATACACTATATGATGATTACACAGCTCCCTCATACACTGTATGATGATCCCACAGTTCCCTCATACACTATATGATGATCCCACAGCTCCCCTATACACCGTATGATTATCCCACAGCTCCCCTATACAACGTATGATGATCCCACAGCTCCCCTTTACACCGTATGATGATCCCACAGCTCCCCTATACACCGTATGATGATCCCACAGCTCCCCCTATACACCGTATGATGATCCCACAGCTCCCCTATACACAGCATGATGATCCCACAGCTCCCCTATACACACTATAATGCTCCCACAGCTTCCCTATACACAGTATAGTAGGCACACAGCTCCCTTATATACAGTATGATGGGCCCGCAGCTCCCGTACATACAGTATAATGTCCCCCAGAGTCCCCCAATATATAGAATGGTGTCCCCACTGCTCCTCCAATACACTGTATAATTGTTAATAGCGTTCTGACACTGTGCGGCGCCTGCACTGAGAGCCCCTCTGCCAGGAGGAAATTAATCTTATTCCTCCCGGCAGCCTTGCTCTTCCAGTCATAGGGGTTGCGCTGGCACGGTTTCAGTCACCGCTCTGTGTATAGAAAGTGGCGGCTGTAAGAGCACCACGGCACTGACTGACAGCCGGCTCAGCACCATCTGCCACCCAGTAGCTACCCTACTGGTGCCCCTATAAATAATAATGCTTCTTAAGTGCCCACATAATAATTAACTGAGTCGCCCTATGCACAGTTGTAATGGCCCCAGCATCGCTGATGTGAGCAGGGGGTCGTGTGATGACTCTTTCGGCTTCTCCCAATTATCTTCTATTGAGAGAAGTCAAACTTATCTAGTCGACATGTGCAAATAGCAAACGTGGTCACATGACCGCCTGATTGCACCAGGGTCTCATGACAGCAGGTGCACCATATCATGATTTGGCAATCTGTAGTCTCAGAGTGACTGCAGACAATTATCCCGAGCCTTTAAAAACTTTTTAATAATAAATGAATTATGAAATTATTAAATAGAATGCAGCTTGTGGTTACACTTGTTAGGGGGCTGACAGACGGACATATTTCTCATGCGAGGATCGTATCGCCATCCTCGGACTGACAGTTGGCTCTCCTGACCTGAGTGTAACAGCTGCATAGTAATCCATCACACTGTCACGCTCATGTCAGGAGCGGCAGCGGTCAGACCGAAGATTGCAAAGTGATCCTCGCATGAGTTATACGGCCGTCTGCCTGCGACCTTATGCTAAGGCCGGGGTCACACTTGCGAGAAACTCGCACGAGTCTCGCACCTCAACACCCGGCACTGCTGCCGGCACTCGGGACGGCACTCGGGAGCGGAGTGTGTGGCTGCATGTATTTCTATGTATTTCTACGTAGCTGCACATGCCGATCCGAGTGCCGGCGGCAGCGCTGGGTGTTGAGGTGTGAGTTTCTCGCATCACACTCGCAAGTGTGACCCGGCCTTATACTTATCCTGGTTATACTAATACTTAGATATTAACCCCATCCTCTCACATTAACCCTCCAGTGCCCTGTCACCTCTCCCATAATACCCCCATCCTCTCACATTCAGTCCCCAGTGCCCTAGCCCCACAATACCCCATCCTCTTACATTAAGCCCCCCAGTGCTCTAGCCCCCACAATACCCCATCCTCTCACATTAAGCCCCCCAGTGCCCTAGCCCCCACAATGCCCCATCCTCTCACATACACCACAAGTACCCTGTCTCCTCTCCCTTTAATACCCCTCATCCTCTTACATTCACCCCCGTGTCCTGTCTCCTCTCCCCATAATACCCCATCCTCTCACATTAACCCCCCCAGTGCCTTAGCCCCATCCTCTTACATTAACCCCCAGTGCCCTAGCCCCCACAATACCCCCATCCTCTCACATTAAGCCCCCCACTGCCCTAGTCCCAACAACACCCCCATCCTCTCAAATTCACCCCCAGTGCCGTCTCCTCTCCCCATACTACCCCCCATCCTCTCACTTTCTCCCCCAGTGCCCTAGCCCCCACAATACCCCCATCCTCTCACATTTCAACCCACAGTGACCATGAGATGTCCAAACTAAACGAATGTAATCAATTCCATCCCCACTTACTGATGAAGCTTGCAGGCACAGTGAGGCAGGACCAGGAAGTGTCCATGTGAGGAGGGCACTAGGACAAGCGTGCCTGAGCCCATCAGAGTCTGCACAGAAAGTAACTGCAGCTGCTGCGGCCAAGAAGGAGCTTCTGGGGTGAGATAGCCGAACACTGCAGGGACTGAGACTCTGGCTCTGCAACCGGCCGCTGTGCAGTCTGTCAGACAGGGGAGCCGGCATTGGGCTGCTCTCCCTGCCCCTCAGACACGGCCTCATGACGTAAGTGGCCATGTCTCCCAGTGGGCCCCTGCATGTGACAGGGCCCGGGGCAATGGCCCCCTCTGCCCCACCAGTAGCTACTCTACTGGGTGTTATCCAGACTTGGCCTGTGACCGTGTGTGTTACTCCTGAAATATATACGGAGATTTAAAATTCCCTCAACACTGTATACAACTGTACACTACTGATAGAGTACACTTTTTCTGCTTTTCATATTCTGGTGTTATCCATACTGAGCCTGTGACCATGTGTGTTACTCCTGAAATATATACGGAGATTTAAAATTACCCCAACACTGTATACAGCTGTACGCTACAGATAGAGTACACTTTTTCTGATTATCATATTCTGGTGTTATCTTGTGTAATCCATACTGAGCCTGTGTCTGTTGCTCCGCAAATATATAAGGAGATTAAAATTTTTCACCTTGACTGTATACAGCTGTACGCTTCTGATACAGTACCATATATCTGCTGTTATTTTGGGTCCGTTTCCACAAACATGAGGAAGTATGGTGGAAGAGGCTGGGGACGTGGTCATGGGGGGCCACCTGGTATTGATGGTGGTGGTGCATCTGCTGGTTAGTGCCAAAAGCACAATAGCACCTAAGGCAGGAGGTGTTGAGCCTGCGTCATCGTATGGCTCAAGAAGACCTGGAAGGCTCCCTTTTCTGGGAGTAGGTAAACCGCTTTAAAGCCGGAGCATCAGGAACAGGTTTTGGCTTACATTGCCGAAACAGCCTCCTCTTCTGAAGTTTCAAAAGCTCCAAGCACTGAGTCGTCAGTGCAGGCTTCTGGTCAGGAACAACCCCTTTCCTTGTGTCCTTCACCCCCACCAAAAGTGAAGGATGCGGCAGGCCACACTTCAGATTACTCCATGGAGCTCTTTTCACATACCATGCCTGGGTTATCAAGTCAAATCCTGAATTGCCCAGTCCAAGATGAATCTGACTTTGAGTGCACTGATGCACAGCCACTGCTAGATGATTCTGCTGGTACATTCAACCAGAGCACTACATTGCCCTCGCAGTGTACTGAGCCAGAATGTGAAACTGATGAAACTCAGGTGCCCCTTCCCGCATACTATACCACCTTACACGGTGACACAGAGGAAGGTGCAGATGAAATTGAAGAGGAGGTGATGGATGACCCAGTTGTTGACCCGGATTGGCATCCAGTGGGGGAAGAGGGTGCAGCTGGCAATAGCTCAGAAGAGAAGAAGCGTCAGCAGGCTGTTTTAAAAATGATGTATTTGGGCGACAACAGACAGGTATCGACATCGTAGCTGGGGTTATCTGACAGGCCCGTAGCAGTCAAAAAGGTGTTAAAAAAATAAAAAGTTGCAAGACAGCTTGGCCAGACGGTCAAATTAGCACAGCGTGCAAGCCCTGAAAATTTATACCATAGTAGGAAGAGTCCAGTGTGGCACTTTTTTTACCTAAATCCTATTGATGAGGCAAAGGTTATCTGTAAAAAGTGCAGAAGGACCTTTAGCCGAGGGAAAAATCTCAGAAATTTGAATACCAGTTGCATACTTAGACATTTACTGAACATGTACTTGCAAGCGTGGACGGACTACAAAACCTCAGGTAGCACATGTGCATCGGCTCCGACTGAAGTTAGCCAGCAACGCTCCATCGCTTCCCCACTGTAAGCCCACTGGTTGGCACATCACCAGCAAGAAATGTTGAGGTATCGTCGCAAGGCCAAAGCAGTCAGGGAATCACAATGTTTTTGCAAAGAAAGACTGCATCTAGGCCATCACCACCACCACCATCACCATCACCAACCCCCTCTCAGTCCGTCATGTCCACCGATAGTTCCCCCATATGCAGCTCTCAAGTACAGCTCACCCTAGCAGACACTATGAGAGGACAAGAAAGTACTCATCCTCTCATCCGCATACACTGGGTTTGAACGCCTACATTGCCAAACTGATCTCATTAGAGATGATGCCCTTCCGTTTGGTTGAAAGCGCTGCGTTCAGAGACCTCATGGCCTACGCTGTCCCACACTATGACCTACCCAGGCGGCACTTCTTTTCTAGAAAAGCCATCCCTGCCCTCCACCTGCATGTGAAATACTGCATTGTCCATGAACTCAAACAATCAGTGAGTGGAAAGGTGCACCTCACAACAGATGCATGCGCCAGTAGGCATGGCCTAGGGCCATTACGTGTCCATCACTGCGCACTGGGTTAATGTGGTGGATGCAGGGTCCACAGGGGACAGCGGGGGTGGACAGTGCTGCCTAACCCACGGTATAGGCAACAGTTGGCTGTAGGCGTTCGACCCTCCTCCTCCTCCTCCAGAAGCGAAAGCTCGTCAACAGAGCGCAGTCGCACGAGCACGAGCACTCCATCCACAACTGCCAGTGTTGCACACGAGGTATCCCACTATCGAACAGCTAGTGGTAAGCATCAGCAGGCTGTTTTAAAACACACCACGGAGGTACTGGCCGACTACTTGCAGCGAGAAACTGAGTCATGGCTGGGCAGTATACATCTTGAGCCAGGCAAGGTAGTCAGTGATAACGGCCATAATTTTGTGGCGGCCATAGCCCTGGCAAAACCCAGACACATACCTTGCCTGGCTCACACCTTAAACCTGGTGGTGCAGTGCTTCTTAAATAATTATTCGGAGTTAACAGCCCTGCTCCATAAAGTGCGAAGACTGTGCTCGCACATCCGTCGATCGCCCGTAGACTCCAGTCGCATGCAGAGGCTGCAGCGATCGCTCCACCTCCCCAAGCACTGCCTAATCATAGACGCTGCAACAAGGTGGAACTCCAACATGCACATGGTTGAGACGCTGTGTGAACGGAGGCAGGCTGTAATGCATTGATGGGAGGATACACGGGCAGGCAGTTTGAGGGCAGACATGGAGTTGTCGGGTGTGCAGTGGTCAAAGCTGAAAGACCTCTGTAAAGTCCTTCAGTGTTTTGAGGAATGCATATGGCTGGTAAGCGCAGACGACGCCATCATAAGCATGAGCATCCCACTTATACGTCTGCTCATTCAAACTTTGATGCACATTAAGGATCAGGCATCTGCAGCGGAGTAGGAAGAGGGAAGCCTTGATGACAGTCAGCCATTGTCTGCTCAGGGAAGTGTCCTGGACGAGGTGGAGAAAGAAGAGGAAGAGGAGGAGGGGGGATGATTATTTTGGGGAGGAGGATGCTTCTCAGGGGGCAAGAGAAAATGTTGGATTGCCAAGTTCAGGTCCAGGGTTTGTGCATGACTGGAGGGATGTGGATTTGGCAGAAAGTGCTCCTCCACCCACCACTGGCAGTGCATCACTGACACCTGGAACATTGGCCCATATGTGTGATTATGCCTTGCGGATCCTAAAAGAGACCCCCACATTGCCAAAATGATGAAGGATGATGACTACTGGTTGGCCAGCATCCTCGATCCACGCTATAAAGGCAAATTACAGAACATAATGCCACAGGAGAACCTAGAGCTAATATTGGCCAACAAACAAGCAACTCTGGTAAACCGTTTGTTAGAGGCATTCTCAGCAAACAGCAGCAGTGCAGGTTCTACCACGAGCCGTACTGGGCAAAATGGAAGAGGTGTTCTTGGTGCACACAGCCAAAGTGGCGTTGGAGACAAGGGTTTCATGACCATGTTGTGGACTGATTTCTCCAGGACAGCTCACACGCATGGTAATCAGGAATCTATAGCAACAGACAGAAGACAGCAGTTGTAAAAAATGGTTACAAATTACTTCTCCTCCCCTATCGATGTTCTCCCTCACCGGTCATTCACCTTTGACTACTGGGCCTGTAAACTGGACACCTGGCCTGAATTGGCACAATATGCCTTACAGGAGCTCGCTTGCCCTTCTGGTAGTGTGCTATCTGAAAGAGTCTTCAGTGATGCTGGATCAATCCTAACAGAAAGAAGGACCCGTCTGTCGACGCAAAATGTTGATGATCTAACCTTCATTAAAATGAACCATGCATGGGTTGCAAAGGATTTTGTCCCACCTTCCCCTGATGACACATAGGTTGCCAGAAAAATGGCTCGCTTTGTCCTCCTCTTCCGCAGACTTCTCAAATTCCTCCATTTGAAGCTGCTTTACGTCCACTATACACCTCAACATATGCCATTTTTGCTAACTCCCGATCTAGGCTGTCCCCCCTCCTCCACCACCCAAATTTTTATATTCTGGTGTGATCCATACTGAGCCTGTGAGAGCCAGTGTGTGACTCTGGAAAAATATAAGGAGATTTTCTATTTCCCGAACCCTGTATACAGCTGTCTGCTTGTAATACATTACCCTTTTTCTAGTTTTTATATTCTGGTGTGATCAGTACTGAGCCTGTGAGAGCCAGTGTGTGACTCTGGAAAAATTTAAGGAGATTTTCTATTTCCCCAACCCTGAATACAGCTGTCCGCTTGTAATACATTACCCTTTTTCTAGTTTTTATATTCTGGTGCGATCAATACTGAGCCTGTGAGAGCCAGTGTCTGACTCTGGCAAAATATACTGAGATTTACAATTTCCCCAACCCTGTATACAGCTGTCCGCTTGTAATACATTACCCTTTTTCTAGTTTTTATATTCTGGTGTAATCCATGCAGAGCCTGTGAGCATCTGTCTGTTACTCAGGAAATAAATACGGAGATTTACAATAACCCTAGACTGTATACATCTGTACGCTTGGGATACAGTACCCAGAAAGTCGTCCCCCCCCAACTGTATGTGCATCATTGACACCTGTAACATTGGCCTACATGTGTGATTATTTCTTTCGGATGTTTTTATATTCTTGTCTAATCCATACTGAGCCTGTGACCATCATTGTCTGACTCCTGAAATATATACGGCGTATTTTACCTAGACTATATATACCTGGTATCTGGTGATACAGTACCCCTTTTTCTTCTTATTATATTCTGGTGTAATCCATACTGAGCCTGAGAGCGTCAGTGTCTGCCTCCTGAAACCTATATGCAGATTTAGAATATTTTCACTATACTACCTTGTATCTGGTGATACAGCACCCCTTTTTTTGTCCTCCTCTTCATCGGACTTCTCCAATTCATCCATTTGCAGCTGCTTTACATCTATTATACACCTCAACATATGCCAATTTTGCTACCTTCCTATCTGGGCTGTACCCCCTCCCTCAACCCCCAACTTTTTATATGCTTGTGTAATCTATTCTGAGCCTGTGAGCGTCATTGTCTGCCTACTGAAATATATACGGAGATTTAGAATATTTTCACTATACTATATATGCCTTGTATCTGGTGAAACACTACCCTTTTTCAGCTTTTTATATTATTGTGTAATACATACTGAGCCTGAGAGCGTTATTGTCTGATTCCTGAAATATATACGGAGATTTAGAACATTTTGACTATACTATATATACCTGGTATCTGCTGATACAGTACCCCTTTTTCTTCTTCTTATATTCTTGTGTAATGCAGACTGAGCCTGTGAGCGTCAGAGTCTGCCTCCTGAAATATATACAGAGATTTAGAATGCTTTGACTCTGCTATATATACCTGGTATCTGCTGATGCGGTACCCCTTTTTCTTATTATATTATTGTGTAGTCCAGACTGAGCCTGTGAGCGTCAGAGTCTGCCTCCTGAAATATATAAGAAGATTTATAATATTTTCACTATACTATATATAACTTGTATCTGGTGAAACAGTACCCTTTTTCAGCTTTTTATATTATTGTGTAATACATACTGAGCCTGAGAGCGTCAGAGTCTGCCTCCTGAAATATATACGAAGATTTAGAATATTTTGACTATACTATATATACCTGAAATCTGCTGATACAGTACCCCTTTTTCTTCTTATTATATTCTTGTGTAATCCAGACTGAGCCTGTGAGCATCAGAGTCTGCCTCATGAAATATATACAGAGATTTAGAATGTTTTGACTATACTATATATAACCGGTATCTGCTGATACAGTACCCCTTTTTCTTATTATATTATTGCGTAATCCAGACTAAGCCTGTGAGCGTCAGAGTCTGCCTCCTGAAATATATACGAAGATTTATAATATTTTCACTATACCATATATACCTTGTATCTGGTGAAACAGTACCCTTTTTCAGCTTTTTATATTATTATGTAATACATAAGGAGCCTGAGAGCATCAGAGTCTGCCTCCTGAAATATATACGGAGATTTAGAATATTTTGACTATACTATATATACCTGATATCTGCTGATACAGTACTCCTTTATCTTATTATAATATTCTTGCGTAATCCATACTGAGCCTGTGAGCGTGTGTCTGGTACTCGGTAAATATATACGGACATTTACAATGACCCCTACACTGTATCCAGCTGTACGCTTCTGATACAGTACCCTTTTTGCCATAAAGTCGTCCTCCACTCACCACTCTACAGTGTATCATTGACACCGGGAACATTGGCCCACATGTGTGATTATTTCTTGTGGATCTTTTTATATTCTGGTGTAATCCATACTGAGCCTTTGAGCGTCAGTCTGCCTCCTGAAATATATACGGAAATTTATAATATTTTCACTATACTATATATACCTTGTATCTGGTGAAACAGTACCCTTTTTATATTATTGTGTAATACATACTGAGCCTGAGAGCGTCAGTGTCTGCCTCCTGAAATATATACTGAGAATTAGAATATTTTGACTATACTATATATACCTGGTATCTGCTGATACAGTACCCCTTTTTCCTATTATATTATTGTGTAATCCATACTGAGCCTTTGAGCATCAGTCTGCCTCCTGAAATATATACGGAGATTTATAATATTTTCACTATACTATATATACCTTGTATCTGGTGAAACAGTACCCTTTTTATATTATTGTATAATACATACTGAGCCTGAGAGCGTCAGTGTCTGCCTCCTGAAATATATACTGAGATTTAGAATATTTTGACTATACTATATATACCTGGTATCTGCTGATACAGTACCCCTTTTTCATATTATATTATTGTGTAATCCATACTGAGCTTGAGAGCGTCAGTGTCTGCCTCCTGAAATGTATACGGAGATTTAGAATATTTTCACTATACAGGAGCGCGCTTGCCCTGCTGGTAGTGTGCCATCAGAAAGAGTCTTCTGGCTCAAGAAGGCCTGGAAGGCTCCCTTTACTGGGAGTAGGTAAACTGCTTTTAAAGCAGGAGCATCAGGAACAGATTTTGGCTTACATTGCTGAAACAGCCTCCATCTTTATCGCCTCCTCTTCTGAACTTTCAAAAAATGCAAGGACTGAGTCGTCAGTGCAGGCTCCTAGTCAGGAACAACACCTTTCCTTGTGTGCTTCACCCCCACCAAAAGTGAAGGATGCGGCAGGCCACACTTCAGATTACTCCATGGAGCTATTTTCACATACCATGCCTGGGTTATCAAGTCAAATCCTGAATTCCCCAGTCCAACATGAATCAGAGATGAAGTGCACTGATGCACAGCCACTGCTAGATGATTCTGCTTGTACATTCACCCAGAGCACTACATTTCCCTCGCAGTCTACTGAGCCAGAATGTGACCCTGATGAAACTCAGGTGCCCCAGACGAAATTGAAGAGGAGGTAATGGATGACCCAGTTGTTGACCCGGATTGGCATCCATTGGGAGAAGAGGGTGCCGCTGGCAATAGCTCAGAAGAGAAGGATCGGCAGCAGGCATCGACATCGCAGCAGCGGTTATCTGGCAGGCCCGTAGCAGTCCAAAAAGGTGTTAAAAAGCAAAAATAGTTGCAGGACAGCTTGGCCAGACGGTCAAATTAGCACAGCGTGCAAGCCCTGAAAATTTATACCATAGTAGGAAGAGTCCAGTGTGGCACTTTTTTGACCTAAATCCTATTGATGAGGCAAAGGTTAGCTGTAAGCAGTGCGGAAGGACCTTTAGCCGAGGGAAAAATCTCAGAAATTTGAATACCAGTTGCATGCTTAGACATTTAATGAACATGCACTTAAAAGGATGGACAGACTACAAAAACTACAAATTCAACCCCCCCAGGGACGGCATCAGCACCTGGCGCACACGGGTAAGGGCCGGTTCCCTGAGCAGGTGAGGGGCGGTCGACTCATGGGCGATAGCACTGGCACAGGTCCCCTCATAGTACAAAAACGTGTCTCTGACGATGGGAGGGTCCACTCGCCATCAGACACACCAGCGTACTATGAGGGGCCCTGTGCCAGTGCCGTCACCCATGAGTCGGCCCCCCCTGCTTACTCAGGGCCCCAACACTTGCAATACTAACCTCTCCATGCTCCACCGCTGTGACGTCTTCCGCGTTTCCTGACAGTGACATTCAGGTTACAGAGCGAGATGATGTCACGTCTGTACGCCCACTGCCTAAACAGTCAAAGTGCAGAGAGCTGTAAGATGGCGACGCTGAGGAGTCCAGAGTAGAGCAGTGCACAGCGAGGAGAGGTATTTCATTTTTTGTAATGTTTGGAGGAATATATGTTGAGCATTATACGCTGGATCATTAATAATGGGGCCCATTATATATGGAGCATGATTTTGGCCCATAAAACACAGGAGCATCATCCATGGGGCCCATCATATACTGGAGCATTGTAAATGGGGGACAGCTAACACTGGAGCAGCATTTACAGGGCCCATTATACACTGGATCATTAATAATGGGCCCAATATATTTGGTGCATGATTTTGGCCCATAAGACACTGGAGCATCATCCATGGGGCCCAACATTTACTGGAGCATTCTAAATGGGGCAGATCAGACACTGGAGCAGCATCCATGGGGCCCATCATATACAGGAGCATTGTAAATGGGGGACAGCAGACACTGGAGCAGCATTTACGGGGCCCATTAAACACTGGATCATTAATAATGGGACCCATTATATATGGAGCATGATTTTGGCCGATATAACACGAGCATCATCCATGGGGCCCAAATAATACAGGAGCATTCTAAAAGGGGGAAACACCATTATACACTGGATCATTATAAATGGGGCCCATGATATATGGAGAACTATTTTGGCCCATAAGACACTGGAGCATCATCCATGGGGCCCATCATATACTGGAGCATTGTAAATGGGGGACAGCAGACACTGGAGCAGCATTTATGGGGCCCATTATACACTGGATCATTATAAATGGGGCCCATAATATATGGAGCATGATTTTGGCCCATAAGACACTGGAGCATCAACCATGGGGCACATCATATACAGGAGCATTCTAAATGGGGCAGATCAGACACTGGAGCAGCATCCATGGGGCCCATCATATACTGGAGCATTGTAAATGGGGGACAGCAGACACTGGAGCAGCATTTACAGGGCGCATTATACACTGGATCATTAATAATGGGGCCCATTATATATGGAGCATGATTTTGGCCCATAAGACACTGGAGCATCATCCATGGGGCCCAAATAATACAAGAGCATTCTAAAAGGGGGAAAACAGACACTGGAGCAGCATTTACGGGGACTATTGTACACTGGATCATTATAAAGGGGGCCCATGATATATGGAGCATTATTTTGGCCCATAAGACACTGGAGCATCATCCATAGGGCCCATCATATACAGGAGCATTCTAAATGGGGCAGATCAGACACTGGAGCAGCATCCATGGGGCCCATCATACACTGGAGCATTGTAAATGGGGGACAGCAGACACTGGAGCAACATTTACGGGGCCCATTATACACTGGATCATTAATAATGGGCCCATTATATATGGAGCATGATTTTGGCCCATAAGACACTGGAGCATCATCCATGGGGCCCATCATATACTGAAGCATTGTAAATGGGGGACAGCAGACACTGGAGCAGCATTTACGGGCGGGGCCCATTATACACTGGATCATTAATAATGGGGCCCATTATATATGGACCATGAGTTTGGCCCATAAGACACTGGAGCATCATCCATGGGGCCCATCATATACTGGAGCATTCTAAAAGGGGGAATACAGACACTGGAGCAGCATTTACGGGGCCCATTATATACTGGAGCATTCTAAAAGGGGGAATACAGACACTGGAGCAGCATTTACGGGGCCCATTATATATGGAGCATTATTTTGGCCCATTAGACACTGGAGCATCATATGGGGTTAATTGTTTATGGGGCATCATATAGGGTATGGAGCATCATATGGGGCACATATGGGGCCTATTCTGTATGGAGCATTATATGGAGTTCATTCTATATGGAGCAATGTATGGGGCCCATCATATACTGTATGGAGCTTTATATGCGACTCATTATACTGTATGGAGCTATATGTGGGGCTCATTATACTCTATGGGGTCCATGCTATACTGTATGGCACATAATATGGGGACCATCATATACTGTAGCATTATGTGGAGCTCATCATATACTGTATGGAGCATTATATGGAACCCATTCTGTATGGAGCAATATATGGGGCTCATTATTCTGTATGGCGCACTATGTGGTGGCCATAATACTGTATGAAGGAATATACTGTGCGTTTTTTGAACTATTGTAGATTTTAACATAGATATCAGTCATGTCATGTAAGAAGTGAAGTATTTTTCATTGTACGATACCTATATTTCTGTGCAGTATCGGAGCATGATGAATTGTGGCATGTGTTAAAGGGGCCCACTGACACTCTGTGGCCCGGGGTACACGAAAACTGGGAGCCAGCCCTACCCGCCCCCACAAGTTTAGCCAAATAACCCCCAGTTTTCAATGCGTACCTATTATTATAAAGTTAATTAAGGTTGCCAAGCTTAAGTAATAAGAATTTATGTTGTTGGCATTGAAATGGGCACTGTAGGTGTGTTTACTGTCCTCCACTCCATGGCGACTTTGCTTCCCCATTGACTTGCATTGGGTTTCGTGTTTCAGTCGAACCCCCGACTTTTCCCGATAGTTGGCCGATTTCGTTCGACCCGACTTTTGAGAAAGTCGGGTTTCATGAAACCCGACTCGACCCTAAAAAAGGGAAAGTCGCTCATCTCTAGTTGTAATGAGTAATTCACTACTAAAATTTAATAAGGGACAGGATGCCTTTCTTGAAAAGTATAATGTTGCAGGTTATATATAATAGATTCCTTGATGGGCGTTCATCCAGGGAACTAGTCTGATTGCCGTATGTGGAGTCGGGAATGAATTTTTTTCCCCAATGTAAAGCTTAGTGTTTGCCGCAGGAGTTTTTTTTCCCTTCCTCTGGATCAACATGTTAGGCTATTGGTTGAACTAGATGGACTTAAAGTCTCCCTTCAACCTTAAAAAAATACTATGTTACTATATGGTGGAAATATACGGTCCGGTCATGGTGTGGCGGTATTTGTTCCTTGTTTGTGATATTATTGGTCATTTTACAAAATTGGAAATAAAAATAAAAATATACCTAAATTGTATTGGATATTTTGATAAATGTTTAGTAAGTTACAGTAGAGTAGAGCCCGGCCAAAAGAGTCTACCTTGTCATAGTAGTGAATTAAAAAAATCTTTTGGACAAAACAAAAGCTGCTGGTTTTGTATGTGGTGATTGGAACTGTAAATGTGTGATTGGTGAGGATGTGGTGCAGAAGTGGAGTTTTTCCAAGAGAAGGCGGTGGGACTGTGGACGGTTCGAGGGGTGGGGGTGGGGCTAGGGTGGAGCCTGGGCGGACTTTCAAGGGGGCCCCGAAAATTTTGCCAGCATGGGGCCCTGAAATTCCTAGTGGCAGCCCTGGTTATGGAAAAGGATTTCCAGCAACAAAGATGCCTCCAAGTCTGTGGTGGTGGCTGTGGGTAATGCTGGATGGTTAATTATTATCTACTGGTTTCCGACAGGTTTTGGAGCTTCAAGAACCTCCTCACAAAGTTATTTATTGTAATGTTTGTTACTAAAAGGCCAATTTATCCAAGAAAAAAAGGTGTTACAAGTGTTCATTTGGGGCAGAAGGGGTGTTCAGTGGGAGCTGGGCAGTGTTGTAAATGGGTGGGGTTGATATAAAAGGGGGGGGTCAGTTGGAAGGAAGCCTCTACAATACTGCAGTCTTGATAAACTAATCTGTATAAAATTCATAGAAATTAAGCAATAAAGTGCACGGGGAAATGACAAAAGCTATATCTTAGTCTCAACATTAATTAGATTGTATTCAAATGTATAAATATAAAGTACATACTATTAGAGTGTGGATTAAGTAGAAGTATAAAACAACTCCAGATATAAAGGTGCTAGGTGACATATGGACGTGATATACAAAAACTGCGAGTATATAACTTAAATGTATAAGACCACACTATTAAAGTGTGGATTGTGCGGATGTGTACTACTAGTGGAACTGGATTTTTCAAAGAAATAAGTAACACTATAATGAAAAATGTGAAGATAAAAATATTACTTTAAAGGGTGTATTCAGGACTTTACAAAAAAACAAAACAGGTATCTAATCACTAAAAGGTAGGTAGCTGCAACTTACCTGCCTGTTGTGCAAGCCACCGTTATTCCCTCACACAGAGCGGTCTCATACCACTCCTGCCAGGGATTCAGCTGCCTCTGCTGATGTGATGGGGCTGGACTTCCGAGATCATTTTGATTGATAGCCAGCTACCCCAGTAAGACAGCAGAATTACCTAGGAAGTCCCGCCCTGTGACATCAGCAGAGGCTTCTGAATCCCCCAGAGGAGCTGTCTGTAACCGCCCTATGCTGGGGAAGAACGGTGACGTGCACAACAGGCAGGAAAGTTGCAACTACCTGCCTGTTAGTGCTTAAGTGCATTTTTATACAAAATATACAAAAAAGAGCCGAACCCAAAGTTCTAATTAAGACCTGCTGGAGCTACTGTATTTAATCTGCTGTACATATCCAGCAGCTTTCAACTTGAGGCAAAATTTTTAGGTCCCATGGAGATCTGATCTGTTGCTTTTATAACCAGCTTACTTGAATCAGTATTATGAAAATGCTTGACATACTTGGGCAGAGTCTTCAGTTGTTCGTCATCTTCAGTAGTTTTTGCTTTTTCAATATCTCTAATGTGTTCTTTTACTCTTATTTTCAATTCTCGAGTAGTCATGTCAAAGTAGATTTTGTTTACATGGGTATTAGACATAGTATACAGTATAACACCCTATGAGGCACAAGTTAGCAGATGTTGAATTTTATAAAGACATGCTCCATCAGAATTGCTAAATTCCTAGTTTTTCACGAGATTTCTACAGTCTTTACAGAATGTATACGGGAAAAAGCCTTGAGTTTGCTGAAGAATCAGATTTCTTTGGATTTGGTGAATAATGGCTTCTTACTAGAAGATCTCAAATATGTTTGTATGTTTTTGCTGTGATGAGTGGCCTGGGTGGAAGTGTGTCATGTATAGTGTACAGTTCCTATAGCGTCTTGTGCTTGGGTGCGAGGAAAACACAGGAGACATAGGTTGAAATGAAATGACTTGTATTACTTCATACAAGCATGCTAAAAAGTTCACACAATTTGCAGGAACAGCGACAGGAGACACAGCAGGCCAGAGTAACTTCAAGCACTACAGTAAATCTCCAAAGCAGGTTCAGGATCTCTTCTCTGTACCGTAATTCCTCTGCAAACATGGATTCACCAAACAGCAGGTTTCCAGAGTCCAAAAGTGTTCCAAGGTTCCTCAGTAGGGAATAGCTGGAGTACAAGTCCAAGGCTTCCAGGAGTCAGGTCACAGACTGACTGAGGCTTGATTCAGGAGCACTGATTGTTCAGCTGAGGCTGCTTAAGAAGCAAGAGGGAAGAATCAGGGCGGGAACATGAAAACTGGAAACTCCATATTAACTGAGGGCAAGAGCTGCAGAAAGACAAAAAGCAAAATGGCCGACGGAAAACTGAGTTTCAAGGAACATGTCAACAGAGACAAAGAACCTTACATTACTCCCCCCTTAGGGACAACCTCCGGATGACCTCAGACCAGGCTTGTCAGGGTACCTCTGATGAAACTGGCGGAGCAGGCGAGGAGCATTTACATTATTGACTGGTTCCCATGAGTTGTCCTCCACTGGGTAGCCCTGCCATTTAATCAAATATTGCAACTGATTTCTGTACAACCTGGAATCTAGAATCCTTTCCACCATAAATTCTTCCTGACCATCGACCAGCACTGGGTCAGGGCAAGGAGAAGAACGTCCAGGAAACGTATTGGGTGTTGCAGCCTTTAGTAGGGATACATGAAAGACAGGGTGGATTCTCATAGTTCTGGGCAGTTGAAGACGACAAGCAACAGCACTTATAATCTTATTGATCTTATAATGTCCAATGTACTTATGTCCCAATTTAGACGATGGAATCTTTAATTTAAGATTTCTGGTTGACAGCCAGACCAAATCTCCTACCTTGAAAGCTGGTGCAGGTTTACGAAATTTATCTGCTGCTTTCTTGTACCTTTCCTGAGCCAATTCTAGATTTTCCTTTAGAAGATCCATATTCTTTTGTAAAGAAGTGATTCTTTCAGCCACTGCCGGCAAGGGCGTATCTATGGGAAATCGAGGAAGAATGTTAGGATGATAACCTAGATTGGAGTAAAAAGGAGACTGCTTAGTGGAGGCGCTCTGAGAGTTGTTATAAGAGAACTCAGCCAGTGGAAGTAGATCCACCCAATCATCCTGTAGGTGGCAGATAAAACAGCGGAGATACTGCTCCAGGGTCTGATTGGTTCGTTCTGTCTGTCCATTAGTCTGGGGATGAAAAGCAGAAGAAAGGTTTACTTTAATGTCCAATGCTGCACAGAAATTTTGCCAAAACCTTGAAGTGAATTGCACCCCTCGATCCGAAATGACCTCATCCGGTACTCCATGTAAGTGAAACACATTCTTAATCATCAAGTCTGATGTCTGTTTTGCAGTGGGTAAGCCGACACAAGGGATAAAATGAGCTGCCTTTGTTAGACGGTCAACCACCACTAGAATGGTGTTCTTCCCTTGAGAGGTTGGTAACTCCACAATGAAGTCCATAGAAATGGATCCCCACGGGCGGGGTGGGAAGAGGTTGCAACAGACCAGTTGGTGAGGAGCGAGGTGTTTTGCATCTTGCACAGACTTCACATGAAGTGACATAGTTTAAGACATCTTTCCTGTAAGTGGGCCACCAAAAGAAACAAGAAAGAAATTCTTGTGTCTTTAGAATTCCCCTATGCCCGGCTATCTTGGAATCGTGGATGAGTTGCAATACTCTCAATCTGACTGTTTCAGGTATATACAGACGTTGTCCCTGAATCCACACACCATTCTTAAAGACAAGACTTACGTCCCTTGGGGTTGAGCCAACAAAGAATCCGCATGGTATGCTTCCTTGATGTCCTTAAGTAGGTCTTGATTATGAATCACTCCCAGGAATCTAGAGTCAGGAAGAATAGTCTTAGGAGGAGTAAGTGGACGTGTCTCTGCTGAATGAATCCTAGAGAGTGCATCAGCCTTTCCATTGCGCGATCCTGGTCTATAAGAAATGACAGAATTAAATTGGTTTAGGAAAAGATTCCACCGAGCCTGGCGAGGAGTCAGGCACTTAGCCGACCTGATAAATTCAAGGTTACGATGGTCTGTCAGGACGACTATTTGCTGTGCAGCACCCTGAAGAAGGTGTCTCCATTCCTTGAAGGCGGCAATAATGGCCAACAATTCTCTATTGCCCACATCGTAGTTCCTCTCAGCCGAAGACAACTGCTGGGAAAAGAAGGCACAGGGATGCAAGACATTCTTCTCACCTGTTCTCTGAGAGAGTATAGCTCCAACGGCACAGTCTGAAGCATCCACCTCTATTATGAAGGCAAGCTCGGGGTTGGGATGTACTAAGATAGGTGCGGTGGTAAATTTATCCTTTAAACAGGAAAATGCTTCCTGAGCTTGCGGGGTCCTGGAGAACCTAGACTGTTTCCGGGTAAGTTGGGTGATAGGTGACACTACCTCAGAAAAATTCTTAATGAAACGTCTATAGAAGTTGGCAAACCCGATGAAACGCTGCACCTCCTTCACATTTCTAGGAATTGGCCAATCCTTGATGGCTTGGGTCTTGCTTCCATCCATACTAATCCCTTGCGTAGATAGTACATACCCCAGAAATTGAATTTCGGTCCTATGGAATTCACATTTTTCAAGTTTGATGTAGAGATGGTTTTGTCTTAGGCGTTCTAAGACCATTCTCACATGTCCATGATGTTCCTCTGTGGAGTTAGAAAAAATTAGAATATCATCCAGATAAATCACCACAAATGTATCTAGGAGATCCCTGAAGATATCATTCACGAAGTGTTGGAAAGTGGCTGGGGCGGTACTCAGACCAAAAGGCATAACTAGATATTCAAAGTGTCCATAGCGTGACCTGAAAGCAGTCTTCCATTCATCCCCAGGTCTAATACGGACCAAGTTATAGGCCCACGGAGATCCAGTTTAGAGAAAATTTTGGCATGCCGCACTCTCTCCAACAACTCAGGGATTAAAGGCAATGGATAACGGTTTCTAATAGTAACCTTATTGAGTTCCCTATAGTCTATGCAGGGTCTCAGAGATCCATCTTTCTTCTTCACAAAGAAGATGGGTGCACCTGCGGGAGATGAAGAGGGGCGTATGAAGCCCTTGGCTAAATTTTCGTCTATATAATCCTTCAAAGCTTTTAGCTCGGGCCCCGCTAGGGGGTAGATCTTACCAAAAGGTATCTCGGCTCCGGGCAATAATTCAATTGGACAATCATATGGACGGTGAGGAGGAAGCTGATCAGCGTTCTTCTTGTCACATAAATCCACATAGTCCTGGTATACAGCTGGTAGTTCAGGGACTGACATGGTTCCTTTAGGAACAGAGCAAGCTGAAACTCCTTGACTCATCTGTTTCTCCGGAAAGTGTAATTCCTTGGTCTCCCAGTTAATTCGTAGTATTCTGCGCCTGCAGCCATGGTAGCCCTAGAATGATGGGAAAGTGGGGAGAAGAGATAAGCAAAAAAGACATTTTCTCCTGATGATCTTTACCCATAAGGACCCTCAAAGGCTCTGTTTCTTGATCCACTGGTCCAGAAGTCAGTAGAGAGCCATCCACAGTCTCCATCTGTACTGGAGTAGCCTTCTTCACTGAACGTATCCCCTGTTTCAGAGCAAAGGAGATATCCATAAAATTTCCACTTGCTCCTGAGTCGATCATAGCAGAGCTAGACACCCAGACTGAGTCAACCCAGAGTTTGATGGAAAGGAAGCAATGAGAATTGTTTCTTTTACAACTCAGCTGGGACACCGCTGAGGAAACTTGAAAAATTGCAGCGTTTATACCGTCATCGTCCCCAGAACTAACAGAGTTTAAGTCCGAGAAATCAAGATCTCTTGCAGCAGATCTCTCTGGAGCCTGAGGCTCGGACATGACAGAGCTCCTCTCGCAACACTCACAGTGAATGACTGCTGCAGTAGTCTTACGAGAACGGCTGGGGCAGTTTATAATGAAGTGCCCTGACTTACCACAGTAGAAACATAGATTTTCCTTTATACGATGTTCTTTGCGTGCATCACTAACCCGTCTTTGTAAAGAGTCCACCTGCATGGGTTCAGGTTCTGGTTCCCTTGTGATCCTACTCAAAGGTTCCTTAGCTGAGGAGGGAGGTAGTAAAAGGTTAGTGCGATTATTTTCGAACCATCTCTCTTGTCTACGTTCAGTCAGACGAGCATCAATACGGATACAATAGTTAATAAAGTCACCTAACGCAGTGGGAGGGTCGGCACGAGCAAGTTCATCCTTAATCAGTGGAGACAACCCTTTCCGAAAAATAGATTTTTTAGCGGAAGTGTCCCAAGTGGTATCAAGAGCCCATCTCCTGAAATCCAGGGCATATTCGGCTACTGAACGCTTACCTTGGCGCAAAGTTAACATGGCTGCTTCAGCTGTTGCACCTCGATTGGGGTCATCAAACACCTGCCCCATGGCTGAAATAAAAGCATCAAGGTGATTCAAACAATCATCCTCAGTCTCAATCAGAGGGTTTGCCCACATCAAAGCCTTATTGGTAAGCAACATGATTATAGTAAGCACTTTGGATCGTTCAGTGGGAAATTGTGAAGCATGTGCAGAGAAAAATAAATTGCATTGATTAATAAATCCCCTGAATTTCTCACGTTCACCGCCAAAACGAAAAGGAGGTAATTTGGGGATCCCAGAACTTGGGGTTATGGCAGGAGCCTGGGCTCGTTCCTCTAGAGCCTCAATCCTGGCTCGCAATTCCTGGGTAGTCTGTCCAAACACTTGCAAATTATGATTAGTGAGGTCCTGTAGGCTTGCAAAACGGGTTTTTAAAGTCTGTACATCTGAAAGGATTGTATCAGTCACTCCGCAAAGTTCCTTTATGCGGGCCTCCATCTTCCAGATCTTTTAAGGCAGAGGTGCTGGAAGGAGAAGAGGAAAGGAAAAAAAAAAAAAAAAAAACAATAGTGTTTACCTGTGGTAACACTCCAGAGTAAAATTTTAAGGGAATGCGCTCACCTGGAATGGTTGTGAGAAGTCACAACCACTGTCATCACATAAGGTATTAAACGGACATCTGATATCCACAGTCACAGCAGACACGGCTTTCCCAGACCCAGCAGACACTAAACATTGGCTCCTGAATCTTGTCATGTATAGTGTACAATTCCTATAGCGTCTTGTGCTTGGGTGCAAGGAAAACACAGGAGACATAGGTTGAAATGAAATGACTTGTATTACTTCATACAAGCATGCTGAAAAGTTCACACAGTTTGCAGGAACAGCGACAGGAGACACAGCAGGCCAGAGTAACTTCAAGCACTACAGTAAATCTCCAAAGCAGGTTCAGGATCTCTTCTCTGTACCGTAATTCCTCTGCAAACATGGATTCACCAAACAGCAGGTTTCCAGAGTCCAAAAGTGTTCCAAGGTTCCTCAGTAGGGAATAGCTGGAGTACAAGTCCAAGGCTTCCAGGAGTCAGGTCACAGACTGACTGAGGCTTGATTCAGGAGCACTGATTGTTCAGCTGAGGCTGCTTAAGAAGCAAGAGGGAAGAATCAGGGCGGGAACATGAAAACTGGAAACTCCATATTAACTGAGGGCAAGAGCTGCAGAAAGACAGAAAGCAAAATGGCCGACGGAAAACTGAGTTTCAAGGAACATGTCAACAGAGACAAAGAACCTTACAAAGTGTTTGTTTTAAAATGTGGTTGGTTTGCAAAATGCTCCAATGTTTGTAAATAAAATCGGTTAGTTGGTCCCATTGGTTTTACGGTGCCATCAATCTGACTTGCTTATCAGAGTCATCCAAGGTAGAGCCTAGTTTTTTATATAGTATACTGTTCATTCCGGGGTGTATTTTCAGCTCTTTTATATCCTCTACAATTTTGTCTATGGCTATATCCACGCTCATGAATACGGTGGTAGAGGTCTTTGGCCTGTTGACCAAAGGCTTTCTCAGTTGAGCATATCTGCTTCATTCTAAGATGTTGGCCAATAGGAATTCCATGGATAATGGACCTCAGATGCTATGATTTGGCATGTAGGAGAGAGTCTGTGGCTGTGAGCTTGTGATAAACATTAATGAAGATGTGGCCCTGTGGTGTTACTTGGATGTCAATGTCTAGAAAATTAAGTTTTTGACCATAAGTGAATGTTAATTTGATGTTAAGGTCATTATTATTAAGTACTGACATTAGTTTGTTAAATTGATCATAAGAGCCCTCCATATGAATCAAATATCATCAATATAATGAATCCAATTATGTATCTTGTCAATCTGATAAATTGGGTTACTCTGAAACATCTCTCTCTCCCATGCCCTTAAAAATAAGTTGGCATATGATGGGG
>JARQOD010000001.1:657131701-657227058 GCA_033576555.1 Oophaga sylvatica
TCAGAAACCATAATTGAAAAGGAGTGCTTAGCCATAAAATGGGCCGTAGATACCCTAAGATATTGCTTGCCTGCTAGACCAAAAGTTTAAGCTGGTATCTGACCATGCCCCTCTGAGGTGGTTGAGGGAAAAGAAGAGTAAGAATGGTCGGGTAACTAGGTGGTTCTTAGGCCTCCAAAACTTCACTTTTCATGTTGCGCATATTCCTGGGAAGTTTCACGGGAATGCAGATGCCTGTCCAGACTCCCCTGCTTAGGGAGTGAAGGTGCCAAAACCCCGGGATTAGGGCAGGGGGGATATGCACAAAGTCACTGGTAAAGTACTGGAGGGGAGATATGTATCACTATACTTAATGGCATCAGTGATGTGACACCCAGAGCATACTAATCCAACACACTAAGTGTTGTGAGTAGTGTTGAGCGATACGATACCGTAAGTATCGGGTATCGGCCGATATTAGCTCTATCGGCCTTTCGATACTTAGTTTCGATATTTTCCATATATCGTATACCGGAATCGGAAGTTCCCATAATTCTTTGAGAGGCAATGTGATTTTAGTCAGCCAATGAGGAATCCTAAGAAGTGTGGGCACATCCTGTACTGCTGCGGTCATGTTAACTAATAGCATGGCTATGATTGGATGCTGAAATGATGTCAGAATGCACTATAAAAGGCGCCGCCGCCATTTTAGCGTCACTGCGCTGTGAATTCAGTAAGGGACAGAACGCTGCTGTGCTGACTCTGAGGGACAGTTAGAGATTGCGATTTAGTGTACTGTGCTGTAGGCAGGCTAGCACCAACCGCTGTGTAAAGCTTCCTTTTGCCTTGCAGTGTTGTTTTAACAGCTCTGCAAGGTGTGTGTGAGTGCAGGTGAGCTGCAGTTTGCTCTGCATGCAACGCTGTCTGTAGGCATCTGCACGTGTCACTCACAGACTCTTTTTTTTTTCTTCAGTGTAATTCTTGCAGCTCCATGCAATTTAACTATTAGTGTGACGCGCTTCCATCCGTATCCAATACATTGGTTGCAAACACTATAGAAGTAGACAAAGGAGTAGCCTTTCACAGATTGTGAACAGTTGTGTTTCAGTGTTCACTAGTGTTGAGCGATACGATACTGCAAATATCGGGTATCGGCCGATATTAGCTGTATCGGCCTTTCGATTCCGAATACCGATATTTTCGTCATATCGAATAGCGGAATCGGATTTGTCACTGTCACTGTCTGTGTCCGTCGGTCGGGTCTGTCACTGTCAGTGTCCGTCGGTCGGGTCTGTCAGGAGTCAGCGGCACTTACCTGGCAGAAGATCTCCGGCGGTCATGGCCTGGACTGCTTCATGGCCGCCATCATCTTTCCCCGGCGGTCACATGCAGTTTCTCGCGATAACTGCAGTGACTGCTGGGTAATCCCGGCCGTAAAGCAGTCAGTCCGATGACGTCACCGCCGGGGAAGCAGGTAATCAGCTGTGCTGCGTCGCGATGACAGGCTCTGCCTGTCATTGCGTTGTAGCAGAGCTGGATCGTCGTGGGACAGTCGTTACTATGGACTGCGTCAGACAGGTGGTATACTGTTGGTTTGTTTTTTTTCTTTTTTTACAGGAGATCGATGGCGTCGCAGGAATGAGAGAGTAATAAAAAAAATGAAAACTGTGTTGTCTCTTTTATTTCATTAAAATACTTTTTTCTTGCTTTGTCTTTTTTTTATGCATTTGATAACTTTGGGATTAATAATGGATCGGTGTCTTATTGACGCCTCTCCATTATTAACCGGGCTTATTGTCACCGTGCAATCAACGGTGACATTAACCCCTTATTACCCCGCTTGCCACCGCTACAGGGCAAGTGGGAAGAGCCGGGTAAAGTGCCACAATTGGCACATCTTTTGATGCGCCAAATGTGGGGCTGCTGTAGCCTGGTATTATCAGGCTGTTGAGGGCCAAAATCCATGGGCCTTGACAATCTTTTAATACCAGGCCGCAGCAGTCTGCATTTTACTTGGCTGGTTAACAAAAATAGGGGGACCCCTACGCCGTTTTTTTTTCGAGGGGATCCCCTATTTTTGTTAACCAGCCAAGCTAAGCAGACTGCTGTGGCCTGGTATTATCAGGCTTGCAAGGTCCATGGATATTGGATCCTTACCAGCCTGAAAAACCAGGCCTCAGCGGTCTGCTTCATCTGGCTGGTTAACAAAAATAGGGGGACCCCACGCCAATTTTTTTCGAGGGGATCCCCTATTTTTGTTAATCAGCCAAGATATGCAGACTGCTGTGGCCTGGTATTATCAGGCTGGCAAGGTCCATGGATCTTGGCTCCTTAACAGCCTGAAAATCCAGGCCTCAGCGGTCTGCTTCATCTGGCTGGTTAACAAAAATAGGGGGGACCCCACGCCAATTTTTTTCGAGGGGATCCCCTATTTTTGTTAACCAGTTCCCTCTGACGATCACTGATTGTGTCCCTGGCTGACCTGAAGTGAAAGTGGAAAGCAATCAATTAAGCTTTCCACTTCCTCTCCTGTCAGCCAGGAGAGGAACTCATTCATTTGGGGGTTTACTGTGAGGCTGCAGCATTAGCTGCGGTCCCTGCAGTAAACATTAACCCTTTCTGAAGGATTACACCGTGGGACCTGACTGTACATCGGATTGGTAAGAATAATTTTGCTTTATTATTTTATTTTTATTACAGGAAATGGTTTTAGCAGGAAAATAAAATATGGTCAAAAACTGTGTGATTATTTCATTAAACTTCTTTTTTATTAAAGTGTGTGTGTTTGATTTTTCTTTCATACAATAGGATTAATAATTGATAGTTGTCTAATTGACAGCTCTCAATTATTAACCTGGCTTAAAGTGACCTTTCAATTGCAAGGTCATTTTAACCCCTTATTAACCCATTCGCCACCGCTACAGGGCAATGGGAATAGACGGGCAAAGTGCCAGAAAGGGCAAATCTAATTAGAGATTTGCCCTTTCTGGGGTGTCTGGGGGCAGATGTTAGTAGCCGGGGGGGGGCCAAAAATAATGGTCCCTCTCTGGGCTATTATTATCTGCCCCCACTCACTGGCTTTGTCTGTCTGGTTGCGAAAATAGGGCGGGAGCCCACGCATTTTTTTTCAGCAATTTTACACCTCATATATATATATATACATGTCATTAAATTTGTGACACATATATATATAT
This sequence comes from Oophaga sylvatica, assembly GCA_033576555.1. Classification (NCBI taxonomy): domain Eukaryota; kingdom Metazoa; phylum Chordata; class Amphibia; order Anura; family Dendrobatidae; genus Oophaga; species Oophaga sylvatica. Next base: position 657,134,875 of record JARQOD010000001.1, read on the forward strand.
ATATTTATATTTATAGTTCATACACTTCTACATAGTATAATAGCCGCTAATTCAATTGCCGGCTTTTGTGAAAATGCAGAACCCGACATGAAATGACACTTGGTTTACATAGAGTTAACTATGTCTTTTCATGTAGTTTGATATCTGATTTGCACAAACAATTACATGAGTGTAAGTGTGCAAAATTTCACACCTGTAGGGGTTAATTAAAGGTGTAAATTCGTAGCAAAAAAGTCCGTTTTTTTTTACAACGAATTTACACCTTTAATTAACCCCTACAGGTGTGAAATTTTGCACACATAGACTGATGTAATTGTTTGTGCAAATCAGATTGCAAACGACATGAAAAGACATGGTTAACCCTATGTACACCAAGTGTCATTTCATGTCGGGTGCTTCTGTCTTTTCACAGAAGCCGGCTTTACCCGGCAATTGAATCAGAGGATATTTTACTATGTAGAAGTGTATAAACTATACATATATGTATATATATATATGTCACAATGACATATATTATATATATATATATGTATTCTATGTGTGTATATTTAGTGTTTACAAGGAAATAAAGGTTTTTTTTAGTTGCGATATTTTGTTCCCATAGACTTACATGGGACTTCCGGTATCAGAATCGGATATCGACGATATTTAGTGATATCGGCTATACCATTTCGATATGATATTTTTAGATATCGAGCAGTATCGCTCAACACTAGTGTTCACTTCAGTCTGTGTTTTTTATTTTTTGAGTGCACATCACGCTCCAGTTACTTGTTCAAGCACTGCTGCTTGTACTCTGCTGAGCGTGTCTCAGTGCCTCATCCTTTTCATTTATCTCCAATTGGTTCTGCTCCATTCCATTTAAAATATAATCTATTAGTGTGACGCGCTTCCATCCGTATCCAATACATTGGTTGCAAACACTATAGAAGTAGACAAAGGAGTAGCCTTTCACAGATTGTGAACAGTTGTGTTTCAGTGTTCACTTCAGTCTGTGTTTTTTATTTTTTGAGTGCACATCACGCTCCAGTTACTTGTTCAAGCACTGCTGCTTGTACTCTGCTGAGCGTGTCTCAGTGCCTCATCCTTTTCATTTATCTCCAATTGGTTCTGCTCCATTCCATTTAAAATATAATCTATTAGTGTGACGCGCTTCCATCGTATCCAATACATTGGTTGCAAACACTATAGAAGTAGACAAAGGAGTAGCCTTTCACAGATTGTGAACAGTTGTGTTTCAGTGTTCACTTCAGTCTGTGTTTTTTATTTTTTGAGTGCACATCACGCTCCAGTTACTTGTTCAAGCACTGCTGCTTGTACTCTGCTGAGCGTGTCTCAGTGCCTCATCCTTTTCATTTATCTCCAATTGGTTCTGCTCCATTCCATTTAAAATATAATCTATTAGTGTGACGCGCTTCCATCCGTATCCAATACATTGGTTGCAAACACTATAGAAGTAGACAAAGGAGTAGCCTTTCACAGATTGTGAACAGTTGTGTTTCAGTGTTCACTTCAGTCTCTGCGTAATAACCACACTTAGGCCTTATAACTTTTCTGACTTTCTTTATCAATCTACCAAGATGAAGAAGTCAGTGAGTAAGGCACGTGGTCGTGGCCGTGGAGTTTCAGCAGGGAGAGGACGTGGGGATTCTGTGGCTGCTGCCGCCCTCAGTGACACAGCATCCACCATTTATCCCCGTGAGCGTTCCTTTATGCGCACTTTGGTAGGAGCTCGGCGTGCCCCCCTGCTGCGGGAAGAACAAATTGAAGCCGTTGTTGGTTGGATGGCAGCCAATGCATCGACTTCAATTCCTTCCACCTCCTCTCAGGAACACAACACTGTTGAGCAACCATCTGTCTGTTCACCGCCTGTCAAATTGCCCAGGCAGTCAGAGAGTTCTGTACAGGAGCCAGCTGAGTCTCTGCTTCTGTTCTCAGAATCTGTTGGCTCGCAAACACGGGCACAGGCAAGCAGCATTCTGCAATTTGAAGAAGAGGGAGTATGCAGTATGCGCAACAGCTGTGTCTCTATCAATCTGAAGAGGCGGGTGAGCCAGTGCCGATGGACAGCACACCGCAGAACACATCTTATGATGATGATGAGACTTAGGTGCCAGGTTTTGTGGAGCATGGTGCTGCCCAGACCATCCAACAGCAGCAGGTGTTGGAAGAGGTGTTATGTTTCGGTAGCTGAGGAGTGCAGGTAAAAAAGGCAATACACCAGAGCAGTTGGAATCTATGAGATTGCAGTACCCTGACTAACCACCACAACTAGAGGCAGCCGTGGAGCATTCCTACGTTGGTCCTAGACGCCTCGTCACAGCCTGAGAAACTAACTACACCTAAAGATAGAAATAGGAAAGCTATCTACCCCGGAGCAGAACCCCAAAGATAATAGAAAGCCCCCAAACATGTAATGGCGGTTAGACAAGATGAAACACTGACACAGAAAGAAAATAGCATGAGCAAACGCTGGGGCCCAAACTATCTAAATAGAAAAGGATGGGAAGGGTACTTACTGCAATCCCAGAAAACCCTGAAAGGCACCAACTCTACTAATTTCAAAAACACCTGAGATCACACGACCTCTTCCACCTAAATTAGTTCTCTGGTGTAACAAAATCAAAACAGCAGCCACTGAAAAAACTGGAAAAAGCAAAAGTACAAACATCAGTGGCTGAACAAAACTGAGAGGGCAGAAGCCCCCGGAGGGGACCCTGAAGGCCCCCACAGAAGTGCAGGACAAAATGCAAAAATATAGCACAAACACAAAAGAAGAAAAAGTCTTATCTGTTAGCAGGAGATGCAGACACAACACAGCAGGCTACAAGGGAAACTGGAATAAAGGATTCAGACCAGAACAACTGATCACCGGCAACCCTGATGGGAAGGTGACTCCCTTATATAAGACCAGTCAGTAACACCTGATTCCCAGTCCTCACAATTTTCACTGGACAGACTAGCACTGCTAGTAACCACCAGAGGGAGCCTCTGCTCAGAACTCATCTCAAACCCATTCACAACAAAGAGGGTGGTGGAGATGATGAAGTCCGAGACCCAACATGGCGTGAGCAACAGGAAGGTGGTGGGAGCAGCTCTGAGGAATGGATTGTCCCAACGGTACAAAGAGGAGGGAGAGGTAGGCTGCAGACTCGCTTGCCTGTAGCCTCCAGTTTGGCACCCGTTCGTAGCAGTTCTCTTAGAAATGTCAAAATTGGCGCTCCCATGACTTGCACTGCGTGGTCCTTTTTTGACAGACTTGTAGATGATATTTGCTATGTTCAATGCAAGCTGTGTAAGCAAAAAGTTAAAAGAGGTAAAAATATCAGTAACCTGAATACCACAAATATGTGGAAACATGTACGGACAAAGCACGTAGCTGAGTTACAAAGACACACTGGAGATGTAGGCCAACCTACAGCAGCACCTACATCTTCAGGTCGTGTTGGAGCCTCTACCTCCAGCTCACACACACCTGTTTCGGCTTCCTCACAGGATCTCCATGGAAGAACCTCGGTCACTGTTGTCCATAGACAAACTGTTATTCCACCCACAGCAGCAAGTTCACAGTCATCGTCACACTCCCAGAACAAAAAACAGCCATCGGTACAACAGGCATGGGATAAAAGACGGCCATACTCGGCAAACCATCCACGAGCACAGGCTCTGAATGCTGGCATTGCAAAACTCCTGTCCCTTGAAATGCTGTCATTCAGGCTGGTGGAGACTGACAGTTTCAGGAACTTTATGGCATTGGCAGTCCCACAATATAATGTGCCAAGCCGATTTTATTTCAGCAGGCAAGCCGTCCCTGCTCTGCAAAAACATGTCGAGGGAAACATTAAACATGCGCTACTAAACGCCGTCAGTAGCAGGGTCCACCTGACCACCGATGCGTGGACCAGTACCCATGGCCAGGAACGATACCTTTCCCTCACTGCCCATTGGGTCAATGTTGTGGAGCCGGGTACAGATCTTGCCAGTGGCGCTGTACGTGTTCTGCCAACTCCAAGGATTGCAGGAATCCAGTCTGTACACATTGATTCCTCCTCCTACTCCAGTTCCTCAGAATCATCGCTGCACGAGCCGTCACGGTATACCTCCACATGGACCCGTGAACGCTTACCTGTTGCGACCGATATGAGCACAGCCGTGGCCAAACGTCAACAGGCCGTCCTGAAAATAATTTCCATGGGGAATCGAAGACACACAGCGCAGGAGCTCTGGGATGCCATCAAGCAGGAGAGCGACGTGTGGTTTTTGTCAGCTAATCTCCAGCCAGGCTTGGTAGTGTGTGACAATGGCCGAAATCTGGTGGCAGCTCTGGGCCTTGGCAACCTCACTCACATACCATGTCTGGCACATGTGCTCAACTTGGTCATGCAGAGTTTTTTGAGGGACTATCCGGATCTTGATGCACTGCTGCACAAGGTCCGCCTAGAGTGTGCTCACTTGCGACGTTCCAGCATGGCCAGATCGCGCATTGCAGCTCTGCAAGTCAGATTTCGCCTTCCTGAACATCGCATCATATGTGACGTACCCACCAGGTGGAATTCCACGTTACATATGTTGGAGCGGTTGTGTGAGCAGCAGCCAGCAGTATTGGAGTATCAGCTGCAAAAGGCGCAATCAACTCGCAATTTGCGCCGTTCACACTTCACCACTACTGAGTGGGCCTCTATGAAGGACATCTGCGACGTTTTGCGTGCGTTTGATGTCTCAACGCGGATGGCGAGTGCAGATGATGCACTAGTCAGCATGACTGTCCCCTTATCTGCCTGCTTCAGAAATCACTGAAAGCACTAAAGGAAGAGGTTTTGGAAGAGGTGGAGGATGACGAGTCAGAAATTCAATTACCTTCAGGACAGTCAGCGCAACGTGGTTCCTCACAAAGGGCTGGGCAGGGCTCACTTTGTGAGGAGGATGAGGAAGAGGAGGAGTCAATGGAGGAGGAAGAAGTCAGTATGTAGAGCGAGGGTGGGGTGATGCAGAGGAGGCAGAGATGACGCCTCTTCCAGAGGACAGCCTTTGTTGGCCAGTTGGGAGTCTGCAGCACATGGTTGATTTCATGCTTCAGTGCCTGAGAAACGACCGCCGCATCGCCCACATTCTCAGCACGTCAGATTATTGGGTGTACACCCTCCTAGACCCTCGCTACCGGGACAACTTACAAACCCTCATCACACCGGTGAACCGGGACCGTAAAATGCAGGAGTACCAAGACACACTGGTGCAATCCATACTGTTGTACATTCCAGCCGAGAGACTGCTGCTGCTGCTGCTACTGCTTTACAAAGCAGCTTTGTGCGTCGAGGCAGTGTAGACACCTCTACAACAAGAGGGAGCAGAAGCAGCGCCTCTGCACAGGGCAAGAACTGTATGTTACAAATGTGGCAAAGTTTTGTGACAGCGCCAGCAAGGTCTACACCATCCGAGACGGCTCCAGTCACCAGGAAGAAACGTTTCCGGAAGATGGTGACAGACTACTTGGCTTTCCCTCTAAGTGTACTCCCAGATGCCTCTTCCCCTTTCAAATTTTGGGTCTCTAAGTTGGATACATGGCCAGAGCTTAGCCAGTATGCATTGGAGGTGCTGGCTTGCCCTGCTGCCAGTGTATTATCTGAGCGCGTCTTTAGTGCTGCAGGTGGTGTAGTAACAGACCGTCGCATGCGACTATCCTCAGAGAATGTAGACCGGCTTATTTTTCTGAAAATGAACAAGGCATGGATCTCACCTGAATTTGCCTGTCCGTTTTCAGATTAAATAACTGTTTGGCAACGTTTTCCATGTCTCCTGTTATGTTCATCTTTCTACCACCTGAACTCTACTCCCTGGGCTACAACACCGCCATTTGTTGCTCGTAAGTAATTGGCAGGGGTACTGACTCCTGGCCAGCCTGGTTACAGCACGACAGCTGTTTCCTGGCAGTGTGAAAGTCAATTATCCTCCAATAAGTTGTGCTGTCGTGTTGCATTCGGGTCAGCCGACTCTATGGTGCCTGCAGTTTAGGTGATTCCTATGTGTGCTGTGGGATATGTAAATAAAGGCTGTTTCCATTGTGACAATAGGACAAGCACCCACTGTAGGACTGTGTGATTCGGTAAATGCGGACGGCTTGCGTCCTGTCAACTTACATTTTCATGGGTGCGTTCTGCTACCCGTCCGGGGTCCAGTACCGTCAACTGGTTCTCCCCAGTGCCTTTGGCCTAGGTGCCTCCATCTCCGTATCCGAGTTCCACCAACGTCTGCTGGTCCTTGGTAGTGCTTTGGAGCACAGGTACCTCCTGCTTAGTAACCGTGTCACAGTAACGTCAGCTGGTACTCGGTTGTGACATTGCCTCTTTTCCTTCTGCTACCCGTCCGGGGTCCAGTACCGTCAACTGGTTCTCCCCAGTGCCTTTGGCCTAGGTGCCTCCATCTCCGTATCAGAGTTCCACCAACGTCTGCTGGTCTTGGTAGTGCTTTGGAGCACAGGTACCTCCTGCTTAGTAACCGTGTCACAGTAACGTCAGTGGTACTCGGTTGTGACATTGCCTCTTTCCTTCTGCTACCGTCGGTCCAGTCCGTAATGGTTCTCCCCAGTGCTTTGGCCTAGGTGCCTCATCTCCGTATCCGGTTCCACCAACGTCTGCTGTCTTGTATGCTTTGGAGCACAGGTACTCTGCTTAGTAACCGTGTCACAGTACGTCAGTGGTACTCGGTTGTGACATTGCCTCTTTTCCTTCTGCTACCCGTCCGGGTTCCAGCACAGTCAGCTGGTCCTCGTTACTTCCATTGTCTCTTGCTCCATCTGATACCCGTCAGGGTTCCAGTAACGTCAGCTGTTTCTCGGAAATTAGACGACCTTAAAGACCACCCAGAAGAAGATGACGACAACAAGGACGACGAGCATGAAGCCAACCAGCCTGAACACCATCACAAAGAAAAAATAAAAGATTACCCAGAAGAAGATCACCAACAGGACAAAGAAGGTTAAGGCAAACTACAAGATACAGAACAAGAGACAGAAGAACAATAAGCAGAAGATCAAAAAGCAGAAGAACATGAAGTATAAGACCAAAATGAAGAGCAAAATATATGCTCTAAATTCTAAGCAGAAGAAGACTAAGCAGTGTATGGGGGTGAGTCCGTTCCTCCTCGTGGTGCCCCTGGAAAATGCCTGCTGCTGCAGGCTAAACTGAACACGGACAAATACTGTTGTAATTTAAATCTTTTGTGACAGCAAGAACGGAAGGATGAACAATTCATACTTTTACAGATTACAAGTACAGGAATCTCTGTCACAAATAAGAATATGATGAAGAAGATGAAGAGGAAGAAGATGAAGAATTTGAATATGAAGAAGATTAATTAGTTTAATAATAACAATATGAGTAATGTAAACAAAAACATGAATAGCAAGAAGTTTAAGAAGAAGATTAAGAAGGTGAAGATGAAGAATAATTTGATGAGAAAGATGATGCTGCTGCTGAAGATAATGAAGGAGAAAGTGTGGCACTGGCAAAAGTTAAAAAGGTGAAGAGCATGGAAGTTGTGAAACATACATATTTGCCAAAATAGAAAAAAGGTTAACAACATTGTCAATTTGTTAGTCAATCCAAACGTATTTCCAAAAAAATATATATTAATGCTATTCCAATACATTGGGTTAAACATGTATGCCTTTATTGTCTCCTCAACCTCCCCAATACATTCTACATTAGTCTTTGTTGTTTTCCTTCATGTACAATTAACCAACAAGGCAAGAATGGTTTTTTTTAATGTCGATATTTGGTTCCCATAGACTTACATGGGACTTCCGGTATCGGAATCGGATATCGACGATATTTAGTGATATCGGCGATACCATTCCGATCCGATATTTTTAGATATCGAGCAGTATCGCTCAACACTAGTTGTGAGGATTAAGCTAAATTGCATAAATGGGCTGGTTTATATGTGAACATCCATAGAGTGTGTGGGAGGATGTCCACCTTATCTCCACCTGCAGAGCCAACACCACCATGTGCTGAGAGGACCTGTGTGATGTCACAGTTATGTGTTCACTCACTCACATGGGGGAAGAGTCACATGGTCTGGGGCTTAAATAGCTGGGGTCCAGAGGCAGTCTTTGTTCAGCAGGACTGGTGTTATGTTTCGGTAGCTGAGGAGTGCAGGTAAAAAAGGCAATACACCAGAGCAGTTGGAATCTATGAGATTGCAGTACCCTGACTAACCACCACAACTAGAGGCAGCCGTGGAGCGTTCCTACGTTGGTCCTAGACGCCTCGTCACAGCCTGAGAAACTAACTACACCTAAAGATAGATATAGGAAAGCTATCTGCCCCGGAGCAGAACCCCAAAGATAATAGAAAGCCCCCAAACATGTAATGGCGGTTAGACAAGATGAAATACTGACACAGACAGAAAATAGAATGCGCAAACGCTGGGGCCCAAACTATCTAAATAGAAAAGGATAGGAAGGGTACTTACTGCAATCCCAGAAAACCCTGAAAAGCACCAACTCTACTAATTTCAAAATCACCTGAGATCACACGACCTCTACCACCTAAATTAGTTCTCTGGTGTAACAAAATCAAAACAGCAGCCACTGAAAAAACTGGAAAAAGCAAAAGAACAAAACTCAGTGGCTGAACTAAACCGAGAGGGCAGAAGCCCAGAAGGCCCCCAAAGAAGTGCAGGACAAAATGCAAAAATATAGCACAAACACAAAAAAAAGAAAAGGTCTTATCTGTTAGCAGGAGATGCAGACACGACACAGCAGGCTACAAGGGAAACTGGAAAGAAGGATTCAGACCAGAACAATTGATCACCGGCAACCCTGATGGGAAAATGACTCCCTTATATAAGACCAGTCAGTAACACCTGATTCCCAGTCCTCACAATCTTCACTAGCACCGCTTGTAACCACCAGAGGGAGCCTCTGCTCAGAACTCATCTCAAACCCATTCACAACAGTACCCCCCCCTTGAGGAGGGGTCACCGAACCCTCATTTGAGCAACCAGGTCGGTCAGGATGAGTTCTATGATACGCACGATAAGTCTCCTAGCATGGATGTCCGAAGCAAACACCCAAGAATTGTCTTCCTGACCATAACCTCTCCATTTAACCAAATACTGGAGTTTCCGTCTAGAAAAACGAGAATCCAATATTTTCTCAACCACATACTCCAGATTGCCCTCAACCAAAACAGGGTCAGGAGGCACAGCAGCAGGAACCACTGGCTCAACAAACCTCTTCAACAAGGACTTGTGGAACACGTTATGGATCTTAAATGTCCCTGGAAGAAGCAAACGAAAAGAAACAGGATTAATAATCTCCATGATCTTATAAGGTCCAATGAACCTAGGCTTAAATTTAGGAGATAGCTACTCTCATAGGAATATTCTTTGAGGACAACCAAACCAAGTCCCCCACTTTAAACCGAGGACCATCAGTCCTATGCGGTTAGCAAACCGCTGGGCCTTCTCCTGAGAGAGGGACAATCTCTCCACTACCTGGTCCCAAATCTGTTGCATACGCTCCACAACAGAGTCAACACCTGGACAGACAGAAGCCTCCGTCTGACCTGAAGAAAATCGAGGGTGAAACCAGAATTACAGAAAAACGGAGACATCAAAGTGGCAGAGCTAGCCCTATTATTAAGAGCAAACTCAGCCAAAGGCAAAAAAGAGACCCAGTCATCCTGATCAGCAGACACAAAGCATCTTAGATAAGTCTCCAATGTCTGGTTTGTTCTCTCAGTTTGACCATTGGTCTGAGGATGAAATGCCGAGGAGAAAGACAATTGAACACCCAGTTTAGAACAAAAAGTCCTCCAAAATCTGGAAACAAACTGGACTCCTCTGTCAGACACAATGTTCTCAGGAATGCCGTGTAAACGAACCACGTGCTGAAGGAACAACGGCACCAATTCAGAGGAGGAAGGCAACTTAGGTAATGGCACAAGATGTATCATTTTGGAAAACCTATCACAAATTACCCAGATGGTGGTCATTCTCTGAGAAACAGGAAGATCGGAAATGAAATCCATAGAGATATGGGTCCATGGTCTCTTGGGCACAGGCAATGGCATCAACAAACCACTAGAGCGAGAGCAAGGCTTGGAGCGAGAGCAAGTCCCGCAGGACTGCACAAATTCCCTGACATCACGAGACAAGGTAGGCCACCAAAAGGACCGACTAACCAAGTCTCTGGTACCAAAAATTCCGGGATGCCCAGCCAATGCGGAACAATGAATCTCAGACATCACACTCTTTTTCCATTGGTCCGGGACAAACAATTTTCCAACAGGGCAGCGATCGGGCCTATCCTCCTGACACCCCTCCAGAGCAAGTCTCAAATTGGGCGAGATGGCGGAAAGAACTACACCCTCTTTCAAAATAACAGAAGGATCAGATAACTCAGGAGAGTCCGCAAGGAAACTCCTCGAGAGGGCATCCGCCTTAACATTCTTAGTGCCAGGAAGAAAGGAAACCACAAAATTAAAACGTGTGAAAAACAAGGCCCACCTGGCCTGTCTAGGATTGAGTCGCTTGGCAGATTCCAGATAGACCAGATTCTTATGGTCCGTAAGGACCACCACCTGATGTTTGGCTCCCTCCAGCCAATGTCTCCACTCTTCAAAAGCCCACTTCATGGCCAATAACTCCCGATTACCCACGTCATAATTACGTTCAGTAGGAGAAAATTTTCGAGAGAAAAAGGCACAAGGGTTACTTTTAGAGGTCTCTGGATCTTTTTGGGACAAAACGGCACCTGCCCCAATTTCAGAGGCATCAACCTCCACCTGAAATGGCAGAGAAACATCAGGCTGCCGCAGAACAGGAGCAGAAGTGAATCTCTGCTTAAGTTCCTGAAATGCAGAGACTGCCTCAGGAGGCCAATTCACCACATCAGAACCCTTTCTGGTCAAATCAGTTAATGGTTTAACAATAACCGAGAAATTACCAATAAATTTACGATAAAAATTGGCAAAACCCAAAAATCTCTGAAGAGCCTTTAATGAAGTAGGTTGGACCCAATCACAGATGGCCTGAACCTTGACCGGGTCCATTTCAATAACAGATGGGGACAAAATGAATCCCAGAAATGAGATCCTCTGTACGCCAAAAAGACATTTTGATCCCTTCACATACAGAGCATTCTCTCTAAAATCTGGAATACAGTTCGAACATGTTTCACATGAGAGTCCCAGTCATTAGAAAAAATCAAGATATCATCCAAATAAACAATCAGAAATTTATCCACAAAATCCCTGAAAATGTCATTCATGAAGGACTGGAAGACGGAAGGAGCATTAGTGAGCCCAAAGGGCATCACTAGGTACTCAAAATGCCCTTCAGGGGTATTGAATGCCGTCTTCCATTCATCCCCGTGCTTAATGCGAATAAGGTTATACGCCCCCCTGAGGTCAAGCTTGGTAAACCAAGTAGCGTTTTTCACCCTGGAAAACAGGTCAGAAATCAAGGGTAACGGGTATTGATATTTCACAGTAATATTGTTCAAGAGACGATAATCAATACACGGCCTTAATGAACCATCTTTTTTGGCCACAAAGAAAAAACCGGCACCTAAGGGTGAAGAGGATGGTCTGATATGACCCTTCTCCAATGATTCCTTGATATAAGACCGCATAGCATCATGTTCAGGTACAGACAAGTTAAAAAGGCGACCTTTAGGGAATTTACTACCCGGCACTAATTCAATAGCGCAGTCATAGCTCCTATGGGGAGGCAAGGATGCAGATTTACTTTCGCTAAACACATCAGAAAAATCAAACAAAAAGTCAGGAACATCCTGAGCCTGGGGGGAGGCAGAAAAAACAGGAGTGTTGGTATTAACACATTGGCAGCCCCAACTGGTTACAGACACAGATTTCCAATCCAAAACAGGATTATGAGACTGTAACCAAGGGAAACCCAGCACGATAATGTCATGCAGATTATATAGAACCAAAAATTTGCAGCACTCCTGGTGATCAGGTTCAACCCTCATTATCACCTGAGTAGAAAACTGGGGTTTATTCTCAGCCAAAGGGGTAGAATCGATCCCCAGTAGGGGAATAGACTTCTGTAGGGGTATCAAGGGAAACCCACAACGTTTAGCAAAATCATAATCCATCAGGTTAATAGCTGCTCCAGAATCAACGAAAGCCTGAGCAGAAAATGAGGACAGAGAGCATATCAGAGTGACAGTTAATAAAAACTTAGTCTGAACACTACCCAAGACAACTGAGCGTGCAAAACGCCTTCCCCGCTTAGGGCAGACTGAAATAGCATGAGAGGCATCACCACAGTAGAAACATAACCCATTGCGCTTTCGAAACTCATGACGCTGTGCCCCAGACACCACTCTATCACACTGCATGGGTTCAGAAGCTGGTTCACAAGGCAACACCATTCCACGCATACTTCTCCGCTCACGCAAACGTCTGTCAATTTGAATCGCTAATGACATAGAATCATTGAGACCAGAGGGGACGGGGAATCCCACCATAACATCCTTTACATTATCTGACAGACCCTTCCGGAAAAGGGCCGCCAAAGCGTCGTCATTCCATTTAGTCAGGACTGCCCACCTACGGAATCTCTGACAGTATAACTCAGCGTCATCAAGCCCCTGATTTAATGCCAACAAGGCTTTTTCAGCTTGATCAGTGACATTAGGCTCATCGTACAATAACCCCAAAGCCTGAAAAAACGCATCAACATCACTCAAAACAGGATCCCCAGGTATCAGGGAAAAAGCCCAATCCTGAGGATCGCCGCGCAGGAGAGAGATGATAATTTGAACCTGCTGCGCTGCGTTTCCTGAGGACTTAGATTTTAAGGCAAAAAACAATTTACAATTATTTTTGAAATTCTGAAACTTAGCTCGATCCCCTAAAAACAAATCTGGCATGGGAATCCTAGGTTCCACAACAGGCAACCTAGCAAGATATGCAGCAATACTCCGAACCTCAGTGGCAAGCTGATCCACACGGCCAGACAACTGTGCAAACTCCATTGGGAGAAAAGATCCTCCCCAGCACCCAGAGATACAGAGGGAAAAAAAAAAAATGCAACAAACAGAAAAATATCTCTGACAACTCTGACAACCTTTTTTCTTTCACAATATTTTTTCCCTTCTGTGAGTACCATACAATTTTCAATTTTTAGGCCGGTGATACTGTTATGTTTCGGTAGCTGAGGAGTGCAGGTAAAAAAGGCAATACACCAGAGCAGTTGGAATCTATGAGATTGCAGTACCCTGACTAACCACCACAACTAGAGGCAGCCGTGGAGCGTTCCTACGTTGGTCCTAGACGCCTCGTCACAGCCTGAGAAACTAACTACACCTAAAGATAGATATAGGAAAGCTATCTGCCCCAGAGCAGAACCCCAAAGATAATAGAAAGCCCCCAAACATGTAATGGCGGTTAGACAAGATGAAATACTGACACAGACAGAAAATAGAATGAGCAAACCCTGGGGCCCAAACTATCTAAATAGAAAAGGATAGGAAGGGTACTTACTGCAATCCCAGAAAACCCTGAAAAGCACCAACTCTACTAATTTCAAAATCACCTGAGATCACACGACCTCTACCACCTAAATTAGTTCTCTGGTGTAACAAAATCAAAACAGCAGCCACTGAAAAAACTGGAAAAAGCAAAAGAACAAAACTCAGTGGCTGAACTAAACCGAGAGGGCAGAAGCCCCCGGAGGGGACCCAGAAGGCCCCCAAAGAAGTGCAGGACAAAATGCAAAAATATAGCACAAACACAAAAAAAAGAAAAGGTCTTATCTGTTAGCAGGAGATGCAGACACGACACAGCAGGCTACAAGGGAAACTGGAAAGAAGGATTCAGACCAGAACAATTGATCACCGGCAACCCTGATGGGAAAATGACTCCCTTATATAAGACCAGTCAGTAACACCTGATTCCCAGTCCTCACAATCTTCACTAGCACCGCTTGTAACCACCAGAGGGAGCCTCTGCTCAGAACTCATCTCAAACCCATTCACAACAGACTGGAGGGAGGACCTCCAGTGGTTTGTGTCCTGAGGAGGAAAGATTGAACCTGTGTTGCTTCAGAGCGTTATGCTACCCGCAAACATATGGACTCTGTTACAGCATTTTGTTTTCTTTGCTGTTTTCCTGTTTTTGCCTGAAGGGCTGTGTTTACTTTCCCCTTCTTGTTGGTTTATGCTGCTATAAAATAAAACAACGGAATATTTAAAGACACAGTGTTCCTGTTTTCTACTTCCGTGTACAGCCGAGTTGTGAGTTGAACTACCACAGTGCGCTAAAGTCTGTTATAACTGGCCTTGGAATTGGCTCCATTGCCAATTCCAGAATGACCATGGACTCATTTGTCCATGGACTTCATCGTGGATTTGCCTTTGGTGGGAAAACTGTTATTTTGGTGGTGGTTGACCGATTCATTACACAGGCTCATTTTGTTCCATTATCTGGGTTACCAAATGCTGAAACACTTTCTGGATTCTTTATCAATCATATGGTGAGAGTGCATGGAATCTCTCTGTACATTGTATCTGATATGGGGGTGCAATTTGTCTCCAAATTCTGGAGAGCGTTTTGTAGGAAATTGGGGATTGATTTGTCATTTTGCTTTGCTTGCCACCCTGAAGCCAATGGTCAAGCAGAAAGGACAAACCAATCGTTGGAACAAATTTTAAGGTGTTTCGTTGTGGCTCAGCAAGAGAATTGGTCCTCATTTTTACCTCTTGATGAGTTTGCATTTAACAGGCCAATCAGTCCACTGGAACCTCACCTTTTTTCAATTGTGGTTTTCATCCCTATTTTGGTGAATTTTTTCTAGGATAAGTTCTGGGTGTCCTGGAGTAGAGGTTGCCATACAGAAACTTTGAAATGTCTGGTGGGAGGTTTAAAAAAATATTGGGGTGGCTCAGCTTCGCCAAAAACAGAAGGTAGATAGGAGATGTTCGACAGGTCTTTTGCACAGAGTAGGTGATGAGGTTTGCTTGTCTTCCAAAAATATTAAGCTGAAAGTACCATACATTTGAGTCATAAATTTATTGGCCCATATGAGATTATGGAGGTAGTTAATCTGGTGGCCGTTCAATTAAGACTTCCACCGACTCTTGGCATCCCAATTGTGTTCTACATCCTTGTTGTTATGTTTCGGTAACTGAGGAGAAAATAGCAAAAAAATAGCAAAAGCGGTAATACACCAGAGAGGCTGGAACCTATTGGATTGCAGTAACCTGAACTAACCACACAACTAGAAGTAGCCGTGGAGCGTTCCTACGGTGATCCTAGACGCCTCGTCACAGCCTGAGAAATAACTACACCTAAAGGCAGAAAGATGAAAGCTATCTGCCCCGGAGCAGATCCCCAAAGAAAATAGGAAGCCCCCAAACATGTAATGGCGGTTAGACAAGAAGAAAGCACGGACACAGATAGAAAATAGAATGAGCAAATGCTGGGGCCCAATCTGTCTAGACAGAAAAGTACAGGAAAGAATTCTGACTGCAATCCAACAAAACCCTAACAAAAATACCAACACTTCTGATTGCCAAAAAACCTGAGATCACACGATCTCATCCACCTAAATCAGATCTCTGGTGTAACAAAACGCTATTCAGCAAATAAAAAGTAACAAAGGAGCATAGCAAAAGTGCAGACAAAAACTGAGCACAATTGCAGCGCCAGACCCCCAAAAGGGGACAGGCTGCAGTCCGCAAACCAGCAGAGAAAATCCAACAGAGAAAAAAAAGCAGCAAACACTTATCTGAAGGAGAGCAGGAAACTAGCAGTGCTTCAAGCAAGACCAGAAGGAACAATTGGTAACCGGCAAGGCTGCTGGGAACTCAGGCCACTTATAACCTACCATTCAGCGGCAGCTGAATGCCATTCAGTAATCAGTTCATTACCCTCAGCAACCACCGGAGGGAGCCCCAGCTCAGAAGCCGCCTCCAGCATATTCACAATAGTACCCCCCCGAGGAGGGGTCACCAAACCCTCACCTGCGCAACCAGGCCGATCAGGATGAGCTCGATGATAGGCACGGATAAGTCTCCCAGCATGAATGTCCGAAGCAAACACCCAGGAATTGTCCTCCTGACCATAACCTCTCCATTTAACCAAATACTGGAGTTTCCGTCTAGCAAAACGAGAATCCAATATTTTCTCAACCACATACTCCAAATTGCCCTCAACCAAAACAGGGTCGGGAGGCGCAGCCATAGGAACCACTGGTTCGACAAACCTCTTCAATAAGGACTTGTGGAAAACGTTATGGATCTTAAATGTCCCTGGAAGAAGCAAACGGAAGAAAACAGGATTAATAATTTCCATGATCTTATAAGGTCCAATGAACCTTGGCTTAAATTTTGGAGATGCAACCTTCATAGGGATATTCCTTGAGGACAACCAAACCAAGTCCCCCACTTTAAAACGAGGACCATCAGTCCTATGCCGATTGGCAAACCGCTGGGCCTTCTCCTGAGAGAGAGACAACCTCTCCACCACCTGGTCCCAAATCTGCTGCATACGCTGCACAATAGAGTCAACCCCCGGACAGACAGAAGCCTCCGCCTGTCCTGAAGAAAATCGAGGATGAAACCCGGAATTGCAGAAAAATGGAGACATCAAGGTGGCAGAGATAACTCTATTATTAAGAGCAAACTCAGCCAAAGGCAAAAAAGAGACCCAGTCATCTTGATCAGCAGACATAAAACATCTCAAATAAGTCTCCAAGGTCTGGTTTGTTCTCTCGGTTTGTCCATAGGTCTGAGGGTGAAATGCAGAGGAGAAAGACAACTGAACACCAAGTTTAGAACAAAATGTCCTCCAAAATCTGGAAACAAACTGGACTCCTCTGTCAGACACAATGTTCTCCGGAATGCCATGTAACTGAACCACGTGCTGAAAGAACAAAGGCACCAATTCGGAGGAGGAAGGCAACTTAGGTAATGGCACAAGATGTTTCATCTTGGAAAACCTATCACAGATTACCCAGATAACGGTCATTCTCTGAGAGACAGGAAGGTCAGAAATAAAATCCATAGAAATATGGGTCCATGGTCTCTTGGGTACAGGTAATGGCATTAACAAACCACTAGAACGAGAGAAAGGCTTGGAACGAGAGCAAGTCCCACAGGACTGCACAAAGTCCCTGACGTCACGAGACAAAGTAGGCCACCAGAAGGAGTGACTCACTAAGTCTCTGGTACTAAAAATCCCGGGATGACTGGCCAACGCAGAACAATGAATCTCAGACATCACACTCTTTTTCCATTGGTCTGGAATAAACAACTTCCCAACAGGGCAGCGCTCAGGTTTATCCTCCTGACACCCCTCCAGAGCCAGTCTCAAATTGGGTGAAATGGCGGAAAGAACCACACCCTCTTTCAAAATAACAGAAGGATCAGATAACTCAGGAGAATCTGCAGAGAAACTCCTCGAGAGGGCATCCGCCTTGACATTCTTAGTGCCCGAAGAAAAGAAACCACAAAATTAAAACGTGTGAAAAACAAGGCCCACCTGGCCTGTCTAGGATTAAGTCGCTTGGCTGATTCGAGATAAACCAGGTTCTTCTGGTCCGTGAGGACCTCCACCTGATGTTTGGCTCCTTCCAGCCAATGTCTCCACTCTTCAAAGGCCCACTTCATGGCCAATAACTCCCGATTACAGACGTCATAATTACGTTCAGTTGGAGAAAATTTTCGAGAGAAAAAGGCACAAGGGTTACTCTTAGAGGTCTCTGGATCCCTTTGAGACAAAACGGCACCTGCCCCAATCTCAGAGGCATCAACCTCCACCTGATATGGCAGAGAAACATCAGGCTGCCATAGAACAGGAGCAGAAATGAATCTCTGCTTAAGTTCCTGAAACGCAGAAACTGCCTCAGGAGGCCAATTCACCACATCGGAACTCTTTTGGTCAAATCAGTCAATGGTTTAACAATACCAGAGAAATTACCAATAAATTTACGATAAAAATTGGCAAAACCCAAAAATCTCTGAAGAGCCTTCAATGAAGTAGGTTGAACCCAATCACAGATGGGCTGAACCTTGACCAGGTCCACTTCAATAACAGACAGAGACAAAATGAATCCCAGAAATGAGATCTTCTGTACGCCAAAAAGACACTTTGATCCCTTCACATACAGTGCATTCTCTCTCAAAATCTGAACACAGTCCGAACATGTTTCACTTGAGAGTCCCAGTCATTGGAAAAAATCAAGATATCATCCAAATAAACAATCAGAAATTTATCCACAAAATCCCTGAAAATATCATTCATGAAGGATTGGAAGACAGAAGGGGCATTAGTAAGCCCAAAAGGCATCACTAGGTACTCAAAATGCCCCTCTGGGGTATTAAACGCCGTCTTCCATTCATCCCCGTGCTTAATGCGAATAAGGTTATACGCCCCCCTGAGGTCAAGCTTGGTAAACCAATTAGCACATTTTACTCTGGAAAATAGGTCAGAAATCAAAGGTAACGGATATTGATATTTAACAGTGATCTTATTCAGGAGGCGATAATCAATACACGGCCTCAATGAACCATCCTTTTTGGCCACAAAGAAAAAACCGGCACCCAATGGTGAAGAGGATGGTCTGATATGACCCTTCTCCAATGACTCCTTGATATAAGATCGCATAGCATCGTGTTCAGGTACAGATAAATTAAAAATGCGACCTTTAGGAAATTTACCACCAGGCACTAACTCAATAGCGCAATCATAGCTCCTATGAGGGGGCAAGGATGCAGATTTACTTTCACTAAACACATCAGAAAAATCAGTCAAAAAGTCAGGGACATCCTGAGACTGGGGAGAGGCAGAAAAAACAGGAGTTGTCAGCATTAACACATTGGCAGCCCCAACTGGTCACAGACACAGATTTCCAATCCAAAACAGGATTATGAGTCTGTAACCAAGGGAAACCTAGTAAATAATGTCATGCAGATTATGCAACACCAGAAATTTGCAACTCTCCTGATGATCTGGTTCAACCCTCATTATCACCTGAGTAGAAAACTGGGGTTTATTCTCCGCCAAAGGGGTAGAATCAATTCCCAGTAGGGGAATAGACTTTCACAGGGTTATCATGGGAAACCCACAACGTTTGGCAAAGTCAAAATCCATCAGGTTAATAGCTGCTCCTGAATCAACAAAATCTTGAGCAGAAAATGTGGACAGGGAGCAAATCAGGGTAACAGTCAACAGAAATTTAGTCTGAACACTACCCAAGACAACTGAGCGTGCAAAACGTTTTCCCCGCTTAGGGCAGACAGAAATAGCATGGGAAGCGTCACCACAGTAGAAACATAACCCATTGCGCTTACGAAACTCATGACGCTGAGCCCCAGAAGTCACTCCATCACACTGCATGGGCTCAGGAGCTGGCTCACAAGGCAACACTATCTCACGCATACCTCTGCGCTCACGCAAACATCTGTCAATTTGAATAGCCAAAGACATAGAATCATTGAGACCAGAGGGAACAGGGAATCCCACCATAACATCCTTTACTTTTTCTGACAGACCCTTTCGAAAAAGGGCTGCCAAAGCATCATCATTCCATTTGGTTAGGACTGCCCACTTTCGAAATTTCTGACAGTACAGCTCAGCGTCTTCACGACCCTGATTTAATGCCAACAAGATCTTTTCAGCTTGATCAGTGACATTAGGTTCATCATACAATAACCCCAGAGCCTGAAAAAATATATCAACATCATTCAAAACAGGATCCTCAGGTGTCAGGGAAAAAGCCCAATCCTGAGGGTCGCCGCACAGCAGAGAGATGACAATTGAACCTGCTGTGCCGCATTCCCTGAGACTTAGCTTTAAGGAAAAACAACTTCAGTTATTTTTGAAATTCAGAAATTTAGACCGATCCCCCAAAAATAAATCTGGTAATGGGGATCCTAGGTTCCACAACCGATAACCTAGCAAGATAGGTAGCAATACTCCGAACTTCAGTGGCAAGCTGATCCACACGGCCAGACAACTGTGCAAACTCCATTGAGAGACAAAAAAAAAATTCCTCCTCAGCACCCAGAGAAAAGAGGGGAAAAAAATGCAACAAACAGTTTCCTTATTACTATTTTCTCCTTCTGTGAGTACCATACAATTTTCAGTTTTCGGGCCGGTTATACTGTTATGTTTCGGTAACTGAGGAGAAATAGCAAAAAATAGCAAAAGCGATAATACACCAGAGAGACTGGAACCTATTGGATTGCAGTAACCTGAACTAACCACACAACTAGAAGTAGCCGTGGAGCGTTCCTACGGTGATCCTAGACGCCTCGTCACAGCCTGAGAGATAACTACACCTAAAGGCAGAAAGATGAAAGCTATCTGCCCCGGAGCAGATCCCCAAAGAAAATAGGAAACCCCCAAACATGTAATGGCGGTTAGACAAGAAGAAAGCACGGACACAGATAGAAAATAGAATGAGCAAACTCTGGGGCCCTATCTGTCTAGACAGAAAAGTACAGGAAAGAATTCTGACTGCAATCCAACAAAACCCTAACAAAAAATACCAACACTTCTGATTGCCAAAAAACCTGAGATCACACGATCTCATCCACCTAAATCAGATCTCTGGTGTAACAAAACGCTATTCAGCAAATAAAAAGTAACAAAGGAGCATAGCAAAAGTGCAGACACAAACTGAGCACAATTGCAGCACCAGACCCCCAAAAGGGGACAAGCTGCAGTCCACTGCAAGCAGCAAACTAGCAGAGAAAATCCCACAGAGAAAAAAAAGCAGCAAACACTTATCTGAAGGAGAGCAGGAAACTAGCAGTGCTTCAAGCAAGACCAGAAGGAACAATTGGTAACCGGCAAGGCTGCTGGGAACTCAGGCCACTTATAACCTACCATTCAGCGGCAGCTGAATGCCATTCAGTAATCAGTTCATTACCCTCAGCAACCACCGGAGGGAGCCCCAGCTCAGAAGCCGCCTCCAGCATATTCACAACACTTGTTGGAAGAGTTTGTCCCGTCAGTGCTGTCTGCTTCATCCCCGCCTCCTTCCGTTTCTGTCGATGGAGGTTTGGATTACATGGGACAAAGTATTGTGGATTCCTAAAGGGTCCAAAATTGTCTCCAATATCTTGTTCATTAGAGGGGATACGGACACAAGGAGAGATCCTGGGTTCCAACTTGTTCGGTTAAGGCTGATCGTCTGATGAGGGCCTTCCGTCGTAGGTTTCCTGGGTTTCCAGTGGTGCCCCTAGAAGAGGGGTAACTGTCACAATTCCCCCTAACAGTGTGTCTGAACACAGTGAGTGACAGTTCAGCCATCCAAGCTAGGGCAGGGGAGTGTTTGCTGTTAGTATGATAATGGACAGCTCAGTCATCCAATCAGAGGCTGTGGCGAGCTGAACTCTCAGTGTGGTTAAATAGCAGTCCAGCTGCTCAATCAGGCCAGGGTATGCAGGGTTTTCTCCATGTATCTCGTGATCAGAGTGATTGCCTGGCTATTTAGCCGGTTCTCTGCCTCCAATTAGTGTCAGTTGTAGCTTTAAGCTCAGTAGTTTCTGTGTGCCTTGTATTCCTGTGCTTAGTCTCAGATATATTGTTACCCAACCTTTTGACCTAGTTCTGACCATCTATGGCCTAGCCCCTTTTACCTTGATCAGATAACTCCCTGCAATTCTGATCCCTGACCGTGACCTGACTAGGTCTTTGTCTTACCCCTTTGTTTATGACAATCTTTCTTAGTATTTGATCTGGACTTCTTGTCTATCCAGCCTCACAGCTTGCTCATGAGTAGTGACTAGCATCACAGTCAGGTTTAGCTTTTTATCCAAAGTCATATGGCAAGGCTTGTTAATGGCTCAATAATGACTTTTAGGATTCCTATCCCCAATAGGTGATTCTAGAGGATATTCGCATGTTTAATTTCCTAGAGAAGCATTACATGGCCTATAAGTCTCCTTACACAGGCTTGGCATTCTCCACAAGGAGAAACATTCCCCCACTGTCAGAGGCCTCTCACCTCGCCAAACCAGGCCTCCTGCTTTGCACCGATGAAAGGCAAACACCCCGAAAGAGATTACTGCAAACAGAGTGTCTAGTTTGGCTTCTTATCCTAAGACATCTAAGGCTCTTTAAAGATCAGTATCGACTTTTAGGAGGTGGCACTAGAGTTTTAGTCTTCCTCCGATTTGCAAGTTTACTATTAGCCACACATGTTGGATATAAACAAATGAAAACAGAAAGCTTGATGTATGTTCTTAACCCCTTTTTGACATTAGACATACTATCCCGTTCATGTGCCCTGGGCCTTAATGCCCATGGACGGGATAGTACGTCATGGGCGATCAGCCGCGCTCATGGGGGGAGCGCGGCTGATCGCTGCCAGGTGTCATCTGATCTCACAGCTGACACCCGGCACTAAGTGCCAGGAGCGTTCACGTACCGCTCCCAACACTTTAACCCCATGCACATTGCGATCAAACATGAGCATTCCGGTGGCATAGGGAAGAATCGCGCAGGGAGGGGGCTCCCTGAGACCCTCAAAGCAATGCGATGTGATCGCGTTGTTCCGGGCGCCTCCTCCCTGCAGGACCCCCGGTTTCAAGATGGCAGCGGGGTCCTTCCGGTTCCTGCAGGGAGTTGGCTTGTCAGTGCCTGCTGAGAGCAGGCGCCGGCAAGCCTCCTGCACTGCCTGTCACTGATCTGACACAGTGCTCTGCAAACTGTCAGATCAGCAATCTGACACTATATAGGGATAATGTAAAAAAAAAAAAACATGTATAAAAATATTTTTTTTAAAAATCCCTAAAAAAAAATATATTTTCACAATAAACACATTATTATTATGTAATTAAAAAAAATAAACGTACACATATTTAGACCTCCAAGTATTAAATACAGAATCCGGTCTAGATCTCACTTCCAATGGTAATAGATTTAATACCAGTGATCCCAGATTTTACCCTTTACAGGCAAGACCTTCAGTTTTGGACCAATTCCAAGACCTAGTTGAAAAAGATCTTATTTCTCTGAAAATGGAATCTGAAAGACACCATAAGGATAATCTTACATCTGGAGAAAAGACAGCATTAGAACAATTAAAAAATAACAAGGATTTGATAATTAAAAAATCGGACAAAGGAGGCTCCATTGTCCTCGTGAATGCAAGACTTAATAAAAAATTAAATTTTGTTAGATCAATGTCTATATGGAACTACCGATGAATCCCACTGTCAAATTCAATCAAATCATTTACAACATTATACAAGAGGGTCTTGCTATGGATGCCTATGATAAAAGAACAGCAGATTTTTTATATAATTAACATCCAGTAACGCTGCTGTATCATGCATTCCCTAAGATACACAAGGAAATATTTCCACCACCACTAAGACCAATAGTCTCTGGCCATTATTGACAATTTCATGTGGTAGGATAATTTTCAATGGTTTTCATGCGATGTCATCAGTTCATATCCCTCGATACCGCACCCGGTGGCTCTCAAATGTTTGAAATATTATCTTGATAAATTCAGTTCATATAATACAGATACAAAGGTTTTCTTGCATTTGGCAGTGGAGTTCTTACTCAGTCATAATTATTTCTCTTTTGACAATAAATATTTTCTGCAAATTAGTGGAGTCAGCATGGGGGCGAAATTTTCCCCCTCTTTAGCAAATATAGTAATGTTTTGCTGGGAGCAACATTTTTTATACAGCGACAATAATCCTTTTTTTCACAAAATGAAATGGTATGGTTGCTATATAGACGATCTGTTGTTTATTTGGGGGGGCACCAGGGAGGAGGTGTCGGAATGTGTTAAATATTTCAACAACAATGATTTTAATTTGAAATTCACGTACCAGTTTCATGAATCCAGCATTAATTTCCTAGATTGAACTTTATGTGGCGACATCAGTAAACACTCTGCAATCATTTCACCATATACTAAGTTTACAGCATGCAATTCCGTTTTAGCAGCTGATTCCTGCCATCCCCGGCATGTTATTAATAATTTACCCTATGGCGAACTTATAAGATTAAAACGCAATTGCACAGACACTTCCACATATACCAAGGAAGTGATCAAGACTAAAAAGAAATTTTCTAATTGTGGATATTCTCATTACATCCTGGATAAAGCTATCAATAAGGGCCTGTGCACACATTGCGGATTTGCCTGCGGATTTTTCCACGCCGAAACCGCACCTCTTGGCAGAATCCGCAGGCGCGGTTTTGACGCGGTTTTGGCGCGGTTTTGATGTGGTTTTTGGCGCGGTTTTTCTCATGCGGTTTTGTATGCGGTTTTTACAGCTAAATAAAGATATGTTGTTTAACAAAAAAAAAAAAAGATTTGTGATGTCATTTCTTGTCCAACCTCCTCTTTTACATTTGTCCAACCCACACTCCATTACACACACACAGATAGAGATAGGCCGGCGTCACACTTGCGAGTGTGATGCGAGTAAGTCGCACGACTTTCTCACATCAACACCCGGCACGGCTGCCCGCTCTCAGACCCGAATGTGCGGCTGCATGTATTTCTATGCACGTATTTCTATTCAGCCGCACACTCGGGTCCGAGAGCGGGCGGCCGTGCCGGGTGTTGATGCGAGAAAGTCGTGCGACTTACTCGCATCACACTCGCAAGTGTGACGCCGGCCAAAGATAGATAATAGATACCAGTAGTTAGATAGATAGAAAATACATAGATAGATGGATAATAGATAGTTAGAAATATATATAGAAAGATAGATATAGAGATAGACAGAAAGATATATACTGTAGGTAGATAGATAGGTAGAATGGTACATAAATAGTTAAAGACACACAAGCGTACACATACACAAAATAACGCAACAGTTAATAAAAAAAAATATAGGAAAAAAAATGGCGTGAGCTCCCGCGCAATTTTCTGCGCCAGAGGGGAAAGCAGACAGCCGGGGCCAATATTTCTAGCCTGGGAAGGGGTTAATACCCATGGATCTTCCCAGGCTATGAATATCAGCCCGCAGCTAGCCTTCACTGGCTATTAAAATAGGGGACCCCCCCAAAAAAATGACGTGGGGTCCCCCTATAATTTATAGCCAGAAAGGCTAGGCAGACAGCTGCGGGCTGATATTCATAGCCTAGGAAGGGGCCATGGATATTGGCGCCCCCCCTGGCTAAAAATACCAGCACCCAGCCGCCCCAGAATTGGCGCATATTTTCGATGCGCCAATTCCGGCACTTAGCCCCTCTCTTCCCACTCCCCTGTAGCGGTGGGATATGGGTAATAAGGGGTTAATATCACTTTGCTATTGTAAGGTGATATTAAGCCCGGTTAATAATAGAAGGCGTCAATAAGACTCCTATCCATTATTAATCTTATCTTAAGAAAGGGTTAAAAAAACAACACACGCCAAAGAATAAATTATTTTAATGAAATAAAATACAACACAGTTTTCATATCTTTATTATACACTCAGATCCAAGCGACGCCCTCGATCTCCTGTAAAAAAACGTAAAAAAATAAAACAACCGTATACTCCCTGTCCGACGCAGTCCAATTAATAACGAGGGTCCTACGACGGTCTCCCCTATAGAACAGTGACATCAGGTGATGCCACTGCTCTATAGGGCCTCCCAATGATGCACTGACAGGAGACAATGGCTCCTGCACTGCATCACTGAGTTCATTCTCTCACTTTATGGCAATGCTGCGTGGGAATTTTCTCGTGACGTCATTCTCTCCCGGCGCAGCAGAGGCAGAGCAGTACAGATCGATGGCGTCGGGGAAGAGGTGAGTATGTACTCTATGCTATGTGTTGTATGTCATGTGTATGTTATATGTTCTGTATGTCATGTGTATGTTATATGTTCTGTATGTCATGTGTATGTTATATGTTCTGTATGTCATGTGTATGTTATATGTTGTATGTCATGTGTATGTTATATGTTGTATGTCATGTGTATGTTATATGTTCTGTATGTCATGTGTATGTTATATGTTCTGTATGTCATGTGTGTTATATGTTGTATGTCATGTGTATGTTATATGTTGTATGTCATGTATGTTATATGTTGTATGTCATGTGTATGTTATATGTTGTATGTCATTGTATGTTATATGTTCTGTATGTCATGTGTATGTTGTATGTTCTGTATGTCATGTGTATGTTATATGTTGTATGTCATGTATGTTATATGTTGTATGTCATGTATGTTATATGTTGTATGTCATGTATGTTATATGTATGTGTATGTTAGTATGTTATATGTCATGTATGTTATATGTTTGTATGTCATGTATGTTATATGTTGTATGTCATGTGTATGTTATATGTCATGTATGTTATATGTTGTATGTCATATGTCATGTGTATGTTATATGTCATGTGTATGTTATATGTTGTATGTCATGTGTATGTTATATGTCATGTGTATGTTATATGTTGTATGTCATGTGTATGTCATATGTCATGTGTATGTTATATGTCATGTGTATGTTATATGTTGTATGTCATGTATGTTATATGTTGTATGTCATGTGTATGTTATATGTCATGTGTATGTTATGTTATATGTCATGTAATTTTTTTTTTTTTTCATTCAGCACATTAGCCGGATGATGGGACTACTACTGTCCCTTCATTGGCTAATGTGTCAGTCACTGTAGCAGGCATCGCCGGATGGGACTTGTAGTCCCATCCGACGATGCCTGCATACACGGAGACACGCACACAGGCCCGCACACCGCCGCACATACACAGCCCCGCACACCGATCACGCACACAGCCCCGCACACCGATCGCGCACACAGGCCCGCACACCGCCGCATCATACACAGCCCCGCACACCGATCGCACACACAGCCCCGCACACCGATCACGCAGACACTGGCACACAATCACCGCCCACACACACAGCGCCGCCTACTATACACGCCCACGCACCGCCCACACACATAGCGCCGCACACTATACACGCCCACGCACCGCCCACACACTTCCCTCCTCCCGAACTGCAGCGGTTTCACCCGCAGCAAACCCTTGCTGCGGAAGTGCCCGACTCAATGCAAGTCAATGGGCGCCGAACCGCTGCAGTTCCGCACAAAGAATTGACATGCTGCGGAAAATAAAACGCGGCTAAACCGCGCGTTTTTTTCCGCAGCATGTGCACAGCAGACATGCGGTTCCCATTAGATTACATTGGTAGTGCACTGTGCTGCGGGTTGGATGCGTTTCCGCTGCGTTGAAAAACGCAGCGGAAACGCATCTAAAACCGCAATGTGTGAACAGGGCCTAAGGCTGCACACCGAGATAGAAAAGAGCTTTTGTCACAAAATATTTCATATAACAACAATAAAAATAAAAGTTTGTAGGACAATCATATAGTGTTCACAATGCAATATAGTACAGAGTACCCCCAAATCACAGCCATTGTGAAAAAATATCTCCCTGTATTAAACACTGATCCATATTTGAGAGATTTAATTAAAAATAATGTACTATTTTCGGCTAAACGAGCACCCACTTTGTATAATATACTGTCACCCAGTTTCTTTTTAAGCAACTCTACGACTTCAAGTGTAGGCAATTGGTTGAGCACAAAAGGTTTTTACAATTGCGGCTCTAATAAGTGTAAAGCCTGTTTATATGCTACCAAATACAGAGCTTCAGTTCAGCGCTTGGAGATAAGACATATCAGATTAACAATTACATCAACTGCAACACAACCTTTGTTGTCTATACCATTGCCTGTACTAAATGTGATTTATTATATGTAGTTTGCACCTCCTGTCCTTTGAAAGTACGCATCAGACGGCATTTGTCGGATGCGATTAACCTTCAAGCCTACTCATCCTCGGCAGTCTCCATGGGCGTACCCACCATGGGGAAGGGGGGGCAGCTTTCCGCTTTCCCCCCCCAGAAGCAGGGGCGCACAGTGAAAGAATCGGCCCCATCGACAATGAACTGACAGTTCAGTGCCGGCGGGCCCTTAAATCGCGGACGGAATGTGGTGAGTGAGGAAGGCCTTGCGGCCTTCCATATGCAGCACAGACGACGTGATCGTCATCACGCCGCCTGCGCGCCCTGATGACGTCACGCCGCCTGTGCCAGGAGAAGACTGAGTCCAGAGAGCGCTTCTTCAGAGCTGCGGGGGAGATAGGTGAGTACTGGCATTTTTTTTTTTTAACGCCGGGCCCGGCCTATTGGGGACTATGCTGCTTATGGGGGACTATGCTGGCTATGGGGGATTATGCTGGCTATGGGGGATTCTGCTGCCTATTGGGGACTATGCCGCTTATGGGGGATTATGCTGCCTATGGGGGATTATGCTGGCTATGGGGATTATGCTGGCTATGGGGGATTATGATGCTTATGGAGGACTATGCTGGCTATGGGGGATTATGCTGGCTATTGGGGACTATGCTGATTATGGGGGATTATGCTGCCAATGGGGGATTATGCTGGCTATGGGGGATTATGCTGGCTATGGGGGATTATGCTGCCTATTGGGGACTACGCTGCTTATGGGCGATTATGCTGCCTATGGGGGACTATGCTGGCTATGGGGGATTATGCTGCCTATTGGGACTATGCTGCTTATGGGGGATTATGCTGCCTATGGGGGACTATGCTGGCTATGGGGATTATGCTGGCTATGGGGGATTATGCTGCCTATTGGGGACTATGCTGCTTATGGGGGATTATGCTGGCTATGGGGGATTATGCTGGCTATTGGGGATTATGCTGCCTATGGGGGATTATGCTGCCTATTGCGGACTATGCTGCTTATGGGGGATTATGCTGCCAATGGGGGATTATGCTGGCTATGGGGGATTATGCTGCCTATGGGGGATTATGCTGCCTATTGGGGACTATGCTGCTTATGGGAGATTATGCTGCCTATGGGGGACTATGCTGGCTATGGGGGATTATGCTGACTATTGGGACTATGCTGCTTGTGGGGGATTATGCTGCCTATGGAGGACTATGCTGCTTATGTGGGATTATGCTGGCTATGGGGGATTATGCTGGCTATTGGGGATTATGCTGCCTATGGGGGATTCTGCTGGCTATGGGGGATTATGCTGCCTATTGGGGACTATGCTGCTTATGGGGATTATGCTGCCAATGGGGGATTATGCTGGCTATGGGGGATTATGCTGCCTATGGGGATTATGCTGCCTATGGGGGACTATGCTGGCTATGGGGGATTATGCTGCCTTTTGGGGACTATGCTGCTTATGGGGGATTATGCTGGCTATGGGGGATTATGCTGGCTATTGGGGATTATGCTGCCTATGGGGGATTCTGCTGGCTATGGGGGATTATGCTGCCTATTGGGGACTATGATGCTTATGGGGGATTATGCTGCCAATGGGGGATTATGCTGGCTATGGGGGATTATGCTGCCTATGGGGGATTATGCTGCCTATTGGGGACTATGCTGCTTATGGGAGATTATGCTGCCTATGGGGGACTATGCTGGCTATGGGGGATTATGCTGCCTATGGGGGACTATGCTGGCTATGGGGATTATGCTGCCTATTGGGGACTATGCTGCTTATGGGGGATTATGCTGGCTATGGGGGATTATGCTGGCTATTGGGGATTATGCTGCCTATTGGGGACTATGCTGGCTATGGGGGATTATGCTGCCTATTGGGACTATGCTGCTTATGGGGGATTATGCTGCCAATGGGGGATTATGCTGGCTATGGGGGATTATGCTGCCTATGGGGGATTATGCTGCCTATGGGGGACTATGCTGGCTATGGGGGATTATGCTGGCTATTGGGGATTATGCTGGCTATGGGGGATTATGCTGCCTATGGGGGATTATGCTGTCTATTGGGGACTATGCTGCTTATGGGAAATTATGCTGCCTATGGGGGACTATGCTGGCTATGGGGGATTATGCTGCCTATTTGGGACTATGCTGCTTATGGGGGATTATGCTGCCTATGGGGGACTATGCTGGCTATGGGGGATTATGCTGCCTATTGGGGACTATGCTGCTTATGGGGGATTATGCTGGCTATGGGGGATTATGCTGGCTATTGGGGATTATGCTGCCTATGGGGGATTATGCTGGCTATGGGGGATTATGTTGCCTATGCTGCAACACAACCTTTGTTGTCTATACCATTGTCTGTACTAAATGTGATTTATTATATGTGAGTTGCACCTCCTGTCCTTTGAAAGTACGCATCAGACGGCATTTTTTGGATGTGATTAACCTTCAAGCCTACTCATCCTCGACAGTCTCCATGGGCATACCCACCGTGGGGCAGGGGGGCAGCTTCCCCCCCCCAGAAGCAGGGGCGCACAGTGAAAGAATCGGCCCCATCGACAATGAACTGACAGTTCAGTGCCGGCGGGCCCTTAAATCGCGGACGGAATGTGGTGAGTGAGGAAGGCCTTGCGACCTTCCATATGCAGCACAGACGACGTGTTCGTCATCATGCAGCCTGCGCGCCCTGATGACGTCTCGCCGCCTGTGCCAGGAGAAGACTGAGTCCAAGAGCGCTTCTTCAGAGCTGCAGGGGAGATAGGTGAATACTGGCATTTTTTTTACGCTGGGCCCGCCTATTGGGGACTATGCTGCTTATGGGGGACTATGCTGGCTATTGGGGACTATGCTGCTTATGGGGGATTCTGCTGGCTATGGGGGATTATGCTGCTATTGGGGACTATGCTGCTATGGGGATTATGCTGCCTATGGGGACTATGCTGGCTATGGGGATTATGCTGCTATGGGGATATGCTGGCTATGGGGGATTATGCTGCTATGGGGGACTATGCTGGCTATGGGGATTTTTCTGGCTATTGGGAACTATGCTGCTTATGGGGATTATGCTGCTATGGGGGATTATGCTGGCTATGGGGATTATGCTGCTATGGGGGATCTATGCTGCTTATGGGGATTATGCTGCCTATGGGGACTATGCTGGCTATGGGGGATTATTCTGCTATTGGGGACTATGCTGCTTGGATATGCGCAGGGACTATGCTGGCTATGGGGGATTATGCTATGACTATGGGGGGATTATGCTGCTATGGGGGATTATGCTTGCTATGGGGATTATGCTGCCTATTGGGGACTATGCTGCTTATGGGGGATTATGCTGCCTATGGGGGACTATGCTGGCTATGGGGGATTATGATGCCTATGGGGACTATGCTGCTTATGGGGGATTATGCTGCTATGGGGGATTATGCTGGCTATTGGGGATTATGCTGCCTATGGGGGATTATGCTGGCTATTGGGGATTATGCTGGCTATGGGGGATTATGCTGCCTATGGGGGATTATGCTGTCTATTGGGGACTATGCTGCTTATGGGAAATTATGCTGCCTATGGGGGACTATGCTGGCTATGGGGGATTATGCTGCCTATTTGGGACTATGCTGCTTATGGGGGATTATGCTGCCTATGGGGGACTATGCTGGCTATGGGGGATTATGCTGCCTATTGGGGACTATGCTGCTTATGGGGGATTATGCTGGCTATGGGGGATTATGCTGGCTATTGGGGATTATGCTGCCTATGGGGGATTATGCTGGCTATGGGGGATTATGTTGCCTATGCTGCAACACAACCTTTGTTGTCTATACCATTGTCTGTACTAAATGTGATTTATTATATGTGAGTTGCACCTCCTGTCCTTTGAAAGTACGCATCAGACGGCATTTTTTGGATGTGATTAACCTTCAAGCCTACTCATCCTCGACAGTCTCCATGGGCATACCCACCGTGGGGCAGGGGGGGCAGCTTCCCCCCCCAGAAGCAGGGGCGCACAGTGAAAGAATCGGCCCCATCGACAATGAACTGACAGTTCAGTGCCGGCGGGCCCTTAAATCGCGGACGGAATGTGGTGAGTGAGGAAGGCCTTGCGACCTTCCATATGCAGCACAGACGACGTGTTCGTCATCATGCCGCCTGCGCGCCCTGATGACGTCTCGCCGCCTGTGCCAGGAGAAGACTGAGTCCAGAGAGCGCTTCTTCAGAGCTGCAGGGGAGATAGGTGAATACTGGCATTTTTTTTTAACGCTGGGCCCGGCCTATTGGGGACTATGCTGCTTATGGGGGACTATGCTGGCTATGGGGGATTATGCTGGCTATGGGGGATTCTGCTGGCTATGGGGGATTATGCTGCCTATTGGGGACTATGCTGCTTATGGGGGATTATGCTGCCTATGGGGGACTATGCTGGCTATGTGGGATTATGCTGGCTATGGGGGATTATGCTGGCTATGGGGATTATGCTGCTTATGGGGGACTATGCTGGCTATGGGGGATTATTCTGGCTATTGGGGACTATGCTGCTTATGGGGATTATGCTGCCAATGGGGATTATGCTGGCTATGGGGGATTATGCTGGCTATGGGGGACTATGCTGCTTATGGGAGATTATGCTGCCTATGGGGGACTATGCTGGCTATGGGGGATTATTCTGCCTATTGAGGACTATGCTGCTTATGGGGGATTATGCTGGCTATGGGGGATTATGCTAGCTATGGGGGATTATGCTGCCTATGGGGGATTATGCTTGCTATGGGGGATTATGCTGCCTATTGGGGACTATGCTGCTTATGGGGGATTATGCTGCCTATGGGGGACTATGCTGGCTATGGGGGATTATGATGCCTATTGGGAACTATGCTGCTTATGGGGGATTATGCTGCCTATGGGGGATTATGTTGTCTATTGGGGATTATGCTGCCTATGGGGACTATGCTGGCTATGGGGGATTATGCTGCCTATTGGGGACTATGCTGCTTATGGGGATTATGCTGCCTTTGGGGGACTATGCTGGCTATGGAGGATTATGCTGCCTATTGGGGACTATGCTGCTTATGGGGTATTATACTGGCTATGGGGGATTATGCTGCCTATTGGGGACTATGCTGCTTATGGGGGATTATGCTGCCTATGGGGGATTATGCTGGCTATGGGGGGTTATGCTGGCTATGGGGGATTATGCTGCATATTGGGGACTATTATGCTGCCTATGGGGGATTATGCTGCTTATTGGGGCATTTATCTGCCTATTGGGGCACTATGCTGCCTATGGGGGGATTATGCTGCCTATGGGGGACTATGCCTATGGGGGATTATGCTGACTTTTGGGGACTACTATGCTACCTATGGGGACTATGCTGCCTATGGGGGACTATGCTGCCTATGGGGGATTATACTGCCTATGGGGGACTATGCTGCCTATTGGGGACTACTACGCTGCCTATGGGGATTATGCTGCCTATGGGGGATTATGGTGCCTGTGGGGGATTATGCTGCCTATTAGGGATTACTATGCTGCCTATGGGGAATTATGCTGCCTATGGGGGACTACCATGCTGCCTACTGGGGACTACTATGCTGCCTACTGGGACTACTATGATACGATATGATACACTTTATTGATCCCGGGGGGAAATTACTATGCTGCCTATTGGGGACTATGCTGCCTATTGGGACATTTACCTGCCTATTGAGGACATATGCTGCGTATTGGGGACCTATGCTGCCTATTGGGACATTTACCTGCCTATTAGGGACTATGCTGGCTATTGGGACTATGCTGCCTATTGGGACATTTACCTGCCTATTGAGGACATATGCTGCCTATTGGGGACTATGCTGCCTATTGGGGACCTATGCTGCCTATTGAGGACATATGCTGCCTATTGGGGACCAATGCTGCCTATTGGGACATTTACCTGCCTATTAGGGACTCTCGCACCACACCAGTCTGAGCCTGAGCTAAAAGCGGAGTTGCACCAATATGTGCACTGATGAGGATGAAATGATATGGATTGGCAAGGCTGCAGTGATGGGCAGTGCAGGCTATATGTCTCTGTATGGGCAGTTTTATTGCTGGTATATGTTTTTGTAGCGCTGTATATATATTGGTATTTTACTAATAGCAATTTGGAATCCTTAGGAAATAATGATATCAAGAAAGAGAAAAATTGCTTCACTTGTGACAAATATGGAACCGAACATTGACCATCTCATTAGCAAAAAGCAGGCCCATAGTTCCCATTGAAATACCAGTAAGTTTGTTGATTTTTAACTTTACTTGTTCTTTATTTTAAGTATTGTATTTGTTCCTGTTTTTTTTTTTTTTTACTTCAAAATAAGAGTGTAGTATATGGTATATACAGGGTCATACACATTGTGTGCGGTATATAGAGTGTATATGCACTGCTGTATTATACTTTTCATATACAGGTTATAATGCCTCTTATTCTTTGTATAGAGGTTAGTGTGCCATGTATAATATATGGTGTATACAGCGTAGTGTCGCATACACTGCTGTATTATACAATATACAACAGTTCTAATGCTCCATACCTAATATGCAGTATAATGTACAGTGTATATGATGTAACCTGTATAAGATGTGACATTGGCTTGCCCCCCCCCCTAGTTTTGATCCTGGGTACGACCATGGCAGTCTCCAAAACACTTTCTGTCAACACATAAGGGAGACCTCAGCTCCTTCAAGTTTAATGGCATTGAAAAGGTTTCACAACAACCAGGGAGGTGATCATAAAGGCAAGCTTCTAAATAGAGAATCATTTTGGATTTTTACTCTGGGCACCCGTTTCCCAGTAGGATTAAATGCTAGATGCGATCTGATTAAACAGTACTAAGTGAACACCAGCAGGTTTGTGATATTCTGAGGATTCTTTCTGGTCCATATTGTTAACATATTTATGTTTTTAAAATATTGTGTGTTTTTTTCTTCTGTTTTTGTAACTAGCTATGGGATTTCTCTCACACCTTTTTATTTTTATTTTTTTGTTCAAGCTGAGTTCATTATTCATTCATTTGTATTCCATCATGACTTCTTCGCCAGGTGTTGTATGTTACAATTATACAGACCAGATAAAGAACGCTAGCTTTAGTTTTGAGCCAGATCTTGAGGAAGACTAATGTCGAAACGCGTTGATCTGCTCTATCTTTCATATGTGGAGCTGTACTGCTTGGATATTGCTGTCTTATTTTTAATCATGAACATTAAAAGTTTTTTATAACCATTTCATTCCACGCTGGATATCTCCATTTTTATTTTCATATTTAGTATTGCCACGTCCGTAACGACCGACCCTATAAAACTGTCCCGCTAGTTAACCCCTTTAGTGAACCCCTTAAAAAAAAAAAACAAGGCAAAAAAAATGCTTTGTCATCATACTGCCGAACAAAACGTGGAATAACACACAATCAAAAAGACGGATATAAATGAACATGGTACAGCTGAAAACGTAATCTTGTCCCACAAAAAACGAGCCGCCATACCGCATCATCAGTGAAAAAAAGTTATAGCTCTCAGAATAAAGCAAAAATAATTATTTTTTATATAAAATAGTTTTTATTGTATTGTGATGAACGAGCACACGGTCCGCCACACTGTAGCCCGGGGTATCACGGCTTGTGATCCCTCCGTGCCGCAAATGTGACGAACACGCGCACACACACGACGGCTGCTGCCGTCCGACCCAGTAAACTGCAGGGATTTATAATTATCCCACTTCCACTTAGGAACTTGCAGCTCTCTGGCGCCCCCCTTACCCTCAGGTCAGTCAGGGAACTGCACCTAGGATAATTAGTCGCCAGACGGGTCACTTGGATGTGTGCTGGCTATTGGGCACGCTGCAGTGAGGGAATTATAATTACTCCGAGCCGCAGCCGGGTAATACACTTATAAAACCCGCTCCGTCACCGCCAACGCCACCCCATAGGTCAACACTTTACACCCCTTCTTTATAGCTGCCACCAGCCACGGTTTACTTGGAACAATTTATCAAGAGGGTCCGTAGCAACCCCAAAACAGTAGCGTAGTACTTCAGGCGCGTGCAAATTCGTTTATAGAGCAGGAGAAACAAACTAATAAATTTATAGGTTTATTCCTTAAAAAGACAGGCAGTGCTTATACAATATAAAAAGATGTAACAAGCTGAGGCAATATAGTTATGTACAATATGGTTACAGAAAATAAACGGGATTAAAAATGAAAATAACTCACATGATAGTTACATAGGCATAGGCAAGCCAGGCTGGGGAAGGAGCCACACGTCATAGTTCATTTGCAGATCTCTTAGTCAGGACATCACAGCAGGGACTGACAAGGGGGGCTCACTGCCAGACTTATACCTGGGGCTGCTGACCTAACGAAAAGGGGATGGTTTTTCTGGCCACCTTCCCGGGACAGAAGTGTATGATTTGAGCTCTGAAATATCATAAGGTCCATCCCTCGTCCTGTGAACCTAGCAGAATAACGGCAGACCTATCAATGATCTTACTTTAAAATGACGGTTCCAATGAGCCCAAACTTGGATGAACTAGTTCATAGGGCATCCGAGAATTCCATTTCTCGGGTTCTGTTGGAGTTACGGGTTCACCAGTACCACGGGAACGATGCCCATGGACACAGGCTTCAAAACAGTAACTTTCGTGTTTCTGACGCAAATCCCCACCGTGTTATAACCAAAACAGAATGAAGTCTCCAAAATGGCTGCTATGGTAGGGACAGCACATGTTGCTGACAATGGGGACCCCTGCGGTGAAGCGGGAAAACTTCCAGCACTGGTAGCTCAGGTTACACTGAGCTTGACTGCAGGTTGGGAGGGGGAAGGGAAGCGTGAGCTGCAGAGAAAAGGAGGGAGGGGTAACTTTGCCCTGTGCTTGCAAACGGTGGGGGTTGTAGTACTATGGGGAAAGTTCTGGAAACAGCACAAGAAATGAAGCTTGCAGTATCATCACACCTCCCCCCCTTAGAGGGCGCTACGGAGGCATGACCTCTCGGTAATCCGCCATGCGCACCTCAGCGGGTTCGCCACGTCGGGACAACCCATCAGCATTCCCATGATCACTGCCTTTCTTGTGTTGTACGGCAAAATCATACTGCTGCAGGGCAAGGCTCCAGCGTAGCAACCTACCATTGGTTCCGGACACTGTGTGCAGCCAGCTCAGAGGGTTGTGGTCGGTGACCACCTTGAAGGTGCGCCCGTACAGGTAGGGCTGCAAACGTTGCAGTGCCCAGACCATGGCCAGGCACTCCTTCTCGATGGTGGAGTATGCCACTTCCCTTGGCAGAAGTTTCCGGCTCAGGTACAACACGGGGTGCTCCTGGTTCCCCGAATCAACCTGGCTGAGTACAGCACCGAGGCCAAATTCGCTGGCGTCAGTCTGTACCAGGAATGGCCGACTGCTGTCGACGGCTTTCAACACTGGAGAGCTGCACAAGGCTGTTTTCAAGGCTCGGAATGCCGCCTCACAGCCATCTGTCCAGCTGACTGTTTGGGGTAGACCGCCCTTGGTGAGGTCCGTCAAGGGTTTTGCAATGGCGCTATAGTTCGGTACGAAACGCCTATAGTACCCTGCAGTGCCCAGGACGGACTTCACCTGCTTTTTGGTCCTGGGGGTGGGCCAGGACACGATCGCGTCCACTTTCTCGGGCTCTGGACTCATGGAACCCCCGCCTACCCGGTGCCCCAGGTAGTGGACCTCCCTCATGCCCATCTGGCATTTTCCCGGCTTGATGGTCAGACCTGCCTGGTGAATACGCTTGAGCACCTCCTGGAGATGCTGAAGGTGTTCCTCCCAGGTGGAACTGAAGACGGCAATGTCGTCCAGGTACGCCACAGCGTACTCCTCCAGTCCCTGAAGCAGGTGGTTGACCATCCGCTGAAAAGTGGCAGGGGCATTCTTCATGCCGAAAGGCATGACCGTGGACTCGTACAGTCCAAAAGGGGTGATAAAGGCGGATTTCTCCTGCGCCGCAGGGCTCAGGGGAATCTGCCAGTATCCCCGGCTTAAATCCATGATGGATATGTACTTGGCATTCGCCAACCGCTCCAGCAGATCCTCGATGCGTGGCATTGGGTGCGCATCAGAGGTAGTGATGGCGTTGAGCCCCCTGTAGTCCACGCAGAACCGGGTGGTCCGATCCTTTTTTGGCACGAGAACTACAGGTGAGGCCCACGCGCTTTTGGACTGCCGGATCACCCTCCAGCTGCAACATCTCGTGGATCTCCTGGGCATAATCTGCTGCACTTCCTCAGAGATCCGATAAGGTGTCCGCCGTAATGGGGCATGATCCCTGGTGTCCACCTAGTGGACTGCCAACTCGGTCCTTCCGGGTCGGTTTGTGAACTCGGCCCGGAAGGGTTCCAGAGTGGTCAGCAACTGCAACCGCTGGGAGACGGTTAGCGAGGCATTTACCGCCATGTCCCTCAATGGACCCATTGGCATTAGCTTGGGCCAGCATGTCTAGGAGGGGATCCTCCTCCCCGTCCTCGGGCAGGTTGCAGACCGGTAGGACGCAGGCTTCACGTTCGTGATGGGCCTTCATCATGTTGACGTGAAAGGCCTTGCGCCTACCCTGAGTGTGGTCAAGCGTGACCACGTAGGTGACTGGGTTGAGCTGTTGGTGCACGACGTACGGGCCTTCCCAGGCTGCCTGAAGCTTATCCTTTGGTACGGGACCAGCACCCACACCTTTTGACCCACCTGGTAGGTCCGCCCCGGGCGTTCTGGTCGTACCAGTGCTTCTGGTCAGCCTGAGCCTGCGTCATGTTGTCATGCACCAACTGCGTCAAGGTCTGCATCATGTCGCGGAAGCGCATGACATAATCCACGATGGACACTTCTGTGGGGTTTGGCTCATCTTCCCAGGATTCTCTTATCAACCCAAGGGGTCCCCGGACTCGCCTGCCATACAGGAGCTCGAAGGGGGAGAACCCCGTCGAGGCCTGCGGGACTTCTCTGTAGGCAAACAGCAGGTGTGGGAGGTACCGCTCCCAATCGCGTCCCTGGGTCTCAACCAGCATGCGGAGCATCTGTTTGAGGGTACCTTTAAAGCGTTCACACAAACCATTGGTCTGTGGGTGATACGCACTCGATACCATACGCGTCACCTGCATTTTGCTGCAGAGAGCCTTCATTAGGCGAGACATAAATTGGGTCCCTCGATCGGTAAGCATCTCCCTGGGAAATCCTACCCGTGAAAAGATGGTCACCAGTGAAAAGATGGTCTGCCTTAGTTGAGGACAGAGCTACTGCCTCCGGGTACCGGGTAGCGTAGTCTACCACAGTAAGGATGTATTGCTTTCCAGAGCGGCTGGGAACGGCCAGGGGGCCCACAATGTCCACAGCGATCCTCTGGAAAGGCTCCTCTATCACTGGCAACAGGATCAGGGGAGCCTTAAGAGCAGGCCCCGCCTTCCCCACTCTTTGACAGGTGATACAGGAGCGGCAGTAGTTAGTCACATCTGTCCCCATCTTGGGCCAATAGAAGTGTTGAGACAGCCGTGCCTTCGTTTTGCTGATCCCCAAGTGTCCAGCGAGTGGAATCTCATGGGCAATCCTCAACAACTCACCTCGGAACTGGTGCAGGATGACCAGCTGTTTTTCCCTCAACCACTCCTTTTGGGAATCTCCGGGTACTGTCTCCCGGTACAACCTTCCTCGTTCCCAGAACACCCTCTCCTTATCAGTCACGGAGGTGGGGTCTCGGCGAGGTGTCTCAAGTTCTCCAGGCTCGCATCTGAGTGCAGAGCGGCCTGGAACTCCTGGCTGGAGGCAGCCAGAAGTGACGTCAGGGTTCCTTCCTCACTGGGACCCTCTGGGACCGGCTCTGGGTCCACCTCTGGTTCAGTCTCTCCTGTAGCGGAGGAGGGTCCAGATGGCAGGGCGCTACCTGCGATCCGGGCACTCTGACTGCGGGTGACAGCAGCTACATATGCAGTCTCCCCGGGGATTTCTATAGACCCATCAGCCTGCGCTGCTATGGGCTCTACCTCCCCATCCACCCCCAACACTTCAGGAGCAGTGCTACTTATGGGCCAGTTACCTTCCTCGGTGGCACTGGTCAGGGTCATGGCGTCACCTTCCTCCCGGTTCCCATGCACCTCCCCATTTCCTTGAGCACTGTCGCTTGCTCCTGCTAGGGGTTCCTCAGCCGTCTCACTCCGCAGAGCGACGGGACTGAACGCTCCTGTACCTGTGGACACATCTACCACTTCAGAGAAAGGGTTAACAGATTCAGATGGCACAGATACATCACTATCAACATCATTCCTAGGGAAAGAAAGGTTATCGGTTGCATAATCACTTCGCAAAGCATTGGCAGGTAACACATTCAGTTTCCCATCATCATCAACATCATGGTTAACGTTAACCTTATTATCAGATTGGGGAGGGGTGTCAGGGACATAGTACGCCACCATCCTCCCCAGATCAGTCCCCAATAAAACATCAGTGGGCAGGTTTTCGGACACCCCCACTTCCTTCACCCCGCTCCCGGCACCCCAGTCAATGAAAACTCGGGCTATCGGCAAGGGGTAGTGGACGCCCCCAATCCCGGTGACAGTTAAGGTTTTCCCCGGAATCAACTCTTCAGGGGCCGCCAGTTCGGGTCGGATGAGGGTTCGTTCAGCCCCGGTGTCCTTGAGGCCTGTAGCAAGACGGGCCCCCACGCGGACGGGCTGCACGTTGTCATCAACCCTCCCCACCACACCACCCACCAAAAGAACAGAGGCGTTGGGCCCGGAGGCCTTGGCTGGGGGGTTCTTCTGCCTCTCCGGACAAGTGGCGCTGATGTGTCCTGTCCGTTTACAGGAGAAACACTGGCGGGGGTCTGATGTAGGCCTGGCGCTGGCAAAGGGGATAGTGCCTCCAGAGGGACGGCTGGCAGGGGCACTGGGGTTGGTTGCAGGCTTACCCCCTCCCCAGCGGGCGGCGACGGGCTTCCGCACCTCGGGTTTCCGATTGGCCTCATAGCTGTCGGCGATCCGTGCTGTTAGGACCGCGTCCTCCGGTTCTCGGTCCAGGATGAACTGTCGGACCTCAGCTGGGCACAGATGCAGGAACTGGTCTTTGATCATCAGGTCCCTCAGCTTCTCAAAGGTGTCAACTGACAGTCCATGGATCCACTGGTCAAAGTGGTTCCTGAGTCCTTGCACCACTGTCGTGTGGGCCACGTTGGAGGTTCCGGAACTTCTTTCGGTATACCTCAGGGGTTAGCTGGTACTTGGCGATCAGGGCCTGCTTGATGGCCTGATAGTTGTCATCTTGATCCGGCGTGAGTGAAGCAAAGCCTCCAGAGCTTTGCCCTTTAGCCCGGGAGTCAAGTACCTGGCCCATTGGTTGTCAGGCAGCCGGTACTGTCTGCAGACTTTCTCAAAGGCCCGCAGAAAAGTGTCCAAGTCTCCGTCCTTTTCCATCACGGGAAAGTGCTCCGGCCGGGGCTTGGGACTCTGAGCGCTGCTGGGCACACTGCTCTGGGCTGTGGAGGGCATTGCCCCTTGTCTGAGCAGCTCCAGTTCATGGGCTCTCTGAGCTTCCCGCTCGGCTCTCTCAGCCTCTCGCTGGGCTCTCTCGGCCTCTCGCTGGGCTTGGCGCTCGGCTATCTCAGCCTCTCGCTGTTTGGCCTCTCGCTGGTCGGCTCTCTCTTGAGCTTTCTGGATCAGCTTCAGGCGTTCTTCATGGTCGTCAGTGGAGAGTCCCTCCAGGGCCGCCTGCAGGTAAGGGTCCATCCCGCCCTGGGTGTAAGCAGTCAGGGGTTGGGCCTCTGCTCCTGCGGCACCACCTTGGCTTGGGCCGGCTCCTGCGCCCTCCTCGCTCTGAGCGTGGTCCCGTGCCATCAGGGCTTGGATCACTGCGGCCTTGGTTTGGTCCATGGGGACAATCTGCCTCCACTCGCATATGGCTAGAAGAGTTTCCCTGCTACTCCGATTATACCAGTCGAATCCCCTCGTAGCCATGGTTGCCAAATAAAGATAGGATAGAAAAACAAAGAGAAGGGAGGGGTAACCGCAAGTACACACAATTGTCTCAGGACTAATAAACACTGAGTCTGTTCTCCAAAACTTTAGATGCAGGGTCCCTGAAGAACCGTGCAAGTTTTTTAGTGAGAGGAATGATTGCTCAGACCAGATCACTAATGCTCTATAATCCCACCGTGCTGCCACCAATACATGGGCGTACCCAGGATCAAAACTAGGGGGGGGCAAGCCAAGGTCACATCTTATACAGGTCACATTGTATACACTGTACATTATACTGTATATTAGGTATGGAGCGTTAGAACTGCTGTATATTGTATAATACAGCAGTGTATGCGACACTACGCTGTATACACCATATATTATACATGGCACACTAGCCTCTATACAAAGAATAAGAGGCATTATAACCTGTATATGAAAAGTATAATACAGCAGTGTATACACTCTATATACCGCACACAATGTGTATGACCCTGTATACACCATATACTACACTCTATATACCGCACACGATTTATATGGCCTATATACCGCACACAATGTGAAAATAGTCATTTTTCATTAAGCTGGGGCTATACGTCAACTTTGGCCATGAAACAGCTGCTTGTATAATGCAGGTAAATGGGGTCGCATTGTGATCCGGCTAGGTACCGCGACAAAGAATCAGAACCAGTTGGATTTTTTTTGCAACTTGATTGTCGCAGTTGCAATACCTTGTGGGTCATAATGCAACCCCATCGATGGAGCAGCAGCAGCCTAGAGCAATTTTTGGCCGTTTGTGTCACAGCCAATGTCGCCTTCTTTGATGTAATGGACGAGAAATGTATATAAATACTATTCAAAACAATGTACATATTTTATGACATGAGAGAGAGACCTGTGCACTTCACTGTGCACTATAGAGCCATATCATGAGACCTGTGCTCTTCACTGTGCACTATAGAGCCGTACATGTGAGAGAGACCTGTGCACTTCACTGTACACTATAGTGCCGTATCATGAGAAAGATCTATGCACTTCACTGTGCACTATAGAGCCATATCATGAGAGAGACCTGTGCACTATAGAGCCATATCATGAGAGACCTGTGCACTTCACTGTACACTATAGAGCCATATCATGAGAGAGATCTATGCACTTCACTGTGCACTATAGAGCCATATCATGAGAGAGATCTATGCACTTCACTGTGCACTATAGAGCCATATCATGAGAGACCTGTGCACTATAGAGCCATATCATGAGAGACCTGTGCACTATAGAGCCATATCATGAGAGACCTGTGCATTTCACTGTGCACTATAGAGCCATACAGAGAGAGAGACCTCCGACGCAGAAGCTTCCGCCACTACTCACTCCGGCACAGAGTGGCTCCTAATAACAGGTCTCACAGGACAGGTGCAGATCTGTGGGACCCTTGGCCAGCAACAGGAGGAAGCAGCCATAGCTAGCAGCTGCACGCTACTCACACACTCAAGCAGCTGGGCGGCTGAAGGACCTGTGGACACGCCTCTCTCTGGATCATGTGACCCTGTGACTGCATTCAATCCATCCTGATTCTTCACATATGTAACTAGAGGACCTGCGGTGACACCTCCCTGCTGCGGGTCACATGGTTGGGTGATGTCCTCCTCTCTTTCACTATGGGTGGACTGACCAGTGGCAGAGTCTCAGCCTGTGCTGCAGTGAGTCCCGCCCCCTGTCAGCTGTGTGTGTCTGCCTGCTCTCCAAGTTCTTTGTGTGCCCCTGCTTCTAGGGGGGGGCAGTTGCCCCCCCTGCCCCACGGTGGGTACGCCCATGCACCAATATGTGATGAACGAGCACACGGTCCGCCACACGGTAGCCCGGGGTATCACGGCTTGTGATCCCTCCGTGCCGCAAATGTGACGAACACGCGCACACACACGACGGCTGCTGTCGTCTGACCCAGTAAACTGCAGGGATTTATAATTATCCCACTTCCACTTAGGAACTTGCAGCTCTCTGGCGCCCCCTTACCCTCAGGTCAGTCAGGGAACTGCACCTAGGATAATTAGTCGCCAGACGGGTCACTTGGATGTGTGCTGGCTATTGGGCACGCTGCAGTGAGGGAATTATAATTACTCCGAGCCGCAGCCGGGTAATACACTTATAAAACCCGCTCCGTCACCGCCAACGCCACCCCATAGGTCAACACTTTACACCCCTTCTTTATAGCTGCCACCAGCCACGGTTTACTTGGAACAATTTATCAAGAGGGTCCGTAGCAACCCCAAAACAGTAGAGTAGTACTTCAGGCACGTGCAAATTCGTTTATAGAGCA
Organism: Oophaga sylvatica; assembly: GCA_033576555.1. Classification (NCBI taxonomy): domain Eukaryota; kingdom Metazoa; phylum Chordata; class Amphibia; order Anura; family Dendrobatidae; genus Oophaga; species Oophaga sylvatica. The sequence goes on from JARQOD010000001.1 coordinate 657,178,935, forward strand.
GGAGAAACAAACTAATAAATTTATAGGTTTATCCCTTAAAAAGACAGGCAGTGCTTATACAATATAAAAAGATGTAACAAGCTGAGGCAATATAGTTATGTACAATATGGTTACAGAAAATAAACGGGATTAAAAATGAAAATAACTCACATGATAGTTACATAGGCATAGGCAAGCCAGGCTGGGGAAGGAGCCACACGTCATAGTTCATTTGCAGATCTCTTAGTCAGGACATCACAGCAGGGACTGACAAGGGGGGCTCACTGCCAGACTTATACCTGGGCTGCTGACCTCACGAAATGGGGATGGTTTTTCTGGCCACCTCCCCGGGACAGAAGTGTATGATTTGAGCTCTGAAATATCATAAGGTCCATCCCTCATCCTGTGAACCTAGCAGAATAACGGCAGACCTATCAATGATCTTACTTTAAAATGACGGTTCCAATGAGCCCAAACTTGGATGAACTAGTTCATAGGGCATCCGAGAATTCCATTTCTCGGGTTCTGTTGGAGTTACGGGTTCACCAGTACCATGGGAACGATGCCCATGGACACAGGCTTCAAAACAGTAACTTTCGTGTTTCTGACGCAAATCCCCACCGTGTTATAACCAAAACAGAATGAAGTCTCCAAAATGGCTGCTATGGTAGGGACAGCACATGTTGCTGACAATGGGGACCCCTGCGGTGAAGCGGGAAAACTTCCAGCACTGGTAGCTCAGGTTATACTGAGCTTGACTTCAGGTTGGGAGGGGGAAGGGAAGCGTGAGCTGCAGAGAAAAGGAGGGAGGGGTAACTTTGCCCTGTGCTTGCAAACGGTGGGGGTTGTAGTACTATGGGGAAAGTTCTGGAAACAGCACAAGAAATGAAGCTTGCAGTATCATCACATGTATAAAAGCACCAAAACATAAAAAGAGATACAAATGAGGTATAGCTGTAATCGTACTAACCCGAAAAATAAAACTACTTTATCAATTTTAGCACATGCAGAAGGGTTTATAAACGCCCACCGAAAAAAAATTCATGACTTGCTGGTTTTTATTCATTCTGCCTCCCAAAAATCGTAATAAAAAGCGATCAAAAAATGTCATGTGCCCAAAAATGGTACCAATAAAAACGTCAACTCATCCCACAAAAAATAAGACCTCACATGACTCTGTGGGCCAAAATATGGAAAAATTATAGCTCTCAAAATGAGGTAATGCAAAAACTATTTTTTGCAATAAAAAGTGTCTTTTAGCGTGTGACAGCTGCCAATCATAAAAACCCGCTATATAAACCTGCTATAAATAGTAAATCAAACCCCCCTTTATCATCCCCTTAGTTAGGGAAAAATAATAAAATTAAAAAAATGTATTTATTTCCATTTTCCCTTTAGGGTTACGATTAGGGTTAAGTTTGGGATTAGGGTTAGGGGTGTGTTAGGGTTAGGTTTGTGGTTAGGGTTATGGTTAGGGTTGGGATTAGGGTTAGGAGTGTGTTGGGGTTAGGGTTGGAGTTAGAATTGGGGGGTTTCCACTGTTTAGGCACATCAGGGTCTCTCCAAACGTGACATGGCGTCTGATCTCAATTCCAGCCAATTCAGCATTGCAAAAGTCAAACGGTGCTCCTTCCCTTCCGAGCTCTGCCATGTGCCCAAACAATGGTTTACCCCCACATATGGGGTATCAGCATACTCAGGACAAATTGCACAATAACTGTTTGGGTCCAATTTCTTCTGTTACCCTTGGGAAAATAAAAAATTGGGGCAAAAACATAATTTTTGTGGAAAAAAAATATGATTTTTTATTTTTATGGCTCTACATTATAAACTTCTGTGAAGCACTTAGGGGTTCAAAGTTCTCCCCACACATCTAAATAAGTTCCTTTGGGGGTCTAGTTTCCAAAATAGGGTCACTTGTGGGGTTTCCACTGTTTAGGTACATCAGGGGCTCTCCAAAAGCAACATGACGCCCGCAGACCATTCCATCAAAGTCTGTATTCCAAAATGTCACTACTTCCCTTCCGAGCCCCAACATGTAGTACAGTAGTTTTCTCCCACATATGGGGTATCAGCATACTCAGGACAAATTGGACAACAACTTTTGGGGTCCAATCTCTCCTGTTACCCTTGGGAAAATAAAAAATTGGGGTCTAAAAGATCATGTTTGTGGAAAAAATATGATTTTTTTTATTTTCATGCCCGGGCGTTATTAACTTCTGTGAAGCACTTGGGGGTTCAAAGTGCTCACCACACATCTAGATAAGTTCCTTTGGGGGTCTAGTTTCCAAAATGAGGTCACTTGTGGGGGGTTTCCAGTGTTTAGGCACATCAGTGGCTCTCCAAACGCGACATAGCTTCCGATCTCATTTCCAGCCAATTTTGCGTTGAAAAAGTCAAACGGCGCTCCTTCCCCTCCTTGCTCTGCCATGCGCCCAAACAGTGATTTACCCCCACTATGGGGTATCAGTGTACTCAGGACAAATTGCAAAATAACTTTTGTGGTCTTGTTACCCTTGGGAAAATAAAAATTAGGGTGAAAAGATCAGTTTTGTGGAAAAAATATGATATTTGAATATTATGGCTCTACGTTATAAACTTCTGTGAAGCCCTTGGGGGTTCAAAGTGCTCACCACACATCTAGATAAGTTCCTTGAGGGGGTCTAGTTTCCAAAATGGTGTCATTTGTGGAGGGTTTCCACTGTTTAAGCACATCAGGGGCTCTCTGTTATGTTTCGGTAGCTGAGGAGAAACTGCAAAAAATAGCCAAAGTAGCAATACACCAGAGAGGCTGGAAACTATTGGATTGCAGTAACCTAAACTAACCGCCACACTAGAAGTAGCCGTGGAGCGTACCTACGGTGATCCTAGACGCCTTGTCACAGCTGCAGAGATAGCTACACCTAAAGGCAGAAAGATGAATGCTATCTGCCCCGGAGCAGAATCCCCAAAGAAATAGGAAGCCCCCGAACATGTAATGGCGTTTAGACAAGAAGAAAACACGGACACAGACAGAAAATAGAATGAGCAAACGCTGGGGCCCAACTGTCTAGATAGAAAAGTATAGGAAAGAATTGTGACTGCAAACCAAAAAAAAAACCCTGACAAAAATACCAACACTTCTGATTAACAAAAAACCTGAGATCACACGATCTCTACCACCTAAATCAGATCTCTGGTGTAACACACAGCAAATAAAAAGTGACAAAGGAGCAAAGAAAAAATGCAAACACACAATGAGCACAATTGCAGCGCAAGACCCCAAAATGGGACCAGGGTGCAGTCCACTGCAAGCAGCAAACCAGCATTGAAAATCCAACCGAGGAAAAAAAAGCAAAACACTTATCTGAATGAGAGCAGGAAAGCAAGATGTGCTCCAAGCAAGAGCAGGAGGAACAATTGATTATCGGCAAAGCTGCTGGGAACTCAGGTCACTTATATCATACCATACCATAATTAGTTCATTACCCTCAGCCTCAGCCCCGGAGGGAGCCCCAGCTCAGAAGTCGCCTCCAAGGTATTCACAACAGCTCTTCAAACGCGACATGAAGAAGTAAAACGGCGCTCCTTCCCTTCCGAGCTCTGCCATGCACCCAAATAGTGGTTTACCCCCACATATAAGGTATCAGCGTACACAGGACAAATTGCACAACAACTTTTGGGGGTCCAATTTCTCCTGTTACCTTGGGAAAATAAAAAATTGGGGGCAAGAAGATCATTTTTGTGGAAAAATTATGATTTTTTATTTTTACGGCTCTACGTTATAAACTTCTGTGAAGCAGTTGGGCAGGGCCAGCGTCAGCACCCGGCACACCCGGGCAAGTGCTGGGGCCCTGAGCAGGCGGGGGGGCCCACTCGCCGTCTGGCACCCTGGCGCCCGTTAGCGGTGTCAGCGCCGCCACTGGGCCCCCACCCGCTTGCTCAGGGACCCGACTGCGGCCGGCTCAATACTCACCTCTCCCCGTGCCTCCGCTGCCGCAGCTCCGCCTCTGGGCTTCAGGGGGCGCCTGCAGGACGCCGGCGCTTCCTCTCACAGCAGCGCCGCTGAATGACGTCATCATTCAGCGGCCTGCTGTGGCAGTGAGCGCGCGGACGCCAGACAGGTGAGATGTTTGTGTGTGTGTCTGTGTATGTGTCTCTGTGTGTATGTAGTGCGATGCTTTGTGTGTGTGTGTGTGTGTGTCTGCTGTATGTGTGATGGTGGGGGGTGGGCAGTGATGATGATGATGATGGGGAGGCAATGATGATTGATGATGATGGGCAGGCAATGATATTGCTGTGGAGATAATGATGATTATGGGCAGGCATTGATGATGATGGGCAGGCAGTGATGATGATGGGCAGGCAGTGATGATGATGGGCAGGCAATGATATTGATGGGGAGGCAATGATGATTATGGGCAGGCATTGATGATGATGGGCAGGCAGTGATGATGATGGGCAGGCAGTGATAATGATGGGGAGGCAATGATGATTATGGGCAGGCATTGATGATGATGGGCAGGCAGTGATGATGATGGGCAGGCAGTGATGATGATGGGCAGGCAATGATATTGATGGGGAGGCAATGATGATTATGGGCAGGCATTGATGATGATGGGCAGGCAGTGATGATGATGGGCAGGCAGTGATAATGATGGGGAGGCAATGATGATTATGGGCAGGCATTTATTATGATGGGCAGGCAGTGATGATGATGGGCAGGCAGTGATGATGATGGCAGGCAGTGATAATGATGAGCAGGCAATGATATTGATGGGGAGGCAATGATGATTATGGGCAGGCGTTGATGATGATGGGCAGGCAGTGATGATGATGGGCAGGCAGTGATAATGATGGGGAGGCAATGATGATTATGGGCAGGCATTGATGATGATGGGCAGGCAGTGATAATGATGGGCAGGCAGTGATGATGATGGGCAGGCAATGATGATTATGGGCAGGCATTGATGATGATGGCAGGCAGTGATGATGATGGGGAGGCGATGATGATGATGGGGAGACAATGATGATGATGGGGAGGCGATGATGATAATGGGCAGGCAATGATGATGATAATGGGCAGGCAATGATGATGATGGGAGTCTTTCCACGGCGCCCTTTCCTGAGCCGTAACAGTGCAGAACGCAGCACAGTGTAGAGGAGAGCTCCATATTTTGTATGGAGCTTTATATGGGGACCAGTATCCTCTATGGAGCATTATATGGGGGATGGAGGGGTGACATCCTGCATGGGGTATTATATGGGTGATGAGGGGGAGACTGTGGTGCCCATAATATTGTATGGAGGACTGTACTGTCAAGTCTGTACTGTGCGCTGTGAGGATTTGGCGTTTTTTGAGCTATTGTACAATTTACAATAGATATCACTCATGTAATGGAAGAAGAGAAGTGTTTGGCGTTGTGCTATACCCATATTTCTCTGCAGTATCTGTGCATCATGAATCGTGGTCTGTGTTAAAGGGGCCCACTGAGACTCTTTCGCCCGGGGCCCATGAAAACCTGGAGCCGGCCCTGCAGTTGGGGGTTCAAATTGCTCACCACACATCTAGATAAGTTCCTTAGGGGGTCTACTTTCCAAAATGGTGTCAATTGTGGAGGGTTTCCACTGTTTAGGTGCATCAGGGGCCATGGGTGTAAGGATCAAAACTAGGGGGGGCAAGCCAATGTCACATCTTATACAGGTTACATCATATACACTGTACATTATACTGCATATTAGGTATGGAGCATTAGAACTGTTGTATATTGTATAATACAGCAGTGTATGCGACACTACGCTGTATATACCATATATTATACATGGCACACTAACCTCTATACAAAGAATAAGAGGCATTATAACCTGTATATGAAAAGTATAATACAGCAGTGCATATACACTCTATATACCGCACACAATGTGTATGACCCTGTATACACCATATACTACACTCTTATTTTGAAGTAAAAAAAAAAAAAAAAAACAGGAACAAATACAATACTTAAAATAAAGAACAAGTAAAGTTAAAAATCAACAAACTTACTGGTATTTCAATGGGAACTACGGGCCTGCTTTTGGCTAATGAGATGGTCAATGTTCGGTTCCATATTTGTCACAAGTGAAGCAATTTTTCTCTTTCTTGATATCATTATTTCCTAGGGATTCCAAATTGCTATTAGCAAAATACCAATATATATACAGCGCTACAAAAACAATATACCAGCAATAAAACTGCCCATACAGAGACATAAAGCCTGCATTGCCCATCACTGCAGCCTTGCCAATCCATATCATTTCATCCTCATCAGTGCACATATTGGCGCAACTCCGCTTTTAGCTCAGGCTCAGACTGGTGTGGTGCGAGAGTCCCTAATAGGCAGGTAAATGTCCCCAATAGGCAGCATTGGTCCTCAATAGGCAGGTAAATGTCCCAATAGGCAGCATTGGTCCCCAATAGGCAGCATATGTCCTCAATAGGCAGCATAGGTCTCCAATAGGCAGCATAGTCCCCAGTAGGCAGCATATGTCCTCAATAGACAGCATAGGTCCCCAATAGGCAGCATAGGTCCCCAATACGCAGCATATGTCCTCAATAGGCAGGTAAATGTCCCAATAGGCAGCATAGTCCCCAAAAGCCAGCATAGTCCCCAATAGGCAGGTAAATGTCCCAATAGGCAGCATAAGTCCCCAATACGCAGCATATGTCCTCAATAGGCAGGTAAATGTCCCAATAGGCAGCATAGTCCCCAATAGGCAGCATAGTAATTTCCCCCCGGGATCAATAAAGTGTATCGTATCGTATCATAGTAGTCCCCAGTAGGCAGCATAGTAGTCCACAGTAGGCAGCATAGTAGTCCCCCATAGGCAGCATAATCCCCCATAGGCAGCATAGTAATCCCCAATAGGCAGCATAATCCCCCATAGGCACCATAATCCCCCATAGGCAGCGTAGTAGTCCCCAATAGGCAGCATAGTCCCCCATAGGCAGTATAATCCCCCATAGGCAACATAGTCCCCCATAGGCAGCATAGTCCCCATAGGCAGCATAGTAGTCCCCAATAGTCAGCATAATCCCCCATAGGCATAGTCCCCCAATAGGCAGGTAAATGCCCCAATAGGCAGCATAATCCCCCATAGGCAGCATAATAGTCCCCAATATGCAGCATAATCCCCCATAGGCAGCATAATCCCCCATAGCCAGCATAATCCCCCATAGCCAGCATAATCCCCCATAGCAAGCATAATCCCCCATATGCAGCATAGTCCCCAATAGGCAGCATAATCCCCCATAGCCAGAATAATCCCCCATAGGCAGCATAATCCCCCATAGCCAGCATAATCCCACATAGCCAGCATAATCCCCCATAAGCAGCATAGTCCCCAATAGGCAGCATAATCCCCCTTATCCAGCATAGTCCCCTATAGGCAGCATAATCCCCCATAAGCAGCATAGTCCCCAATAGGCAGCATAATCCCCTATAGCCAGCATAGTCCCCCATAGCCAGCATAATCCCCAATAGCCAGCATAATCCCCCATAGGCAGCATAATCCCCCATAAGCAGCATAGTCCCCAATAGGCAGCATAATCCCCCATAGCCAGCATAGTCCCCCATAGACAGCATAATCCCCCATAAGCAGCATAGTTCCCAATAGACAGCATAATCCCCCATAGCCAGCATAATCCCCCATAGGCAGCATAATCCCCAATAGCCAGCATAATCCCAGCATAATCCCCCATAAGCAGCATAATCCCCCATAAGCAGCATAGTCCCCAATAGGCAGCATAATCCCCCATAGCCAGCATAGTCCCCCATAGGCAGCATAGTCCCCCATAAGCAGCATAGTCCCCAATAGGCAGCATAATCCCCCATAGCCAGCATAGTCCCCCATAGGCAGCATAATCCCCCATAAGCAGCCTAGTCCCCAATAGGCAGCATAATCCCCAATAGCCAGCATAATCCCCCATAGGCAGCATAATCCCCCATAGCCAGCATAATCCCCCATAGGCAGCATAATCCCCAATAGCCAGCATAATCCCCCATAGCCAGCATAATCCCCCATAAGCAGCATAGTCCCCAATAGGCAGCATAATCCCCCATAGCCAGAATAGTCCCCCATAGGCAGCATAATTCCCCATAAGCAGCATAGTCCCCAATAGGCAGCATAATCCCCCATAGCCAGCATAGTCTCCCATAGGCAGCATAATCTCCCATAAGCAGCATAGTCCCCAATAGGCAGCATAATCTCCCATAGCCAGCATAATCCCCCATAGCCAGCATAATCCCCATAGTCAGCATAATCCCCCAAAAGCAGCATAGTCCCCAATAGGCAGCATAATCCCCCATAGCCAGCAGAATCCCCCATAGCCAGCATAGTCCTACATAAGCAGCATAGTCCCAAATAGGCCGGGCCCGGCGTTAAAAAAAAAAAATGCCAGTACTAACCTATCTCCCCCGCAGCTCTGAAGAAGCGTGCCCTGGACTCCGTCTTCTCCTGGCACAGGCGGCGTGACGTCATCAGGGCGCGAAGGCGGCGTGATGACGATCACGTCATCTGTGCTGCATATGGAAGGCCGCAAGGCCTTCCTCACTCACCACATTCCGCCCGCGATTAAAGGGCCCGCCAGCACTGAATGTGACGCTTCCCACGGCTGCAGGGCGTTGGGACATGGCATAGCTTGCCTAACTAGCCAATGCTCCCACGCCGCCAGTCCACGACGACGTGAGGCATGCGTCCCAGATGTTAAGAGAATGTGGACCCACTGGACCACAGAGGGAGACCCGGGCCTGCCCGGACTAGGGGAGGGCAGCGACCGGGATCCGTGGCAGCTGAGCATGTGTGCAAGATGGCGACCTGCAGGACTAGACAACACCGCACAACTTCAGGTATAAAGAAACATAAAGTTTACTTAAAGACACACACAGTACATAAACAGAACATAATGCCGGGCTCCCGATTCCGCACATCAGAAAAGGGTACACGTCTCAGGATCACAGACGAATGCAGGAGGACATCACGGGTAGATGCAGTCCAAGGTTATCTGGCACGGGCATATTCGGGCGGCCTCTCTCTCAGGCCTCAGGCGTAGCACAGGCTCAGCAGGAGAACATCAGACACCGACCTCAGACAGACTTCAGACGATGGCGGGGTCATCACGGGTAGATGCAGTCCAGGATCATCTGGCACAGGCATACTAGTATGGCCTCTCTCTCAGGCCTCAGGCGTAGCACAGGCTCAGCAGGAGAACATCAGACACCGGCCCAGGACGAACGTCAGACGATGGCGGGGTCATCATGAGTTGATGCAGTCCAGGGTCATCTGGCACGGGCATACTAGGACGGCCTCTCTCTCAGGCCTCAGGCGTAGCACAGGCTCAGCAGGAGAACATCAGACACTGACCCAGGACAGACGTCATCACAGGGTAGACCACGGAGGAACCGGCAGGACATCGGGACATCAGGAACACGGATTAGATCTCCAGGGACTCAGGAACACGGACAGGACATCAGGAACACGGATTGGATCTCAGGGACTCAGGAACACGGACAGTATATCAGGAACACAAACTGGAACTCAGGAACACGGACTGGAACTCAGGAACACGGACTGGAACTCAGGAACACGAACTGGAACTCAGGAACACGGACTGGAACTCAGGCATCGGACTCCGGACATCTGGCAACGATCGGCAGGCTCCGGACATCTGGAAGTGGTCATCGGACATCGGACATCAGGCCATAGTCATCAGGCATCAGACATCTGGCAGCGACCTGAAAAGGAACCCCAGCGGTCTGGTGCAAGCCCCGCCAGGCTCAACGGGAGCCGGCCAGGGATTGCACAGAAGCTGAGCACAGAGTAACAGAAACTCAGCACACACACTGGACTCCTCCTTCCAAGATGAACTCAGGTTATATAGCAAAGAATCACAGTCACTGGCACAGGGTTCAGGACACAGAAGGACTTCAGGAACATAACACAGAGGACATAGTTCAGACAGTCAGGTACAGGATCCGATCCAGGATCAGGGAATCAGGAAACAAAACACAACAGGAACAGGCCTGAATATGCAGCCTCCAGGAAGGGCGATCTGGGTATTCTGCCCCCAGAGCTGGCGGAAACACAAGACACAGTTCAGACATTCAGGTACCGGGACAGATCCAGGATCAGGGATTCAGGGAACAAGACACAGCAGTAACAGGCCTGGATATGCTGCCTCCAGGAAGGGCGATCTGGGTATTCTGCCCCCAGAGCTGGTGAAAACACAAGACACAGTTCAGACATTCAGGTACCGGGACAGATCCAGGATCAGGGATTCAGGGAACAAGATACAACAGGAACAGGCCTGGATATGCAGCCTCCAGGAAGGGCGATCTGGGTACTCAGCCCCCAGAACAGGCGGAAACACAAGACAGGACAAAGGGAATCAGCTCTCCAGAACTGATCGCACTCAGAGCAGGAGCTGAACACACAAACACACACGGCTAGGTTCAGGAACTCAATGCAAACTCAATGCAAAGCTCTGGCAACGCCTCACAGGGCTGGGGAACTTTAAATATGAGCTGCCTCACAGCGATAGGCTGGAGCAGCAATTCTAGTGCACACCCATTCCTCATAAAAGCAGGACAGGTGTGGGCCGCGCCCCCTATGCAGAGCCAGACACAACTCAGCATAGAAGGACACCTGACAATGGCTGCAGCCTTAACACACGTAGTAAATCATGCACCACTGCAGAGGACTTTGCAACCTACGGGTAGCTTCTACAGCAGGCCAGGGACCGCACATGCGGGTGGTCATGCAACGCAGAGGAGACACTCATGCAAGTACAGCTACGCAGCAGAGCTGGGAACTGAGCAGCATCCATACAGGTAACAGACAACAGTATCCCAGCTGGTTAGGGGGAAAGAATCAAAAGGGTTAAAGCAAAGACATGCAAAGTAACGCTGGAAAACAAAGTACAGACAATACCAGCGTTACACTGAACTGTCAGTTCATTGTCGGCGGGGCCGGTTCTTTCACTGTGCGCCCCTGCTTCTAGGGGGGCAGCTGCCCCCCCTGCCCCACGGTGGGTACGTCCATGTCAGGGCTCTTCAAACTCAGTGTGGCTTCCGATCTGAATTCCAGCCAATTTTGCATTGAAAAGTCAAACGGCGCTCCTTCCCTTCCGAGTTCTGCCGTGCACCCAAACAGTGGTTCCCCCCACATATGGGGTATCAGCGTACTCAGGACAAATTGCACAACAACTTTTGCGTTCCAATTTCTCCTGTTACCATTGGTAAAATAAAAAAGATTGGATCTGAATTAAATATTTTGTGAAGAAAAGTTAAATGTTAATTTTTTTAAACATTCCAAAAATTACTGTGAAGCGCCTGAAGGGTTAATTTACTTCTTGAATGTGATTTTGAGCACCTTGAGGGGTGCAGTTTTTAGAATGGTGTCACTTTTGGGTATTTTCTATCATATAGACCCCTCAAAGTGACTTCAAATGTTGTTGTAAAAATGAGAAATCGCTGGTCAACTTTTAACCCTTATAACTTCCTTACAAAAAAAATTTGTTTCCAAACTTGTGCTGATGTAAAGTAGACATGTTGGAAATGTTATTTAGTGTGACATATTTCTCTGTTTTAAGGGCATAAAAATTCAAAATTTGAAAATTGCTAAATTTCCGCCATATTTCCTCTTGTTTCATAAATAAATGCACGTTATATAGAAGAAACTTTACCAATAGCATGAAGTACAATATGTCTCGATAAAACAACCTCAGAGTCGCCAAGATCTGTTGAAGCATTCTAGAGTTATAACCTCATAAAGGGACAGTGGTCAGAATTGTAAAAATTGTCCCGGTCATTAACTTGCAAACCACCCTTGGGGGTAAAGGGGTTAAAGGAATGATCAGAGATGAGACAGTACATAAAATTGGTGCAAGGCATCTGCTTTATTTATTTATTGCTGCCCCGCTCAGGGCTGCCACTAGGAATTTTAGGGACCCATACTGGTAAAATTTTTGGGGCCCCTTTGAGACTCCGCCCAGGCTCCACCCTAGCCCTGCCTAAACCCCTCGAACTGTCCACAGTCCCACTGCTCTCTCTTGGAAAAACTCCACTTCTCACCAATTACACAATTAGTTCCCATCACCACATACATAACCAGCAGCTTTTGTTTAGGCCAAAAGATTTTTTTAATCTGCCATGATGGCAAGGTAGACTCTTTTGGCCAAGCTCTACTCTACTCTAACCTATTAAAAATGTGTTAAAGTATGCAATACAATTTAGGTATATTTTTATTTATTTTTAAATTTTTAAAATTACCTATAATATCACATACAAGCTGCCACTAGGAATTTCAGGGCCCCTTAGTGGCAAAATTTTTGGGGCCCCTTGAGACTCCACCCCAGCCCTGTCTCCACGCCTCGAACTGTCCTCAGTCCCACCGCTCTCTCTTGGAAAAACTCCACTTCTCACCAATCACACATTAAGGCTTTGTGCACACGTATCAGAATTGCCGCGGAAATTTCCGTGGCAATCCCGCACCTCCCAGCCGCGGGAAATACGCATTTTATAGGTATGTGTATTCCCACTAAAAACTAGCATTTTGCAAGCGTAATTAGCTTGCAGAATGCTAGCGTTTTCCAAGCGATCTGTAGCAACGCTTGGAAAACTGATTGACAGGTTGGTCACACTTGTCAAACAAGTGTTTTCCAAGTGTGACCAACTTTTTACTATTGATGCTGCCTATGCTGCATCAATAGTAAAAAGATCTAATGTTAAAAATAATAAAAAAAATAAAAAATCGTGATATTCTCACCTTCTGGCGGCCCATGCAGCCTTCCTGCAAGAAAAAAAGGTAGCACACTGTAGCGCTATAGCTTGCAAACACGAAATATGAAAAATATGAAAAATGAATTGCATCATTACCTTAGAAATATGAAAAATTGAGAGTCTTAGCGCATAAGATGGCCAAATTATGTGAGCCTGATAGCCACGTCAAGGCTCTTCTCGTATATCAGGTCCTAACTAATGCCTATCCTCGCTTAGAAAAGTCTGTCTGCATGGGAACATATGAATCCTCTCTTCAGACTAAAATCTACATCTCTGTGGAGGGGTGATGAACCTGATGTAATTAAAAAGCCTGTGACCACCAGGTGGAGTGCTCAGGTAGAAGGTAAATGAATACATATCAAAAAACTGACCGGCACATCCAAACATAGATTCAGTGTGAACAGGTGAACATGGATTCCGGAAAAAGAATGAACATGCTGCGTTTTATTCCGCGATGTGTTTTTTTCACGGAAAAAAACGCAGCATGTGCAGAAAAATTGCAGAATGCAGTGTAATAATAGGATGCTTAATGCATGCATTTTTTCAGCATTTTTGCAGTGGAAAACCACTGCAAAAACGCTAAAAAACAGCGAAAAATTGTGAACGTGTGCACATAGCCTAACAGGTACCATCACCACATACTTAACCAGCAGCTTCTGTTTTGGCTAAAAAAAATTTTTAATCTGTCATTACGACAAGGTAGACTCTTTTGGCCGAGCTCTACTCTACTCTAACCTATTAAAAATGTGTTAAAATATGTAATACAATTTAGGTATATTTTTATTTTTCAATTTTTAAAATGACCAATAATACCGCATACAAGGGACAAATACCACCACACCATGACCAGACACCATATTACCACCACATAGTGACCTATAATACCATATACAAGGAACAAATACCGCCACACCATGTCCAGACCACATATTACCACCACAGTGACCAAACAATATCACATACAAGGGACAAATACCACCGCACCATGTCCAGACCACATATTACCACCACATGGTGAGCAATAATACTACATACAAGGAACAAATACCGCCACACCATGGCGGGAAAACATATTACCACCACATTGTGACTGAATACTACAATGCTGATCATTAATAAAAAAAAATACTAGCACCAAGAGTGCCATTATACTCAGGAGATTTGTACTTAGAATGCAGTGTCTGTTTACAAGTAATACAGTTATCACTGGTGCCATTATACACAGCAGCTCCATATATAGTGCTGGTGTACAGGTAATACAGTGATCACCAGTGACATTATACTCAGGAGCTCTGTATATAGTGTCAGTGTACAGGTAATACAGTTATCACCGGTGACATTATACACAGGAGCTCTGTATACAGGAGCTCTGTATATAGTGTCAGTGTACAGGTAATACAGTGATCACCAGTGACATTATAGACAGGAGCTCTGTATATAGTGTCAGCGTACAGATAATACAGTGATCACCAGTGACATTATATACAGGACCTCTGTATATCGTATACAGTGTATAGTGTCAGTGTACAGGTAACACACTGACTCACCAGTGATGTTTCTAGCTGAAGTCCTTCATCTTTGCGTTTCTTTTTGATCCATCATCACCCCCACATCATCATTTGCAGTCCCCATCATCCCCACTTTATTTGCAGTCCTCATTATCCCATATCATCATTTGCAGTCCCCATCACCCCCACTTCATCATTTGCAGTCCCCATCACCCCACATCATTTGCAGTACCCATCACCAGCACATAATCATTTGCAGTCCCCATCACCCACGTCATCATTTCCAGTCCACCTTACTAAATCATTTATAGTCCCCTATCCCCCTTCGCTTCATCTGCAGTCCCCCTTCATCATTTGCAGCCCCCTATCATTTAATCATGTGCAGTACCCCCTGAAACACACCATCATGTGCAGTCTCACTCCCTCCCATCTCACCCATTTAAAAAAACAAAAATGTTTTTTATACTTACCTCAGTAATTCCCGGGCGTCTAATGTTTTCAGCAGTGAAGCAGCTAGAATGTATGGGCTATGGTCAGGACCTGCCGGGAGCCCATACATTCTAGTGCATTCACTACTGAGACAGCTACAATGTATGCAGGTCGGCGCAGCATCAAAACGACGCATGCGGAGGCCTCCGCATACATCCGCATGGCCTGCGTACCCAATGTTAAAGATAGGGTATGCAGGACGCATGCAGAGGTAGGCGGCGCTGAAAGGAAGAGGTGCAACAGTGGGCGGGGCTTGATGGAGGAAGTACGCAGCCCTGCCGAACGCTAGTATCAAACTAGCCTAAGACGGCCGTGGACAGCTCCAAAAAGGCTCCCGGGGCCCCAGCGCTGACGTGTGCGCCGCAGTGCACATTATTTTAGTGCACGATGGGGCCCGATCAGCAGAAGCACAAGAGTGGGGCCCCGGACCTGCGGGCCCCTTTGTGTACTGCTGCTCACCGGGCCCCATACAGCAGTAAGGGCAGTAATGCCCTGATGGCGGCCCAGCCCCCGCTTTCTGTATAGGTGCTCTGCTAAATTAATCAAAAATACATAGAAAAGGAGACTTGGGTACAGAAATACTTATGCAGGATGCAATATTGCCCAGTACATAAGGAACAACTGCAAAAATATGTATTTTTTTAATAGTTAAAACAAATATTCCACCTTGCTTGGTTGTTCAATGCACATATTCCAGAGGCTGATGTTTTCTAAAACAATAAGACAATGAATAATGATATCTAATGCTAACTCATGTTTTACATGTTAGTGTAGAGATAATATGGTATGAACACAGGGTCTGTGTTTTATGATAACATGGAGATTTAAAGTGACAACTCAAAAGAAGCATTGTTATTGTTTCTTTTAAACTTTATTATTTTCCTAAAGACAAACATTTACATTTGTCATATGGTAAACATTGATTTGTGATGGTAGAATTCCAATCACTATGACATGGCCAAGTGATATCCATCTGCTACAACATGTGACTATATGTTTATTTGAGGATTAATAAAACTGCTAAAATTATTATTCTATAGCTATATGCCTAATATTTTGAAAGTTTTATAATCAATCAAAAAAATATATGTGCTGATCATGAAGGTTGACATATAACTAGTCTAAAGAGGGCCCCTAAAAGAAAATTAGGAGCCACTTGACCAGTGTTTACTAACTCCTTTCCTCAAGAGCCACCAACAGATCAGGTGATAATTCTCTCATCTGGGCAATGCTAAGGAAATCCTGAAAACATGATCTGTTGGTGGCTTTTGAGGACTGGAGTTTGGGAACTCTGCCTTAGGGCCCCGTCACACATAGCGACACACCAGCGATCCCGACAACAATATGCACTTGTCAGGATCGCTGGTGTATCGCTACATGATCGCTGGTGAGCTGCCAAACAGGCAGCTCAGGCAGCGATCAGGACAGCGACACTGGATACCAGCCCGCTGGTGCAAGGAGCTGGTAACCAAGGTACACATCGAGTTTCCAGGCGCTGCCAGGCACCTGGAAACCCGATGTGTACCTTGGTTACCAGCTCCCCTGCAGCAGCGCGCTCGTATCCAACGTACACATCGGGTTTCCAGGCTCCGCCGCCAGTTTGTTTTTTTACTCCAAGAAACTGTCTCTTATATTGTAAAGGCTTTATAGGATGGATTGCTTGCTGAACCTTGTTAACTTAAAGTATTGCTTTCACAACTCAGCCTAATTATTAAATTGAAAGCTGAGTATTGAAGCAAAAATGCCGTAGTAACAAATAAAGCTTTCATAAGTCTTTATACAGAAGGGTGTTTTATGTCTCCATGCAAGAACCAAATACTTAGCAGTAGAGATGAGCGACTTTGCCTCCGGTAGGGTCGAGTTGGGTTTCGGACCACCCGACTTTCACAAAAGTCGAGTCGAACGAAATAGGGCGACTATCGGCAAAAGTCGAAGGTCCGACTGAAACACGAAACCCAATGCAAATCAATGGGGAAGAAAAGTCGGCAGGGAGTGGAGGACAGTAAACACACCTACAGTGCCCATTTCAATGCCAACAACATCATTTCTTATTACTTAAGCTTGTCAACCTTAATTTATTTTATAATAATAGTAACGCACTGAAAACTGGGGGTTATTGGCTAAAGTTGGGGGGGCCCTTTAACACATACCACAATTCATGATGCTGTAATGTATGTGATACAGTTCATATAGCGTCTTGTGCTTGGGTGCGATGAAAATACTTGAGACACAGGTTGAAAAAGAAAGTCTTGTATTGCTTCATACAAATTGGCAAAAATAAACATACAGGTTGCAAACACAGAAGCAGGAGACACAGCAGGCCAAAGTAATCTAAGTTCATCAATAACTCTCCACAACAGATTCAGATCTTCTTCTATGTTACCGCAAGTCCATGCAACCGTGAGGCTTTCAAGAGCAGAGTTCAGAGTCCACAAGAGCTCCAGAGTTTCTCAGTAGAAATGGCTGGAGTACAAAGTCCAAGGCTTCAGGAGTCAGAACACAGGTTCACTGCAGGCCAGATTCTGAAGCACTGATTGCTCAGGTGTGGCTGTTTAAGAAGCAAACGGAGAGAATCAGGGCGGGAACATGCAAGCTGGAAAACTCCATTTTAACTGAGGGCAAGATAGCTGCAGCAAAACAGAAAGCAAAATGGCCGACGAACAAACTGAGTTTCAGAAACAGATATACAGAACCTTACATTACTCCCCCCTTAGGGGCAACCTCCGGATGACCTCAGACCAGGCTTGTGTGGGTACCTCTGATGAAACTGACGGAGCAAGCGAGGAGCATTAACGTTATTGACTGGTTCCCATGAGTTGTCCTCCACTGGGTAGCCCTGCCATTTGATCAAATATTGTAACTGATTTCTATACAACCTGGAATCTAAAATCCTTTCCACCACAAATTCTTCCTGACCATCGACTAGCACTGGGTCAGGGCAAGGAGAAGAACGTCCAGGAAACGTATTGGGTGTTGCAGCCTTCAGTAGGGATACATGAAAGACAGGGTGGATTCTCATAGTTCTGGGCAATTGAAGACGACAAGCAACGGCACTTATAATCTTACTGATTTTATAGGGTCCAATGTACTTATGTCCCAACTTAGATGATGGAATCCTTAACTTAAGATTTCTGGTTGACAGCCAGACCAGGTCTCCTACCTTAAAAACTGGTGCAGGTTTACGAAATTTATCTGCTGCCTTCTTGTACCTTTCCTGAGCCGATTCCAGATTCTCCTTTAGAAGATCCATATTCTTCTGTAAAGTCGTGACTCTTTCAGCCACTGCTGGCAAAGGCGTCTCTATGGGAAATCGTGGTAGAATATTAGGATGATAACCTAAATTAGAGAAAAAAGGAGACTGTTTAGTGGAGGCACTCTGAGAGTTGTTGTAAGAGAACTCAGCCAATGGAAGTAGATCCACCCAATCATCCTGTAGGTGGCAGATAAAGCAGCGGAGATACTGCTCCAGGGTTTGATTGGTTCGTTCGGTTTGTCCATTAGTCTGGGATGAAAAGCAGAAGAAAGGTTTACTTTAATATCCAATGCTGCACAGAAATTTTGCCAAAACCTAGAAGTGAATTGCACCCCTCGATCCGAAATAACCTCATCCGGTACTCCATGTAAACGAAACACATCTTTAATCATCAAATCTGATGTCTGTTTTGCAGTGGGTAAGCCGACACAAGGGATAAAATGAGCTGCCTTTGTTAAACGATCAACCACCACTAGAATAGTGTTCTTCCCTTGAGAAGTTGGTAATTCGACAATGAAGTCCATAGAAATGGATCCCCACGGGCGGGACGGGGTGGGAAGAGGCTGTAACAGACCAGTTGGTGAAGAGCGAGGTGTCTTGCATCTTGCACAAACCTCACATGAAGTGACATAATCCAAAACATCCTTCCTACAAGTGGGCCACCAAAAGAAACGAGAAAGAAATTCCTGTGTCTTTAGAATTCCTCTATGCCCGGCTATTTTGGAATCATGAATGAGTTGCAATACTCTCAATCTGACTGTTTCAGGTATATACAGACGTTGTCCCAGAATCCACACACCATTCTTAAAGACAAGACTTACGTCCCTTGGGGGTTGAGCCAAAAAAGAATCCGCATGGTATGCTTCCTTGATGTCTTTAATTAGGTCTTGATGATGAATCACTCCTAGGAATCTAGAGTCAGGAAGAATAGTCTTAGGAGGAGTAATTGGACGTGTCTCTGCTGAGTAAATCCTAGAGAGTGCATCAGCCTTTCCATTACGCGATCCTGGTCTATAAGAAATAATAAAATTAAATTGGTTTAAGAAAAGATTCCAGCGAGCCTGGCGAGGAGTCAGGCACTTAGCCGACCTGATAAACTCAAGATTACGATGATCTGTCAGAACGACTATTTGCTGTGCAGCTCCTTGCAGAAGGTGTCTCCATTCTTTGAAGGCGGCAATAATGGCCAACAACTCTCTATTGCCCACATCGTAGTTCTTCTCAGCCGAAGACAACTGCTGGGAAAAGAAGGCACAGGGATGCAAGACATTCTTCTCACCTGTTCTCTGAGAGAGTATGGCTCCCACGGCACAGTCTGAAGCATCCACCTCTATTATGAAGGCAAGCTCTGGGTTGGGATGTACTAGAATAGGTGCAGTGGTAAATTTATCTTTTAGACGGGAAAATGCTTCCTGGGCTTGGGGAGTCCAGGAGAACTTAGACTCTTTCCGGGTAAGTTGGGTGATAGGTGACACTACCTCAGAGAAATTTCTAATGAAACGTCTATAGAAGTTTGCAAACCCGATGAAGCGCTGTACCTCCTTCACATTTCTAGGACTTGGCCAATCATTGATGGCTTGGGTTTTACTTCCATCCATACTAATTCCTTGTGTAGACAGTACATACCCCAGAAATTGAATTTCGGTCTTATGGAATTCACACTTTTCAAGCTTGATGTAAAGATGATTTTGTCTTAGACGTTCCAAGACCATTCTCACATGTCCATGATGTTCCTCTGTGGAGTTAGAAAAAATTAAAATATCATCCAAATAAATTACCACGAATGTATCTAGGAGATCCCTGAAGATGTCATTCACCAAGTGTTGGAAAGTGGCTGGGGCGGTACTCAGACCAAAAGGCATAACCAGATATTCAAAGTGTCCATAGCGTGACCTGAATGCAGTCTTCCATTCATCCCCAGGTCTAATACGGACTAAGTTATAGGCCCCACGAAGATCTAGTTTAGAAAAAATTTTAGCATGTCGCACTCTCTCCAATAACTCAGGGATTAAAGGCAATGGATAACGGTTTCTAATAGTAACCTTATTAAGTTCCCTATAGTCTACGCATGGTCTCAGGGATCCATCTTTCTTCTTTACAAAGAATATGGGTGCCCCTGCAGGAGATGAAGAGGGGCGTATGAAGCCCTTGGCTAGATTTTCGTCTATGTACTCTTTTAAAGCCTTCAGCTCGGGCCCCGCCAGGGGGTAGATCTTACCAAAAGGTATCTCTGCTCCAGGCAATAATTCAATTGGACAATCATATGGACGGTGAGGAGGAAGCTGGTCAGCGTTCTTCTTGTCACATAAATCCACATAGTCCTGGTATACAGCTGGTAATTCAGGGACTGACATGGTTCCTTTAGGAACAGAGCAAGCTGAAATTTTTTGACTCATCTGTTTCTCTGGGAAGTGTAATTCCTTGGTCTCCCAGTTAATGGTAGGATTCTGAGCCTGTAGCCATGGTAGCCCTAGAATAATGGGAAAGTGAGGAGAAGAGATAAGCATAAAGGACAGTTTCTCTTGATGATCTTTACCCATAAGAACCTTTAAAGGCTCTGTTTCCTGATCCACTGGTCCAGAGGTCAGCAGGGAGCCATCCACAGTTTCCATCTGTACGGGAGCAGCCTTCTTCACTGAACGTATTCCCTGTTTTAGAGCAAAGGAGACATCCATAAAATTTCCACTTGCACCTGAGTCGATCATGGCAGAGCTAGACACCCAGGCTGAGTCAACCCAGAGTTTGATGGAAAGAAAACAGTGAGAATTGTTTTTCTTACAACTCAGCTGGGACACCGCTGAGGAAACTTGAAAGATGGCAGCATTTACACAGTCAACGTCCTCAGAGGTAACGGAGTTTAAGTCCGAGAAATCAAGATCTGTTGCGGCAGCTATCTCTGGAGCCTGAGGCTCGGACCTGACAGATCCCCTCTCGCAACACTCACAATGAATGAGTGCTGCAGTAGTCTTGCGAGAACGGCTGGGACAGTTAATAATAAAGTGCCCTGACTTACCACAGTAAAAACATAGATTCTCCTTAAAACGATGTTCCTTGCGTGCATCACTAACCCGTCGTAGTAAAGAGTCTACCTGCATGGGTTCAGGTTCAGGTTCCCGTGTAATCCTATTCAAAGGTTCCTTAGCTGGAGAGGAAGGCAGGAAAAGGTTAGTACGATTGCTCTCGAACCATCTCTCTTGCCTGCGTTCAGTTAAACGAGTATCAATACGGATGCAGTAGTTAATAAAGTCACCTAACGCAGTGGGAGGGTCGGCACGAGCAAGTTCATCCTTAATTAGTGGGGATAACCCCTTTCGAAAAATAGATTTTTTGGCGGAATTGTCCCAGGTGGTATCAAGGGCCCATCTCCTGAAATCCAAGGCATATTCAGCTACTGAGTGCTTACCTTGGCGCAAAGCTAACATGGCTGCTTCAGCTGTTGCACCTCGATTGGGGTCATCAAACACCTGCCCCATGGCTGAAATAAAGTCATCAAGGTGATTCAAACAATCATCCTCAGTCTCAATCAGAGGGTTTGCCCATATCAAAGCCTTGTTGGTAAGCAACATAATTATAGTAAGCACCTTAGATCGTTCAGTAGGAAATTGTGAAGCATGTGCAGAAAAAAAAAGATTACATTGATTAACAAATCCCCTGAATTTTTCACGTTCACCACCAAAACGAAAAGGGGGCAACTTGGGAATCCAGAACTCGGGGCCATGGCAGGAGCCTGGACTTGCCCCTCCAGAACCTCAATCCTGGCTCGCAAATCCTGAGTAGTCTGTCCAACCACTTGCAAATTGTGATTATTTAGGTCCTGAAGATTTGTAAGACGGGTCTTTATATTCTGCAAATCTGCAAGGATATTATCAGTCACTCCACAAAGTTCCTTTATGCGGGCCTCCATTTTCCAGATCTTTTAAGACAGGATACTGGAAGAAGAGGAGAGAGAAAAAAACAAAACAATAAAACTTAAGGGAATTGCTCACCTGGAATGGTTGTGAGAAGTCACAACCACTGTTATCACAGAAAGTACAACCGGACATCCGATATCCACAGTACAGCAGACAAGCCTTTCCAGACCCAGCAGACACTAACGTTTTGCTTCAGAATCTTGTAATGTATGTGATACAGTTCATATAGCGTCTTGTGCTTGGGTGCGATGAAAATACTTGAGACACAGGTTGAAAAAGAAAGTCTTGTATTGCTTCATACAAATTGGCAAAAATAAACATACAGGTTGCAAACACAGAAGCAGGAGACACAGCAGGCCAAAGTAATCTAAGTTCATCAATAACTCTCCACAACAGATTCAGATCTTCTTCTATGTTACCGCAAGTCCATGCAACCGTGAGGCTTTCAAGAGCAGAGTTCAGAGTCCACAAGAGCTCCAGAGTTTCTCAGTAGAAATGGCTGGAGTACAAAGTCCAAGGCTTCAGGAGTCAGAACACAGGTTCACTGCAGGCCAGATTCTGAAGCACTGATTGCTCAGGTGTGGCTGTTTAAGAAGCAAACGGAGAGAATCAGGGCGGGAACATGCAAGCTGGAAAACTCCATTTTAACTGAGGGCAAGATAGCTGCAGCAAAACAGAAAGCAAAATGGCCGACGAACAAACTGAGTTTCAGAAACAGATATACAGAACCTTACAGATGCTCCGATACGGCACAGAACTATAGGTATACTACAATGCCAAATACTTCACTTCTTACATTACATGACTGATATCTATTTTAAATTCTACAATAGCTCAAAAACCGGACAGTATATTCCTCCATAAAGTATTATGGCCACCACATAGTGCGCCATACAGAATAATGAGCCACATATATTGCTCTATACAGATTTGGTCCCATAAAATGTTCCATACAGTATATGATGAGCTCCACATTATGCTCCAGTATATGATGGGCCCCATGGATGATGTTCCAGTGTATGATGGGCCCCATTTATAATGCTCCAGTGTATGATGGGCCCCATTTATAATGCTACAGTGTTTGATTGGCCCCATATATAATGCTACAGTTTATAATGGGCCCTATCTATGATGCTCAAGTGTATGATGGGCCCCATATATAATTCTCTAGTGTATAATGCTCCCCATATATTACTCCAAACATTTAAAAAAATGAAATACCACCATCCGAACTATTTCTTTGATTGATGGGGCGGTCAAGAAGGAGGAACCCATGTGCATTCTGTCGATTGACGCAGAAAAGGCTTTCGACAGGGTGCACTGGGATTATAAATTTCAAACGTTAGAAGGAATTGGCTTAAAAGAAACTATGCTCCGTAGAATTTCTGCCCTGTACTCATCTCCCAGTGTTCAAGTTATAATTAATGGCGTACTTTTGAACACATTTTTAAGTCGGAACGGCACGAGGTAAGGCTGTCCTCTTTCACCCTTGCTTTATATACTCAATATGGAACATCTAGCACCGCAATACGGAATAATCCCTCCATTAGAGGCATAAAAGCCCAATCAGAAGAGCAGAAACTGGCACTTTTTGCAGATGATTTCCTATTGTATGTCTCTTCCCCAACTATAAGTCTCCCAAATATTATCTCAGAATTATATAGATTTGGTTGTCTGAGCAATTTCAAAATTAATACCCACAAATCGGAGATTCTCAACATCTCAATCCAACCAAGTGAGGTGGAGAGGTTGGCAGCTTCATTTCCCTTTAAGTGGTGTTCAGATTCTCTTACCTATCTAGGAATAAATATCACCGCCTAAGTATCTAATCTTTATGAAGCAAACTTTAAGACAGCTTTACATAAAGCTGAGTTAGACTTAGAAAAATGTCATAAACTACCTTTATCTTGGTTTGGAAGAGTGAGCGCTATTAAAATGGATCTATTACCCCGTCTCCTATATTATTTCCAAACAATCCCCTTGTATTTACCTGCCTCCTTTTTCTCACGTCTTAAAAAAGCGATTACTCGTTTTATTTGGTCATAAAAACGAGCACGTATTTCATACTTTTTGTTAAGTAGATCGAAGCAAGAAGGGGGAATAGGTCTGCCAGATTTTGCTATGTATAGTTAAGCAGCAATTGGTACATGTATTTTAGATCTGTTTCATAATAAAAACAACCAAAAATGGGTTACATTAGAAAATGATCTTAATGGACGTGACTCCCGTATAGTTATTTGGTCCCCGACGGAAGAACGTGATATACCTTTACCGTTCCTCACCAACAACATGATATCATTTATCAAAAGAGGGAGTCGAGAGCTGGGAGTCTCTTCGTCTCTTGGCCCCCTAACTCCTATATATGACAATCCATCCTTTCCTGCCGGATTAAAAAGAGACACTTATCTACATAAAAATAGAGCTTCATGCCCCATAGTCCATGATTATGTTACAAGGACAGTGATGAAGTCTCTCCAGGACATTTTTCTGGACAAGGAGCCGCCAACAGGTGCATGGTTCTTTTATGAACAAATAAAGAGTTTTATTATTAAATTAGACAAACAATCCGATCCATACTGAATATTATCTCCGTTTGAGACTCTTTGTTTATCAACAAACTCTATAGATCACACTATCTCTTTATTATACAAAACCTTCCAAGAAAGGCAGACTCCATCGAGAGATTTCCCAGCATTTTTTTCAAAATGGGAGATTGATTTGGGTAGACCCTTATCAGTTGAAGAAAGAACAAAGATTCTCTAATGCACATTCAGGTCATCACTCTGTTCGACATCACAGGAGAGGAGCTACAAAATCTTGTTGAGGTGGTACAGATGCCCATTAGATTTAAACTTCATTTATCCAACAACACCGGATACGTGCTGGAGATGTTTAAAAGATAGAGGTTCATTTGTACATATTTGGTGGCACTGCCCACTCATACAGAAACTGTGGTTAGCATCCTTTGATCTCTGCAACATGCTGTCTATAACCAAAATTATACCCACAATGGAGGTGGCCTTGCTGTCCTTTTGTAGCTCCTCGATTTCTAGATTTATGAAAGGTCTTCTTAGACATATTCTCACTGCTACCAGGAACGTGATTACTAGATTTTGGAAACAGGAAAAGGTTCCCTCGCGTTCTGATTTGGTGATGGAATTCAACGACATATATAGAATAGAACAGCTGATAGGACAAGTGAATGGTACCACAGGAACAGAGGCGTATCTAGGGGGGGCAGCCGAGGCATGTGCCCCGGGCGCAGCCGGCAGGGGGGCACAGATGAGCCGCCTAATGCGGCGGTCCGCAGTGTCTCCCCCGCGGCTGCAATCTGCCGCCCCCTGGACTGGGAGTTGGCAGTTCCCTGTGCCGGCTGTCAAGCTGACAGCCGGCGCAGAGAAGCTGCTGCGTGTCGGCTCCCAGGGATCAATTCAATTGTACAGGCATCTATACAGACGCCAGTACAATTGAAGCTCTGACCGCAGGGTCAGAACGATGCCAGCAGCGTGATCAGGTCATGTGATCACGCTGCTGACATCACTCTTCGGCGCCGTCCAGACTGGAGAACACTGGTGGTAAGTGTGCTCCACTAGGGAGCTGAAGATACCACCGAAGATAAACGGGGGGACATAATGTGTGTGTGGAGGGGAATTTAGAGTGGGCATGGGGGAGTACTTTTTTATGGGGGGATTTGGAGTGGGGATGGGGGAGTACTTTTTTGTGGGGGGATTTGGAGTGGGGATGGCTGAGTACTTTTTTGTAGGGGGATTTGGAGTGGGGATGGGGGAGTACTTTTTTTGTGGGGGGAGTTGGAGTGGGGATGGGGGAGTACTTTTTTTGTGGGGGGATTTGGAGTGGGGATGGGGGAGTACTTTTTTTGTGGGGGCTTTGGAGTGGGGATGGGGGAGTACTTTTTTGTGTGGGGATTTGGAGTGGGGATGGGGGAGTACATTTTTTGTGGGGGGATTTGGAGTGGGGATGGGGGAGTACTTTTTTGTGGGGGGATTTGGAGTGGGGATGGGAGAGTACTTTTTTGTGGGGGGATTTGGAGTGGGGATGGGGGAGTATTTTATGTGTGGGGAATGGGGGATACTTTATATGTGGGGGGATTTGGAATGGGGATGGGGATACTTTATGTATGGGGGGTGGAGTGGGGATGGGGGGACTTGATGTGTATGTATGGGGGGGATTGGAGTGGGGATGGGGATTTGATGTGTGTGGGGGGATTGGAGTGGGGATGGGGGATTTTATGTGTGGGGGGATTGGAGTGGGGATGGGGGATTTGATGTGTGTGGGGGGTGGAGTGGGGATGGGGGGATTTAATGTGTGTTGGGAGATTGGAGTGGGGATGGGGGAATTTGATGTGTGTGGGGGGATTTGAGGACACTGAAGAGTATGTATGAGGAAACAGTATGGGGAGCGAATGGTTGAATGTGTGCAGACACAGTATGGGTAGTCAGGGGTATGTGTGAGCAGGCAGTATAGAGAATGAGAGGATAAATATATGAGAAGACAGTATGGTGAACAGGGGGGATGTGAGAGGAGACAGTATGAGGAGGGAGGGGAATAGTATGAGGCGACAGTATATTGCAGATATTTTTATTTAGGAGCATTATAATGACACTTCTATCTTAAAGGGCATTGTGTGGAGATTTGCTGCAGAAGACCGGAGAAGATGGAAGCCTGCAGAGACGGCTGTGGATGAGAAAACTCATCATAGGGTCTGGACAATAAGAAGAAAGAAGGAGAATGACTCCAGTGACGATGTCATCTATCAGGTACCTGGGTGTAAATATTGTTTGTGATACAGAAATGGCCGGAGCAAAGCCTCCCCCCCTCCTCCAGGAGGCGTGGGCGGAGGCCAACATGACGGGGGGGTTGGAAGGGTTAGTTGGGGGAGGAGTATTTAGATTAAGGGGTCTATATAGGGAGGTGTTTAGAGGCCTCAGGTCAGTTTCCAGCCTTTAGAAAAACAGTTACCCTGTCCGACATGGAGAGAGCTCTGGAGCTGCTGAGGGAGACGGCTTTATCGCAGCCTCCAGGGTGGTTAGAGGTCCAGGTCGCAGGTATTGCTCCTGGTATCTCTAGGCAGTCAGCCCCATCTCTGGTTAGGGAGCGGCGGTTGAGAAGGGTGAGGCCCCCTGAGCGGCTGTCCCCAGATGTAGCTCCCAGGGCCTCGCGTCGGCGTAGGAGCCCCTCTAGGGACCCTTCAATGCCGGGCGCCACAATGTTTCCGGGCTAGAAGGCCCCAGCCTGGGAGG
This sequence comes from Oophaga sylvatica, assembly GCA_033576555.1. Taxonomy (NCBI): domain Eukaryota; kingdom Metazoa; phylum Chordata; class Amphibia; order Anura; family Dendrobatidae; genus Oophaga; species Oophaga sylvatica. The sequence goes on from JARQOD010000001.1 coordinate 657,206,133, forward strand.
AATCCGGTTGCTCGGCGGGGCCCTGTGGCGGTGCCTAGGCCTCCGCCTCGCGCTATCGGGGGGGCGGAGCCAGCATGCGCTAGACAGCAGAGACGTACGCAATCTTCGGGAGGCCGCGGCAGCGGTATCGTTGCTGTGCGGCCTGCCTCTCCCTGTGGTACAGAGGCGATCGTTGGTGGCGCAGCGGCCTGCGTTCAGGCAGGGCCGGTGACTTCATCCCCCACTGATAGTGGGGTAGCAGGTATGTCGGCAGGCTCCGGTAGCGGGAGGCCTACGGTGCGGCCTGGCTCACCACGCAGGTCACGATTAATTAATGACAGGGCAGCGGCCTGCTTGGCGGCAGGGCCGGTACAGTCTTTCCTCACAGGCAGTGAAGCACCAGGTTTTTCGGGGGTCGCCCGAGTGGGTGGCCTGCTCTCACCGCCGGTAGCACGATGACTAGCCCATTAATTGGCACGACAGTGGCCTGCAGCGCAGCAGGGCCGAGGCCATTGACCCCGCTACAGGGTGGCGGGAGAGAGTCATCCTGGTATTATTGAGGGATCACGGGGGGCCATCGCTGTGCAGGCCCTTGGTGCGACGGGGGCTAGGGACGTGGCGACCCAGGTAGCGGAGGCATTTGGGACTCAGCGGGCGGGATCCTCTCTGGAGTTTGGGCCTTCTACGCCAGTCATTTTAGAGGGGAGTCCTAGTCATCAGCAACAGCGCCAGGACGGAGTGGAGGCATCCGAGGATCCAGGTTTTGCGGTTGGAGGGTTCACAGCACCCTCGCAGCCCGGTGAGTACACTTCTTTGTCTGGCGTTTGTCACCCAATTTTGTCTTCTACACAGTGCTGGGGGGGTCAGGTGGGCGATTATCAGGGCAGTGGGGGTTCTGCGTTGAGTGGGGAAGTGACTGGGGGCGTTAGGGACATGTTGGTGGGCGTGCGGGACTTGTTGTTACGTTTGGAACGGGGTTTGGGTGGTTCATCTCCATTGGCTGCATGGGTTGGGTCGCAGGTTGGTGGGCATACCGGGCCGAGTGGGTCAGAGTTGGCGGGACCTGTGGCCGAGCCGGTGTCGGTATCAGTGCAAACTGAGAAGGAGAAGGTGTGTCGCGTGCATTTAGATGATAGGGCGCACGGGGAGGTATACGTATGTTTTGAAGGCCCATTGGGGGCGCATTTGAAGAAGGAAGTTAGAGAGCGCATTTGGAAGGACGAATATGTGGAGATTTTCTCGTTGTTGCTTCTTGGGAAATTTAACTTGGACAAGAGTAAAAAAGAGGACAGTAAAAAAGAGGAGGAGGAAAAACGCAGGTGACGCCTGATTCCCCAAACGTTTGTTAATTGGCAACAAGCTTTCGCCATTTTGGCAAGTGTCATTGGGGAAAAGGCTCCGGATAATTGTTCGGCCCTATTTTGCTATTTGGATGCCATAGGTGAAGCTTACAGGGTGTATGGCGGGCAAGCTTGGCTTAGGTATGATGAACAATTCCGGCAGAGGAAGGCAGTTCGTCCTGCTATTCGTTGGAATCAAAAAGATATTGGTCTGTGGATGCGGGTCATAGCGCAAAACAAGTTTAGCTATTCCTTTCATGGGGGGGCTGGGAGCACCAGCCAGAGTAATAACACCTCCGGCACAGTCGGTGGCAACGGGCAAGGACAGGCAGGAGGGCATAAGTCGGGGGTATGCTGGCAATTTAATGACGGCCAGTGCAAGTTCGGGGCGAGTTGTAAATTCAAACATCTCTGCTCCACCTGCAATGGCGCCTCTCACGGAGCATCCAAGTGTTTTAGGAAAGGAAAAGGAAAATTTGGAAGCGTTAATTCGCAAGGGGGAGACTCCGGTGAAACTGGAAAGGATGGTCCCTTATCTAAATAGATATGGGGACCGGGAAAAAGTGGCATTGTTGTACTCGGGTTTTAAGGACGGTTTTGTCATTCCCCATCCACCATTTGATATTCCGCGAGTTCTGAGAAACCTGCAGTCGGCGTTGTTACATCCCACAGTTGTTTCAGATAAGTTGGCAAAGGAAGTTTCGTTGGGTAGAATGGCTGGCCCGTTTATGTCCCCCCTTTTCAGATTTGGTTGTCTCCCCTTTAGGAGTCGTTCCAAAAAAGGAGCCGAATAAGTTTCGACTTATCCAACACTTGTCATACCCGCGGGGCAGGTCAGTGAATGATGGCATTGATCCTGAGATTTGTTCTGTGGTTTACTCCTCGTTTGATGAGGCGGCGCGGTGGGTGAGAAAGTGAGGTCGAGGGGCCCTTTTGGCCAAGACAGACATTGAGTCTGCGTTTCGTTTGTTGCCGGTGCACCCTGATAGCATAAAGCTTCTGGGTTGCTATTGGGATAGTGTGTTTTTTGTTGACAGGTGCTTACCCATGGGGTGTTCCTTATCTTGTGCGTATTTTGAAGCTTTCAGTTCTTTCCTTGAATGGGTGGTACGTGACTTTTCGGGTTTTGATTCGGTTATTCATTATTTGGACGACTTCTTGTGTGTTGGGCCAGCGGATTCATGGCAGTGTTCTAGGATTTTAAAAGCAGTTCAGTGAGTGGCTGAGCGGTTTGGAGTCCCGTTGGGCCTGACAAGACGGAGGGTCCAAGTACGTGTCTGTGTTTTCTAGGGATCGCTATTGACACCGTTGAATGGGAGTTCAGGCTTCCTGAGGACAAGCTATCGGTTTTGAGAGCGGAGGTGGTCAGAGCGTGTCGATTAAAAAAACTGTCATTGCGTGATCTTCAGTCGTTGTTGGGGAAGCTGAACTTTGCTTGTCGGGTGATGCCGATGGGGCGAGTTTTTTCACGTAGGCTGGCAAGCGCTACTTCAGGTGTTCGAGCCCCTCATCATTTTATCAGGTTGTCCGCGGAGTTTAAGGCGGACCTGTCAGTTTGGGAATCTTTTTTGGAGGGGTACAATGGCCGCTCCTTGGTAATGGCTGAGGTTATTGACAATGATGCTTTGGACTTGTTTACTGATGCGGCTGGCGGGATTGGTTTTGGGGCATATTTCAAGGGACAATGGTGCGCATCTCATTGGCCCAGAGAATAGGTGGAGGTGGGCTTGGTACGCAACATAACATTGTTGGAGATCTTCCCGATCCTCGTGGCTGTACATTTGTGGGGGCGTGATTTTCGTAATCAACGGGTGTGCTTTAATTGCGATAATATGGGAGTGGTATGCGCGATTAATGGTCTCACCGCATCGTCCCCCCCTGTGGTTCGGGTGTTGCAGGAATTGGTGTTGGTATGTTTGTCCTTGAATGCTCATGTTACAGCAACTCATGTTCCTGGTGTGAAAAACGAAATTGCTGATTCTATTTCTCGTTCACAGTGGGATCGTTTAAGGTCATTGGCGCCAGAAGCAGAGGTAGTGGGTCTAACGTGTCCGGAGGAGCTATGGAAGGTGGCTTTCGGGCCGCATGGTCGTTGATCAGGTCTTCGTAAGCCCCAAAACTTGGGAGGCGTATCAGGCGGTTTGGCGGATGTGGGAAGGGGTTTTCGCAGCCGGTGCAAGCATTGGCATCGGACACGATTGGGAACGAATTTTGTTGTCATGGTTGGGACAGGGTACGATGGAGGGATGGTCTTGCGCGAAGGTATCGCGGGTTTTGGCCGCTTTATCTTTCGGTTTTCGTTTACGCGGAATTCAGGATTTTACAAAAACATTTTGGGTTAGGCAGGCAGCAAAAGGTTTTCTTTGTGTAAAAAGTCGGGGTGATACCAGGCGACCGATTTCATTTAGTTTGTTAGAACAGTTGGGCCTCGCGTTAGAGTCAACGTGTTCCTCGAATTTTGAAGTGGCGTTGTTTCGCTTAGCTTTTTCATTCGCATTTTTTGGGGCCTTGCGGGTGGGTGAGCTGGTTTCACCGAGCAAACATGTTGTAGGTGGGTTATTGGCGTGGGATGTCATGTTGACGTCGCAGGGTGTTGAGTTTTGGCTGCGGAGGTCTAAGACAGATCAGGTTGGTAAGGGTCGACGGGTGGTTTTGCGTTGTGTGCAGGGCTCTTTAATGTGCCCGGATCAATGTTTTCAGCGTTTTCGGGAGTTTTGGCCTAGCCTGGAAGGTTCGTTGTTGTGTCATGAGGATGGGGGTAGTTTGTCTCGGTATCAGTTTAGTGCCATTTTTAAGAAGTCTATTCGGATATTGGGCCTGGATGATTCTCGTTTTGCTCCTCATTCTTTCCGAATCGGGGCAGCGACGGAGGCAGCGGCAGGGGGTTTGAATCCGGCATCCATTCAACGTATTGGCGGTTGGAAGTCAGGTCGGTATCGGAGTTACATCAGGCCTTAGTTTCGTCAAGTGGCTGGAGGGAGGTGACTGGGGGAGTAGTGTTATGTCTTCGGGGACTCCGGTGTTTTGTATTTTAGCCTTGTTTTTCTCTTTTCAGGTATCGGGCCTTTGCTTGTGTGGATTTTTAGCCATTCCTTCGTTTACTGGGGAGCGTTGCGAGCTGACGTCAGGAATGAAGGTCGACAACTGGGTTTTCCCAGGAGCATGGCTGTGGTGCGGTGGATTGGTTTTAGAGGAATGGAATGGAGAAGGGTTCTCCAGGAAATACATGGTTGTGTTTTGATGGACCGTGCTCCTGACATTTTAGTTCTCCATGTTGGGGGCAATGATTTGGCTGTTCGACCTTCCCGGGAATTAGTAAAGGACATTAAGCAGGATTGTTTGCGTTGGTGGTTATTATATGCAGGAGTTACTATTGTATGGTCTGAAATTGTTCCACGCAAGCAATGGCGTACGATGAGGTCCTTGGTAAAAGTCAACAAGGCCAGGATAAAAGTGAATAGAGCAGTTTCTTCCTTTATTATTAGGAATGGGGGAGTGTCAGTGCGGCATTTTGATCTGGAGAAGGGCGTGGGCGATTTTTGGTTGGCGGAGGGGGTCCACCTAAATGGGGTGGGTTCTGATATTTGGGCGCTCGGCCTTCAGGAGGATATAGAAAAGGCCATGACATTGCGGTTTGGGGGGGTCTCGGGCCATTGAGGTGTTCAATGGGCCCTCGTTGTGGCGGTTCGGGGTGGGGGGGAGTCCTTGAAGTCGGTTGGAAATTGGTTTTGGAGACTCTGGTAGGGTCTACTCCGTCTGGAGTTACGTTGATGGTGATCTGGTGAGATGTGGACGGGGAGTTCCGGCAGGAGTGGGCGGATCCCCGAGGAGCTGGGTGAGCAACATATCATGGTGTGTTGGTGCTCCTGAGCCAGTGGGGTAATGGCTGGGAGCAAGATGATGGGTGTTGTTCACAGCAATTTTGGGTTAATTCACCAAGATCTTGTGGCTTCAAGGCAGGGCCGGCTCCAGGTTTTCATGGGCCCCGGGCGAAAGAGTCTCAGTGGGCCCCTTTAAGGCTGTGTTTCCACGGTCCTGAACCACAGCGCTTTGGACGGAGCGGAAATTCCGCTCCGCACAAAGCCCCGCCCCCTTTTGAACGCGCGCTCTTTCCGGATGTGTTCAGGACACCTCCGGAACACATCCGGAAAGATCGCAGGGATGCATAGCCCTGTGTTATTTCCCTTGCGGCGACGCAGCGTCGCCGCAAGGGAATAGGACATGCTGCGGTCTAAAAAGACGCGCCGCATGTCCGGAAACGCAGGTCTTCCGCCTGCGTGTTTTACAGCATAGTGGAGACGGGATTTCTTGAAATCCCCTCCACTATGCTGTAACATCTGGACGCTGCGTGTTTGACGCTGCGCCAACGCACAGCGTCAAACACGCAGCATTTCCTGACTGTTTCCTGATAGTGGAAACATACCCTAACACAGACCACGATTCATGATGCACAGATACTGCAGAGAAATATGGGTATAGCACAATGCCAAACACTTCTCTTCTTCCATTACATGAGTGATATCTATTGTAAATTGTACAATAGCTCAAAAACCGCCAAATCCTCACAGCGCACAGTACAGACTGGACAGTACAGTCCTCCATACAATAATATGGGCACCACAGTCTCCCCCTCATCACCCATATAATACCCCATGCAGGATGTCACCCCTCCATCCCCCATATAATGCTCCATAGAGGATACTGGTCCCCATATAAAGCTCCATACAAAATATGGAGCTCTCGTCTACACTGTGCTGCGTTCTGCACTGTTACGGCTCAGGAAAGGGCGCCGTGGAAAGACTCCCATCATCATCATTGCCTGCCCATTATCATCATCATTGCCTGCCCATCATCATCATTGCCTGCCCATTATCATCATTGCCTCCCCATCATCATCATTGCCTCCCCATCATCATCATCACCTCCCCATCATCATCACTGCCTGCCATCATCATCAATGCCTGCCCATAATCATCATTGCCTCCCCATCATTATCACTGCCTGCCCATCATCATCACTGCCTGCCCATCATCATCAATGCCTGCCCATAATCATCATTGCCTCCCAATCAATATCATTGCCTGCCCATCATTATCACTGTCCATCATTGTCTCCACAGCAATATCATTGCCTGCCCATCATCATCAATCATCATTGCCTCCCCATCATCATCATCACTGCCCTCCCCCACCACCATCACACATACAGCAGACACACACACACACACACACACAAAGCATCGCACTACATACACACAGAGACACATACACAGACACACACACAAACATCTCACCTGTCTGGCGTCCGCGCGCTCACTGCCACAGCAGTCCGCTGAATGATGACGTCATTCAGCGGCGCTGCTGTGAGAGGAAGCGGCGGCGTCCTGCAGGCGCCCCCTGAATCCCGGAGGCGGAGCTGCGGCAGCGGAGGCACGGGGAGAGGTGAGTATTGAGCCGGCCGCAGCCGGGTCCCTGAGCAAGCGGGTGGGGGCCCAGTTGCGGCGCTGACACCGCTAACGGGCGCCGGGGTGCCAGACGGCGAGTGGGCCCCCCGCCTGCTCAGGGCCCTGGCACTTGCCCGGGTGTGCCGGGTGCTGACGCCGGCCCTGCTTCAAGAACTCCTCCTCAATGTTCAAGTATTGTAAAGCTATGTTATCATTTGGTATTTTTGTTAATGTTTGTGTATTTAATAAAAGGCTTCTGTGGCCATTACAATTCCAAATAATTTGGGCTTTGTGTATTTGTGAGCGGCGTATTGGGGTGGGTTATTTTACTGGTTGGGTGGTATATGTGATAGGTTATATTAGACTCCCCGCAGGTAAGCGACTTGACAATACCAACGTCAAGAAATGGCCGGAGCAAAGCCTCCCCCCCTCCTCCAGGAGGCGTGGGCGGAGGACAACATGACAGGGGGGTTGGAAGGGTTAGTTGGGGGGAGGAGTATTTAGATTAAGGGGTCTATATAGGGAGGTGTTTAGAGGCCTCAGGTCAGTTTCCAGCCTTTAGAAAAACAGTCCCGCCCTCCCTCCCTGTATTTTGTGATAGTTAATTTCATAGGTTTTTCGGGTCGTGGTGGTTCGGGGTGGGGGGGAGTCCTTGAAGTCGGTTGGAAATTGGTTTTGGAGACTCTGGTAGGGTCTCCTCCGTTTGGAGTTACGTTGATGGTGATCTGGTGAGATGTGGACGGGGAGTTCCGGCAGGAGTGGGCGGATCCCCGAGGAGCTGGGTGAGCAACATATCATGGTGTGTTGGTGCTCCTGAGCCAGTGGGGTAACGGCTGGGAGCAAGATGATGGGTGTTGTTCACAGCAATTTTGGGTTAATTCACCAAGATCTTGTGGCTTCAAGGACTCCTCCTCAATGTTCAAGTATTGTAAAGCTATGTTATCATTTGGTATTTTTGTTAATGTTTGTGTATTTAATAAAAGGCTGCTGTGGCCATTACAATTCCAAATAATTTGGGCTTTGTGTATTTGTGAGCGGCGTATTGGGGTGGGTTATTTTACTGGTTGGGTAGTATATGTGATAGGTTATATTAGACTCCCCGCAGGTAAGCGACTTGACAATACCAACGTCATGACTTATTCTCATGTTTTTATTTATATCAGGAGCATTAGAGCGGTTCTCCAGGTTTGTGCTGAGTCTGCAGTCATTCTATGTGACTGCAGACTTCTGAATTCTCCAAGTGCGCACTGCAAGGATTCATGCCGGTAATTTACATACATGCGGTTACATGCTTACTAGACATGTGTGGCCTCACTCAATGAAAATGAACAGAGCGTGGCCGGGCGAGTCTAGTCGGAATGTGGCCTGAAGTATATAAATCACATGCTTGTGCTGACATGACCGTCCACCGGCAAGGGAGAATCCTAAAAGTGTGCAGTGCATTCATTGTGAGAATTCAGAAGCTGCAATGTCAGGATTCAGTTCTGCAGGTTCCAGTAGTCATCACATGGACACTTCACTCATATGCGACTTTCATACTTATGGTCCTGTGACAACGAGCTTCTCTTCCTGCTTCTCTCAGTTTTTCACTGAACATTGAGAGCATTAGGGAGAGCAGCTCGTCGGTACATGACTAAGTGTGCAAATCGCATGTGTGCTTGGGGGGGGGGGGCGCCGAACCGAATTCTTGGCCCCGGTGCCAGAAAGCCTAGATACACCTCTGCACAGGAAAGGTATATAACACTTGGGCCCCCTGGGTTATGTTTAGAGAATCATTGGAATTGGACTCTTGGTTGATAGACCCATAGATGATGGGTCATATGAGTTTACCTACTGGATGGAGCCACATTTCCTATCCCACTCCTTAAAATCCTCCTCCCTTCCCCCTTTTTTTTTTCTTTTCCCTTCTTTCCCCTTGTTTCTTCTCTGTCTTCTTTTCTTTTGTAGACCTAGAGTCTTAGTCTAGGTACCTTCTTCTTTAAAATTTATAAACAAAGTAATACTGATGTTAATTGCCTACATGAGCAAACACCTTAGGCGCTCATCCAACATTTGTTTTATATGTATGACTTTCTGGGGAAAAGTTATAGTTGCTATATAATTTTTTTTTTTAATGTGATAATAGAAGATGTATGTTCTTTTCTCTTACTGTTATTAATGATTGATGTGTATAAATACCTAAATAAACTTGATTTACACAAAAAATGAAATGCCTCTCCTCGCTGGTCACTGCTCTACTCTGGGCTCTCGCTCGCATCTTCCGCTCTCGCACTGTGACTGTTCAGGCAAGGGGCACAGAGTGACGCATCGCGCTCTCTGACCTGAATGTCATGGTCAGGAAACATGGAGACTGTGGTGGCGCCCGGCGGGGTAAGTATTGCAAATGCGGGGCCCTGAGCAACAGGTGGGCCACTCGTGGGTGCCGGCACTGGCACAGGCCCTCTAGTAAGCGGTGCGCTGACAGCGAGTGGGCCCCATCTGTCAGGGCCCCGGCACTAACCGGGTGCGAGTGTGTGACGCCGGCCTGGGGTACAGCCAGTTAGGGAGGTGCCAAAACCTGGCATATGTTAGGTGTATGCTGGACGTTCAGCAGCTGCAAATGGAGGAATGGAAAAGTCAGAGGAAGAGGAGGACAAAGCGAGCCATTTTTCTGGCAACCTATGTGTCACAGGGGAAGGTGGTCCCAAAATCCTTTGAAACCCAGGCATGGTTCATTTTAATGAAGGTGAGATCACCAACATTTTGGGTCGACAGCCGGGTCATTCTTTCTGTCAGGATTGATCCAGCAGCACTGAAGACTCTTTCTGATAGCACACTTCCAGCAGGGCAAGCGAGCTCCTGTAAGGCATAATGTGCCAATTCAGGCCAGGTGTCCAGTTTACAGGCCCAGTAGTCAAAGGGGAATGAACTGTGAGGGAGAACATCGATAGGGGAGGAGAGGTAATTTTGAACCATAGTTGACAACTGCTGTCTCCTGTCTGTTGCAATTGATTCAGTATTACCAGTCGTGTAAGAGGTACTCGAGAAATCAGTCCACAACATGGTGATGAAACCCCTGTCTCTAACGCCACTTCGGCTGTGTGCACCACGAACACCTCTTCCATTTGGCCCAGTACGGCTCGTGGTAGAACCTGCACCATTGCTGTGTGCTGGGAATGCCTCTAACAAACGATTTACCAGAGTAGCTTGTTTGTTCGCCAGTATTAGCTCTAGTTTCTTATGTGGCATGATGTTCTGTAATTTGCCTTTATAGCGTGGATCGAGGATGCTGGCCAACAGTAGTCGTCATCCTTCATAATTTTGGCAATGCGGGGGTCCCTTTTTATGATACGCAAGACATAATCACACATGTGGGCCAATGTTCCAGGTGTCAATGATGCACTGCCAGTGGTGGGTAGAGGAGCACTTTCTGGAAAATCCACATCCCTCCAGTCACGCACAAACCCTGTACCTGACCTAGGGAAGCCAACATTTTCTCTTGCCCCCTGAGAAGCATCCTCCTCCCAAAAATAATCATCCCCCTCATCCTCCTCCTCTTCCTCTTCTTCCTCCACCTCGTCCAGTACAGTTCAATGAGCATACAATGACTGACTGTCATCAAGGCTTCCCTCTCCTCCTCTTCCTCCTACGCTGCAGACTGCACGCACTCCTTAATGTGCGTCAAAGTTTGCATGAGCAGACGCATAAGTGGGATGCTCATGCTTATGATGGCGTCGTCTGCGCTTACCAGCCATGTGCATTCCTCAAAACACTGAAGGACTTTACAGAGGTCTTTCAGCTTTGACCACTGCACACCCGACAACTCCATGTCTGCCCTCAAACTGCCTGTCTGTGTATCCTCCCACAAATGCATTACAGCCTGCCTCTGTTCACACAGCCTCTCAACCATGTGCATGGTGGAGTTCCACCTTGTTGCAACATCTATGATTAGGCAGTGCTTGGGGAGGTGGAGCGATCGCTGCAGCCTCTGCATACGACAGGAGTCTACAGGCGAGCGACAGATGTGCGAGCACAGTCTTCGCACCCTATGGAGCAGGGCTGTTAACTCCGGATAATTATTTAAGAAGCACTGCACCACCAGGTTCAAGGTGTGAGCCAGGCAAGGTATGTGTCTAAGTTTTGCCAGGGCTATGGCCGCCACAAAATTACGGCCGTTGTCACTGACTACCTTGCCTGGCTCAAGATGTATACTGCCCAGCCATGACTCAGTTTCTCGCTGCAAGTAGTCGGCCAGTACCTCTGCGGTGTGTCTGTTGTTGCCCAAAGACATCATCTTTAAAACAGCCTGATGACGCTTACCACTAGCTGTTCGATAGTGGGACACTTCGTGTGCAACACTGGCAGCTGCGGATGGAGTGCTCGTGCGACTGCGCTCTGTCAACGAGCTTTCTCTTCTGGAAGAGGAGGAGGAGGAGGAGGGTCGAACGCCTACAGCCAACTGATACCTATACCATGGGCTAGACAGCACTGTCCCACCGCCCCTTTCCCCTGTGGACCCTTCATCCACCACATTAACCAGCGCGCAGTGATGGACACATAACGGCCCTGGCTATGCCTACTGGCCCATGCATCTGTTGTGAGGTGCACCTTTCTACTCACTGATTGTTTGAGTGCATGGACAATGTGGTCTTTCACATGCAGGTGGAGGGCAGGGATGACTTTTCTAGAAAAGAAGTGCCGACTGGGTAGGTCATAGCGTGGACAGCATAGGCCATGAGCTCTCGGAACGCTGCGCTTTCAACCAAACGGAAGGGCATCATCTCTAATGAGATCAGTTTGGCAATGTAGGCATTCAAAGCCAGTGTATGCGGATGAGAGGATGAGTACTTTCTTGTCCTACTCAGAGTGTCTGCTAGGGTGAGCTGGACTTGAGAGCTGCATATGGGGGAACTAGCGGTGGACATGGTGGACTGAGAGGGGGTTGGTGATGGTGATGGTGGTGGTGGTATTGGTGATGGCCTAGATTCAGTCTTTGGTTGCACAAACATTGTGATTCCCTGACTGCTTTGGCCTTGTGACGACAACTCAACTTTTCTTGTTCTTGCTGGTGGTGGGCTTACAGTGGGGGAAGCGATGTAGCGTTGCTGGCTACCTTCAGTCGGAGCAGGTGCACATGTGTTTGTGAATGTGCTAGAAATTAATTCTGAGCAGAAGCTCCCTCTGGTGGTTACAAACAGTACTGAACTATGCAATGAAGATTGTGAAGATTGGCGATCAGGTGTTACTGACTGGTCTTATATAAGGGAGGTTCCCTCCCATCAGGGTTGCCGGTGATCAATTGTTCTGGTCTCATCTTTGATTCCTGTTCACTTTGAAGCTTGCTGTTTCGTGCCTGCATCTTCTGCTAACAGATAAGACATTTTCTTCTTTTAGTTTTTTGGTGCTTGCTTTTTGCATTTTGTCCTGCACTTCTGTGGGGGTCTGCCGGGTACCCTCCGGGGGCTTGTGCTCCTCTCAGTTTAGTTCAGCCACTGTTTGTTCATTTGCCTTTTCCAGTTTTTTCAGTGGCTGCTGTTTAGTTTTGTTACACCAGAGAACTAATTTAGGTGGTAGAGGTCGTGTGATCTCAGGTGTTTTTGTAATTAGTAGAGTTGGTACTTTTTAGGGTTTATTGGGATTGCAGTAAGTGTCCTTCCTATCCTTTTCTATCTAGCAAGTTTGGGCCCCAACGTTTGCTCATACTATTTTCTGTCTGTGTCTGTATCTCCTCTTGTCTAACCGCCATTACATGTTTGGGGGCTTTCTATGTTCTTTGGGGATCTGCTCCGGGGCAGATAGTTTTCCTCTTTCTGTCTTTAGGTGTAGTTAGCTTTTCAGGCTGTGACGAGGCGTCTAGGACCAACGTAGGTACGCTCCACGGCTGCCTTTAGTTGTGGTGGTGTCATGTGTGCATTGCCACGAAGATCGTCGCGGTTGCACATTTTGACTTCTCACAGCTGAGCTGCTGTTTCTTTGTGTTTGGCAGCTAGGGAGTTAATTCTGTCTGTGCTCGGTGCTGGGACTGGGTGCAGTTTCTCCCGGCTGCAATTGATTATTTGTTGATTGGTTTCCTTTAAATTCCTGGTTGTCTGCTTGGGGAGTTGCCAGTGAAACCTTCATGCAGACCACAGATAGGAATGAATCTGTATAGACTTTAGTTGTGAGCTCCTTAGTTGTTCTAAGCTCAACTTGGTTAGAGTTTATTTCCCAGACCATTTATGTTCCTTTGGTGTTTGAGTGTGTATGCAAGCGAGTGTTATCCTGTCTGTCTTATATGTCTTATCTGTGTATTTAGCTGAGATCAGCCCATATCCCTTTGGTGGTAGTCAGGATCCTTCTTAGGACTGATTACAGGGTTCAGGGTCTGATAGGAGACAGGGTTAGGTTGGAGACTTGGACCTCTGAACCATTATCAGTACCTCCAAGGTGAGGGATTAGTTAGGACCCCAGTTTAGGGTCAGGTTAGATCCCGGTCCACCTCTTTCCTGTTTCAGCTCATCAAGTCCTCAAGATTAACCCTGAGTTCAGCAGATATCGTGTCAGGTAAATCTATTCTATACTTACATGCTGATGTTGCTATACTAGTTGTTGTATAGAGTGTTGTTCCTGTATTAATAGTTTACTGACATTGTATACATATCATTAGACAGCGTGACGTTTTCACTGGCCTTAAAAATTATCTCCAGTTACCATGGATCCAGTAGCCCAGCTGGCTCTGCAGTTGCAGGGATTATCCATGGAGCTGACGGACATTAAGTCCAAAGTTTTGTCTCCCCTGGAGCAAACCAGAGTTGAACCTAAAGTAGCTCTCCCGGACAGGTTCACTGGTGGGCGAGACAAATTTTTCACCTTCCGGGAGGCATGTAAATTGTATTTTCGGCTTCGGCCTCGATCATCAGGGAGTGAGGAGCAGAGAGTGGGAATTGTTATCTCACTTCTGCAAGGGGACCCTCAATCCTGGGCATTTTCCCTTCCTCCGGGATCCCCGGCTCTATGTCTGTAGATCAATTTTTTACTGCCCTGGGATTGGTATATGATGACCCAGATCGGGTCTCTCTTGCTGAGACAAAATTACGTAAGATACAGCAGGGAGATCGTCCGGCAGAGGAATTTGCTTCTGAGTTTCGTAGATGGGCCACAGATACTCAGTGGAATGACCCAGCTCTTACCAGCCAGTTTTGTCATGGGCTTTCTGATAAATTAAAAGACGTTTTGGCTCAGTATGAGTCTCCTCCTTCTCTGGAGGCTGCTATGGCCTTAGCTATCCGTACTGATAGACGGCTTCGGGAGAGGGGTGAGGTAACCCCACTCCCTGTTGTTTCTCCACCTACCACTAAAGTCCCTTATGTTGAGGTTCCCCTTGTCTGTTCGGATGAGCCTATGCAGTTGGGAGGGACATCATTTCGTAGGAGGGGATTGGCGGTACGCCGCAGGACTAGAAGATGTTTTTTCTGCGGGAAAGAGGGACATTTTGTTGGAGAATGTCCATCCCGTGCCTTGTTGAGCCAAAAGTCGCCGGAAAACTGTTAATCCCAGGTTGTGTGGTGGACGACAACCTGGGAGTATGTATTTCATCCGCCAGTTCTTCTCAGTTCCTTGTACCAGTGGAGGTGGTAGTTGGTACGAGAGTGGAGAGATTGTCTGTTCTTCTTGATAGTGGTTCCGGGGCTAATCTGGTTGAGGCTCAGTTTGCTCAGGCTCAAGGTATGCATCTGAGTGTATTGGTCAAACCGATCCCTATATTCTCCATTGACGCCAGGCCTCTCGGCCAAGGTAGCTTTGTTCATGAGGTTCATAACATTGACCTTCGGGTAGGGGCAATACATAGGGAACAATTATCTTGTTATGTGTTGGAGGGTCTACCTACTCCCATTGTGTTGGGACTTCCTTGGTTGGTTAAACATAACCCTGTGATTAATTGGCAGTCAGAGAAATAAGCCAATGGGGTGAGTTTTGCAAAAGCAACTGCATGAACACAGTCATCAGTGCGGTCGTGCCTAGTACATTGCCTCCTTTTTTGGAGGATTTTGGGGATGTTTTCTCTGAGGAGGGGTGTCAGGAGTTGCCTCCTCATCGCGTGTATGACTGCTCTATTAATCTCCTTCCTGATGCTAAGTTGCCTAAAGCTAGGTTGTATAATCTTTCTGGTCCTGAGAGGCAGGCTATGAAAGATTATATTTCTGAAAGTCTGGCCAAAGGGCATATTAGACCTTCATCTTCCCCAGTAGCCGCGGGTTCTTCTTTGTGAAGAAGAAAGATGGAGGCCTACGCCCTTGCTTGGATTTCCGCGAACTTAATCGGATTACTGTTCGAGATCCGTATCCACTCCCTCTTATTCCTGATCTCTTCAATCAAATTGTTGGCGCCAAATGGTTTTCTAAATTGGATCTCAGGGGGGCGTATAATCTGATTAGGATAAAAGAGGGGGATGAGTGGAAAACGGCGTTTAACACGCCGGAGGGACATTATGAGAACCTAGTCATGCCTTTTGGTCTGACTACTGCACCAGCAGTATTCCAACATTTTGTTAATGACATTTTTCGTCACCTTGTGGGGCTGTTTGTGGTTGTATATTTGGACGACATTTTAATTTACTCGCCAGATCTTGTGTCTCATCAGGAGCATGTGAGACAGGTGTTGCAGATCTTGCGAGACAATAAAACTATACGCCAAACTGGAGAAGTGTGTATTTGCCGTACAGGAACTTCAGTTTTTGGGTTTTTTGGTGTCAGCCTCCGGTTTCCGTATGGACCCTGAAAAGGTGAGAGCAGTGCTTGAATGGGATCAGCCAGGGGATCTTAAGGCTCTGCAGCGTTTTTTGGGGTTTGCTAACTACTACCGGAAATTTATTTGTAATTTCTCATCTGTCGTCAAACCTCTCACTGACATGACAAGAAAAGGGACGGATTTTTCTAAATGGTCGGACAAAGCTTGCCAAGCCTTTTCCTCTTTGAAGAAATGTTTTGCTTCGGCACCCGTTCTCATCCAACCAGATGCATCTCAGCCGTTCATTGTGGAGGTGGATGCGTCTGACGTAGGGGTGGGTGCTATATTGTCCCAGGGTCCGTCCCCTGGTAAATGGCATCCGTGCGCTTTCTTTTCTAAGAAATTGTCGTCCGCCGAAAGGAATTATGATATCGGCAATAGGGAACTTTTGGCCATTAAGTTAGCTTTTGAAGAATGGCGTCACTTTTTGGAGGGGGCAGTCCACCCGGTCACCGTTATTACTGATCACAAGAACCTGTTGTATTTGGAATCCGCTAAGCGTCTGAATTCCAGACAAGCTTGATGGTCGTTGTTTTTTACCAGGTTTAATTTTGTCGTCACTTATCGCCCGGGGTCTAAGAATGTAAAGGCTGATGCCTTGTCTCGCAGTTTCCCGGGGGCCGGGGAAAACGGATGACCCGAGTCCTATCCTTCAGGAGGGGGTGGTAGTGTCGGCTGTATTTTCTGAGCTTGAGGAGGAGGTGTTAGAGGCTCAGGGGGACGCCCCTGCAGGACCTCCAGGGAGACTGTTTGTCCCAAATCTGTTGAGACAAAAGGTTATTGAGGCACATCATAATTCTGCTCTAGCAGGACATCCAGGGAGTAAGGCTACTTTAGATCTCCTTTCTCGCCGGTTTTGGTGGCCTAATGCTAATAAAGATGTTATAACTTTTGTCGCGTCATGTGGGGTGTGTGCTCGCTCTAAAACCCTCATACCCGTCCGTCTGGGACCCTTTTACCCTTGAAACTTCCGGAGCGTCCATGGACTCATTTATCTATGGACTTCATTACGGACCTTCCTCGTCGTCAGGGAATACTGTCATACTGGTGGTTGTTGACAGGTTCAGTAAGATGGCACATTTCGTTGCTCTTCCTGCACTCCCTAATGCTAAAACTCTGGCGCAGGTGTTCATTAGGGAGATCGTTAGACTTCATGGGTTGCCTTCTGATGTGGTGTCAGATAGGGGGTCTCAGTTTGTGTCCAAATTTTGGAGGGCATTTTGTTTACGTCGGGGGATGCAATTGTCATTTTCCTCGGCTTTTCATCCGCAGACCAATGGTCAGACAGAGCGTCTGAATCAGAGCTTAGAGACATATCTCCTGTTGTGAATGGGTTTGAGATGAATTCTGAGCAGAGGCTCCCTCTGGTGGTTACAAGCGGTACTAGTGAAGATTGTGAGGACTGGGAATCAGGTGTTACTGACTGGTCTTATATAAGGGAGTCATTTTTCCCATCAGGGTTGCCGGTGATCAATTGTTCTGGTCTGAATCCTTCTTCCAGTTTCCCTTGTAGCCTGCTGTGTCGTGTCTGCATCTCCTGCTAACAGATAAGACCTTTTCTTTTTTTGTGTTGTGCTATATTTTTGCATTTTGTCCTGCACTTCTTTGGGGGCCTTCTGGGCTTCTGCCTCTCGTTTAGTTCAGCCACTGAGTTTTGTTCTTTTGCTTTTTCCAGTTTTTTCAGTGGCTGCTGTTTTGATTTTGTTACACCAGAGAACTAATTTAGGTGGTAGAGGTCGTGTGATCTCAGGTGATTTTGAAATTAGTAGAGTTGGTGTTTTTCAGGGTTTTCTGGGATTGCAGTAAGTACCCTTCTGTCCTTTTCTATTTAGATAGTTTGGGCCCCAGTGTTTGCTCATTCTATTTTCTTTCTGTGTCAGTATTTCCTCTTGTTAACCGCCATTACATGTTTGGGGCTTTCTATTATCTTTGGGGTTCTGCTCCGGGGCAGATGCTTTCCTTTTTCTATCTTTAGGTGTAGTTAGTTTCTCAGGCTGTGACGAGGCGTCTAGGACCAACGTAGGAACGCTCCCGGCTGCCTCTAGTTGTGGTGGTTAGTCCAGGGTACTGCAATCCCATAGTTCCAACTGCTCTGGTGTATTGCCCTTTTTACCTGCACTCCTCAGCTACCTAAAATAACAGTATCACCGGCCTAAAAATTGAAAATTGTTGGTACTACAGAAGGGAAAAAATATTGTGATAGAAAAAAGGGTTGTCAGAGTTGTCAGAGATATTTTTCTGTTTTGTTGCATTTTTTTTTTTTTTTTTTTTCCCTCTGTATCTCTGGGTGCTGGGAGGTCTTTTCTCCCAATGGAGTTTGCGCATTGTCGGGCCGTGGGATCAGCTTGCCACTGAGGTTCGGAGTATTGCTATCTATCTTGCTGGGTTGCCTGTTGTGGAACCTAGGATCCCCATGCCCGATTTGTTTTTAGGGGATCGAGCTAAGTTTCAGAATTTCAAAAATAATTGTAAATTGTTTTTTGCCTTAAAATCTAAGTCCTCAGGGAAGCAGCGCAGCAGGTTCAAATTATCATCTCTCTCCTGCGCGGCGATCTCAGGTTTGGGGGCTTTTTCCCTGACACCTGGGATCCTGTTTTGAGTGATGTTGATGCATTTTTTCAGGCTTTGGGTTATTGTTACGATGAGCCTAATGTCCTGATCAAGCTGAAAAAGCCTTGTTGGGCATTAAATCGGGGGCTTGATGATGCTGATTTTAAAACTGTCAGAGATTCCGTAGGTGGGCAGTCCTGACCAAATGGAATGACGACGCTTTGGCGGCCCTTTTTCCCGGAAGGGTCTGTTGGATAATGTAAAGGATGTTATGGTGGGATTCCCTGTCCCCTCTGGTCTCAATGATTCTATGTCATTAGCGTTTTCAAATTGACAGACGTTTGCGTGAGCGGAGAAGTATGCGTGGAGGTGTTGCCTTGTGGCCGCTTCTGAGCCATGCAGTGTGATGGAGTGGTGTCTGGGGCACAGCGTCATGAGTTTCGAAAGCGCAATAGGTTATGTTTCTACTGTGGTGATGCCTCTCTGCTATTTCAGTCTGCCCTAAGCGGGGAAGACGTTTTGCACGCTCAGTTGTCTTGGTAGTGTTCAGACTAATTTTTTATTAACTGTCACTCTGATATGCTTCTGTCCTCATTTTCTGCTCAGGCTTCGTTGATTCTGGAGCAGCTATTAACCTGATGGATTATGATTTTGCTAAACGTTGTGGGTTTCCCTTGATACCCCTACAGAAGTCTATTCCCCTACTGTGGATCGATTCTACCCTTTGGCTGAGAATAAACCCCAGTTTTCTACTCAGGTGATAATGAGGGTTGAACCTGATCACCAGGAGTGCTGCAAATTTTTGGTTCTATATAATCTGCATGACATTATCGTGCTGGGTTACAGTCTCATAATCCTGTTTTGGATTGGAAATCTGTGTCTGTAACCAGTTGGGGCTGCCAATGTGTTAATACCAACACTCCTGTTTTTTCTGCCTCCCCCCAAGCTCAGGATGTTCCTGACTTTTTGTTTGACTTTTCTGATGTGTTTAGCGAAAGTAAATCTGCATCCTTACCTCCCCATAGGGCTATGACTGCGCTATTGAATTAGTGCCGGGTAGTAAATTCCCCAAAGGTCGCCTTTTAACTTGTCTGTACCTGAACATGACGCTATGGGGTCTTATATCAAGGAATCATTGGAGAAGGGTCATATCAGGACCATCCTCTTCACCCTTAGGTGCCGTTTTTTCTTTGTGGCCAAAAAGATGGTTCATAGGCCGTGTATTGATTATCGTCTCTTGAACAATATTAATGTGAAATATCAATACCCGTTACCCTTGATTTCTGACCTGTTTTTCAGGTGAAAAACGCTACTTGGTTTACCAAGCTGACCTCAGGGGCGTATAACCTTATTCGCATTAAGCAGGGGATGAATGGAAGCGGCATTCAATACCCCCGAAGGGCATTTTGAGTACCAGTGATGCCCTTTGGGTCAAATGCCCTTCCCTTCCAGTCCTTATAATGACTTTTCGGGTTTTGTGGACAAATTTCTGATTGTTTTTTTTGGATGTATCTTGATTTTTTTTAATGACTGGGACTCTCATGGAAACATTTTCGGGCTGTGTCCGATTTTTTAGGGTTTAAAGTCTGTATGTGAAGGGGTCAAAGTGCTTTTGGGTACAGAAGATCTATTTCTGGGATTCATTTTGTCCCCACTGTTATTGAAAGGCCCCCGGGCAAAGGGTTTAGGCCATCTTGTTGGTTTCCAAACCACTTCATTAAAGGCTTTTTCAGAAAATTTTGGGTTTTCCCCAATTTTTTATCTAAATTTTGGGAATTCGGGGTTTTGTAAACCCTTACTGATTTGCCAGAAAGGGTCGTGGGGTAATTTTGGGCCCCCTGAGGCAGTCTCCCCTTTTTAGGAACTTAAGAGAGATTCACTTCTGCCCTTTTTTAGGGGAGCCTGATGTTTTCTGCCATTTCGGGGGGGGTTTATGCCCTGAAATTTTGGGGGGTGCCGTTTTGTCCCAAAAAATCCAGAGACCTCTAAAAAATAACCCTTGTGCCTTTTTCTCCCCCAAAATTTTCTCCTACTGAACGTAAAATGACGTGGGAAAAGGGGGTTTTGGCCTTAAGTGGCTTTTTTAAAAGTGGGGGCTTGGGGGGGGGGGCCAAAAACAGTGGGGTCCTTACGGACCATAAGAATCTGGTCTATCTGGGGAACGCCCCAACGACTCAATCCCAGACAGGGGAGGGGGCCTTGTTTTTCACACGTTTTAATTTTGTGGGGGTTTTCCCTTTTTTCCTGGCAATAAGAATGTTTTAAAGGGGATCCCCTCGGGGAGTTTCCCGCGGACTCTCCTGAGTTATCTGTCCTTCGTTTTTTGAAAAGGGTGTAGTTCTTTTCCCCATCTCGCTCAATTTTTGATTGCTCTGGGGGGGTCAGGAGGGGGGCCCACGCTGCCCTGTGGGGGAAAATTGTTTGTCCCGGGGCCAAGGAAAAAGGTGGATGTTGAGATTCATTGTTTCCCCATTGGCTGGGTTTTCCCAATTTTTTTTACCAGAGACTTGGTTAGTCGGTCTTTTGGTGGCCTACCTTTTCTGCGATGTCAGGGGGAAATTTTGGGGTCCCCCGGGGGCTTGCTCTCCTCCAAGCCTTCTCTCGCTCTAGTGGTTTGTTATGCATTGCCTTGCCCCAAAAGACCATGGGGCCCCTTCTCTATGGATTTCTTTCCATCTTCCGTTTCCAGAGAAAAACCACCATCTGGGTAATTTGTGATAGGTTTTCCAAAATATAATCTTGTGCCATTACCTAAGTTGCCTTTCCCCCCTGAATTGGTGCCTTTTTTTTTCAGCCGTGGTTGTTTCCCGGCATTCCTGAAAATTGGTCTGACAGGGACCAGTTTTTTTTCCAGTTTTTTGGGGGACTT
>JARQOD010000001.1:657227158-657290617 GCA_033576555.1 Oophaga sylvatica
ATTGGGGCAGGTGCCGTTTTGTCCCAAAGAGATCCAGAGACCTCTAAAAGTAACCCTTGTGCCTTTTTCTCTCGAAAATGTTCTCCAACTGAACGTAATTATGACGTGGGTAATCGGGAGTTATTGGCCATGAAGTGGGCTTTTGAAGAGTGGAGACATTGGCTGGAGGGAACCAAACATCAGGTGGTGGTCCTCACGGACCATAAGAATCTGGTTTATCTGAAATCAGCCAAGCGACTCAATCCTAGACAGGCCAGGTGGGCCTTGTTTTTCACACGTTTTAATTTTGTGGTTTCCTTTCTTCCTGGCACTAAGAATGTTAAGGCGGATGCCCTCTCGAGGAGTTTCCTTGCGGACTCTCCTGAGTTGTCTGATCCTGCTGTTATTTTGAAAGAGGGTGTAGTTCTTTCCGCCATCTCGCCCAATTTGAGACTGGCTCTGGAAGGGTGTCAGGAGGATAAACCCGAGCGCTGCCCTATTGGGAAATTGTTTGTCCCAGACCAGTGGAAAAAGAGTGTGATGTCTGAGATTCATTGTTCCGCGTTGGCCGGTCATCCCGGAATTTTTGGTACCAGAGACTTGGTTAGTCGGTCCCTTTGGTGGCCTACTTTGTCTCGTGACGTCAGGGAATTTGTGCAGTTCTGCGGGACAGTCCTGGCGCTTGCTGGTCTTTCTTGGGCGCCCTGGAGCCTTTTTGGCATCAATGGAACCTCTCTCCTTGAAGTTCTTGATGATGCAATAGATTGTTGACTGAGGTGCAATCTTTCTAGCTGCGATACTCTTCCCTTTTAGGCCATTTTTGTGCATTGCAATGATGACTGCACGTGTTTCTTTAGAGATAACCATGGTTAACAGAAGAGAAACAATGATGCCAAGCACCAGCCTCCTTTTAAAGTGTCCAGTGGTGTCATTCTTACTTAATCATGACAGATTGATCTCCAGCCATGTCCTCATCGACACCCACACCTGTGTTAATGGAGCAATCACTGAAAAGAGGTTAGCTGGTCCTTTTAAGGCAGGGCTGCAATGATGTTGAAATGTGTTTTGGGGGATAAAGTTCATTTTCTAGCCAAATATTGACTTTGCAAGTAATTGCTGTTAAGCTGATCACTCTTTATAACATTCTGGAGTATATGCAAATTGCCATTAGAAAAAGTGAAGTAGTAGACTTTGTAAAAATTAATATTTGTGTCATTCTCAAAACTTTTGGCCATGACTGTACACACAGCAATACAGCTAGCAGGCAGCTTAATAACCTGCTCTGCTGCTGCACACAAGAAAATCCTCCCCGTCACTGCCAGGCAGCCTAATAACCAGCGCTGCTGCACACAAGAAAATCCTCCCCTGACACTGCACACTAACTGTACAGCACAATTGCAATCAGCACAAGCACAGAAGAACTTTTCTTTCCTGCCCTAACTCTCTCCCTACTGATAAACAGCGTCAGCAACCTCTCCCTACTGCTAAGATTGGCAGAAGTAAAATGGCGGTCGGCGGTCAGGGCTTTTATAGCCACTGTGACGCCACACAAAGCAAGCCAATTATTGCAATGCCCTTAACTAAGATGGTGGTGGACGCTGCCCATGTCATCTCATTGCCCACAGTGTACGTCCTTGATCATTGGCTGAGAAAAGGCGCCTGCAAGCATTATGGGAAAACCGACTTTGGCGCTCTGGTCGACAACTGTATGGCCGACTTCATGCTATGGTCGGGTTTCACTCAGCGAAACTCGACTTTAGCGAAAGTCGGCGACTTATGAATCTGACCGACCTGTTTCGCTCAACTCTACTTAGCAGCATAGTGTGCCCATGTAAGGAAAGCTTTAAAAGGAATAGCTACTTTACAATTTTTTTGTACATTATAAATGATTGACAAGGAAACTATTTAACTAATGAGAGACTGTTATGATTTGGTAGCTGAGGAGAGCAGGCAAAAAAGGAAATACACCAGAGCAGTTGGAAACTATGAGATTGCAGTACCCTGACTAACCACCACAACTAGAGGCAGCCGTGGAGCGTTCCTACGTTGGTCCTAGACGCCTCGTCACAGCCTGAGAAACTAACTACACCTAAAGATAGAAAGAGGAAAGCTATCTGCCCCGGAGCAGATCCCCAAAGAACATAGAAAGCCCCCAAACATGTAATGGCGGTTAGACAAGAAGAAATACTGACACAGACAGAAAATAGTATGAGCAAACGTTGGGGCCCAAACTTACTAAATAGAAAAGGATAGGAAGGGCACTTACTGCAATCCCAAAAAACCCTGAAAAGCACCAACTCTACTAATTTCAAAAACACCTGAGATCACACGACCTCTACCACCTAAATTAGTTCTCTGGTGTAACCAAAAACAAAACAGCAGCCACTGAAAAAACTGGAAAAAGCAAATGTACAAACATCAGTGGCTGAACTGAACTGAGAGGCAAAAGCCCCCAGAGGGGACCCAGAAGGCCCCCACAGAAGTGCAGGACAAAATGCAAAAATCAAGCACAAAAACAAAAAGAAGAAAATGTCTTATCTGTTAGCAGGAGATTCAGACACGACACAGCAGGCTACCAAGGAAACAGGAATCAAGGATTGAGACCAGAACAATTGATCACCGGCAACCCTGATGGGAAGGCGACTCCCTTATATAAGACCAGTCAGTAACACCTGATTCCCAATCCTCACAATCTTCACTGGACAGTCCAGTACCGCTTGTAACCACCAGAGGGAGCCTCTGCTCAGAACTCATTTCCAGCCAATTCACAACAAGAGACATTATAGGGCAGTCATCTCTAATAAATAACTAACCACATGTAACCTTTGTACCTTTGGTCTGCCTCTAACTGTTTCATTTTATCTAATAATGTATTTTGCTATATTTCATTTGGTGTGTCTTTACTGTGAGTTAGGTCATGTCAACACGTTCAATTTTTGGTCAGTATTTTACATCAGTATTTGTATGCGAAAACCAGGAGTGGAACAGTCAGAGGAAAAGTATAATAGAAACACGTCACCACTCCTGTATTTATCACCCACTCTTGGTTTTGGCTTACTAATACTGAGGTAAAATACTGTCCAAA
The DNA here is from genome assembly GCA_033576555.1 of Oophaga sylvatica. Lineage (NCBI taxonomy): Eukaryota > Metazoa > Chordata > Amphibia > Anura > Dendrobatidae > Oophaga > Oophaga sylvatica. Next base: position 657,230,223 of record JARQOD010000001.1, read on the forward strand.
TACTGAACATATGAACGTGGTCTTAGGCCGGTTTTACATGTCAGTGGCTCCGGTATGTGTAGTGCACGTTTTCTCACGTACCGGAGACACTGACACACGTAGAGCCATTAAAATGAATATGTCTATGTACATGTCAGCTTGTTTTCACGGACCGTGTGTCTGTGTGCGGCAGCACGGTCCACAAAATTGCGACACATGTGCATACGGGGAACAGTTCACACTGTCCTCCGTGCGCATGGACGGCCGCCGGGGAAGAAATGGCACTTGTAAGCTGCTGTTCCCCTGCTTGTGGTGCTGAAGTCGGCTGTCATTATTCTCCCTGGTCTTCCGGCAACAGCGCAAGCAGGGAGAATAAATGAAAAACAAACCGACGTGGGGTCCCCCTTATTTTTTGAAACAACCTGGCAAAACTATACAGGTGTGGGCTGCTATTCTCAGGCTGGAAAGGGGTCATGAATATGGGCTCCCCTCAGCCTAAAAACAGCAGCCCGCAGCTGCCCAGAAAAGGCGCGTCTATTAGATGCGCCTATTCTGGAGCTTTGTCGGGTTCTTCCCACTTGCCCTGTAGCAGTGGCATCACCTTTCTATTGTAAAGGGTATGCCACACTAAGCGAGATCGCTATTGAGATCGCTAACGAGATTTCTACTGCATCACCTTTTATGACGCAGTAGCGATCTCGTTAGCGACTTAGCTGTGGGTGACGTAGCAGCGATGTGGCCTCTGCTGAGATGTCGCTGATCGCTTATAAACGTTCTGAGCCATTTTTTGGTCGTTGGTGTCCCCCTGATGAGCCTGAATCGCTGAGTGTGAGTATGAACGACTTCACCAGCATCGCAGGTGGGACTAGGTTTTCCCAACGACCGCAGAGGTCGTTATACAGATCGCTGATGAGATGTGTTTGGAATCACAGATCGCTGATGAGTTGTGTTTGGAATCTAACTAGCGATCACATAGCGATCGCACTAGCGATCTCGCCAGGTTAGGTCTTTGTTGTGATCGCTAGTGCGATCGCTAAAGCCCCCGTCTCACACAGCGATCTCGCTAGCGAGATCGCTGCTGAGTCACTAGTTTTGTGACGCAGCAGCGATGTCCCCAGCGATATCGCTGTGTGTGACATTCAGCGATGATCAGCCCCCCTGCTGGGTATCGCTGATCGTCGCTGAATGTCCTGGACATTTTTTTGATCGCTGGTCTCCCGCTGGCAGGCACGCATCGCTGCGTGTGACAGGCGGGAGATCAGCGATCCGCTGGTAACCAAGGTACACAGCGGGTTTCCAGGCACCGCGCAGCGCCTGGAAACCCGATGTGTACCTTGGTTACCAGCTCCCTGCATCAGGGCGCTGGTATCCAACGTACACTGCGGGTAACTAAGCGATGTTACCCGCAGTGCCGCTGTGCTGATCGCTGTCAGAGCTGCCTGTTTGGCAGCTCAGCAGCGATCATGTAGCAATACACCAGCGATCCTGATCGTTGTCGGGATCGCTGGTGTATCGCTATGTGAGACCCAGGCTTAAGTGTGGCAGTGCCTTAAGGTGACATTAAGCCAGGCTTAGTAATGAGGTGTCAATAAGACACCTATTCATTACTAATCCTATAGTAAGTAAAGGGTTAAATAAACACACACACATACAGAATAAAGTCTTTTAATGCAATAATACATCACACAGGTTTTCCATTTTTATCACACTACTATTCCGCAAATCCCTTGATCTCCTGGAAAAAAGTTAAAAAAATAAACCGACAATATACCCAAACTCTCTGGCATACAGTCAAGTCCCACGGCGCAATCCAGCTTGGGGGGTTGATTAGTTTACAGCTGGAGTGCTGCTAATGCAGCCTGTTATGTTGTGGTAGCTGAGGAGGGCAGGAGCAAAAAACCGCAAAGGCAGCCAAACACCAGAGAGGTTGGTATCTAATAGGTTGCAGACCCCTAAAACTAACCGCACAACTAGAAGCAGTCGTGGGACGTTCCTACGGTGCCCTAGACGCCTCGTCACAGCCGGAGAGATTAGCTCTTCTCTCTCTACACGGCCCCAATTGGACAGACCATCAGCAGATTTGGCTTTCAGTACCATCTTTATGCCGATGACACACAACTATACACGTCATCCCCCGACCTTACCCCCGCTGTTCTACAGAACACCACCGATGTCTGTCCGCAGTCTCCAACATCATGTCCGCTCTCTATCTGAAACTTAACCTTTCCAAGACTGAACTGCTTCTGCTCCCGCCATCTAATAACCTCCCTAAATCTGACATTTCCCTCTCTGTGGGCGGCACCATAATAACACCCCGGCAGCAGGCTCGCTGTCTGGGTGTTATGTTTGACACCAATCTCTCCTTCACCTCCCATATACAATCTTTTGCCCGCTCTTGCCGTCTACACCTAAAGAACATCTCTAGAATCCGCCCTTTCCTCACAATGGAAACAACAAAAACCCTCACTGTAGCATTGATCCACTCCCGCCTGGACTACTGCAACGCACTATTACTTGGCCTCCCCATCACTCGACTATCCCCTCTCCAGTCCATCCTTAATGCAGCAGCCAGGGTCATCCATCTGGCTAATCGGTACTCGGACGCGTCCGCTCTTCGCCAGTCCTTACACTGGCTGCCCATTCATTATAGGATCCAATTCAAAGTACTGGTTCTCACCCACAAATCTCTCCACAGTGCAGCACCCCCCTACATCTCCTCCCTCATTTCTATCTATCGGCCCAACCGACTGCTGCGCTCTGCAAACGACGTTCGACTAACCTCTGCACTAATCCGTACCTCCCACTCCCGACTCCAAGACTTCTCCCGTGCTGCGCCAATCCTCTGGAATGCTCTACCCCAAGAAATTAAGACTATCCACAATTTGCATGGTTTCAGGCGCTCCCTCAAAACACGTTTGTTCAGAGTGGCCTATCACATTCACTAACCAAAGTCATTCTATGTGTAAGTGTGTGTGTGTAGCCCATTCACTATCTCCATCCATCCCTCACTCCCTCAAGATGGCTGGACCATCATTGTAAATGCACCATTGTATATATACACCTGTACTTTGTATCTCCCCCACCTCATTGTAGATTGTAAGCTCTCACGAGCAGGGTCGGCTTATTATGCTTTAATTATTGTATTGTTAACGTTGTTACCTATGACTTGTGTTTGAAATTGTTAAACTGTAAAGCGCTGCGGAATATGTTGGCGCTATATAAATAAAGATTATTATTATTATTATTATTAGCTACCCCTGTAGATGGAAAGAGGAATGCTAACTGCGGAGTAAAGCCCCAAAGTATTAGGAAGCCCCCAAACATATAATGGCGGTTAGACAAGAGGAAAACACGAACACAGACAGAAAATAGAATGAGCAAACGCTGGGGCCCACAACTGTCTAGATAAGATAGTACAGGAGAGAATACTGTCTGCAACCCAACAAAACCCTAGGAAAAATTCCAACACTTCTGAATCCAAAAATGCTGAGACCACACGGTCTCGACCACCTATATCAGATCTCTGGTGTGAAAACACAGCTACCCAGCAGTAAAATATCGCAGGAACTGAGCACAAGTGCAAATACAAAAAGAGAACAGAGACCAGCGCAAGCCCCCCAAAGGGGACCAGGCTGAACTCAAAAGCAAGGCCGCAAAAACAAGGGAAATTAAACCACAGAAAAAAAAACAGAAGGTAACTTATCTGAATGATAGCAGGAGACAGCAGAAAAGTAAGCTGAATTCCAACCTAGACCAGGAAGTAACAATTGATCACCGGCGAGGATCAAGGGAGGCCAGCTCACTTATATCAGGCCAGTCCGTCCCCCATGTTAACCATTCATCCATTGCAGGTAGAGAACTCTTGCTGTTCAACATAGGTTCAATATCCTCAGCAACCACCAGAGTGAGCCTCTGAAATATATTAACTTTTTGATATTCTAATTTAGTGAGAAGCACTAAGCATTTTGAAGTCGGCCATTTTGGATCCAACTTTATTTTTTTCAATGGGAAGAGGGTCATGTGACACATCAAAATTATTGAGAATTTTAAAAGAGAAACAATGGTGTGCTTGGTTTTAACGTAACTTTATTCTTTTATGAGTTATTTACAATTTTCTCTTTGTTTACAGTCATTTATATGTCACAGAGGTTAACATGTGAGGAGCGGATAGAAATTGTGTTGAAGTCTGGTGGGAACGCAGTGCCAGGGTCATTGCAGCAGATTTCAATGCAAGACACCCTACGAGACCACCCATCTCCCATGCTACAGTTAGCAAACTGCTTGACAAATTTCGTGAAACAGGTTCAGTGTTGGATTTGCCAAAATGTGGACGCAAGAAAACTGTCACTAATGAAGAAACATCAGTGGCTGTCCTAGCTTCATTCAGCAAGAGCCCACAGTGTAGCACTCGCCGCATGTCACTGGAGAGTGGCATCAGTCGAACATCCCTTCGGTGGTTATTAGCTTCTCACAAATGGCACCCTTACAAAATCCAGCTGCTGCGGCATCTCAACGAGGATGACTTGCTTGAAACAAAGATGTTTACCAACAATTTTGGAAAGGTACCAACAATTTTGTCCAGCTTGTTGGAGTTTTATGTGAATTTATGTCAAATTTGCCTTTTTTTCCTCTGGTTTTTGCATTGTTCCAATACACACAAAAGACATAAACATGTGTACAGCAAAACATAATTTCTGGCAGAAATACTTTTCTGGATCAATTTCAAGTGTGCCAACACTTTCGGTCATGACTGTTTATATATATACATACATATGGAGATATTTACGTTTATTGCCGACCAATGACATGATGATGTGAACAATGGGAGAGAATGAACAATGGGAGAGAAGTTTGGATGCACTGCAGACCATGGTAGCACATTTAGGCCACACAGGCTGCTGGGACACTTTGAAAAACGGCTCCTGTGACACTTTTGAGAAATGGCGGCACCACTGGTACCACGGCCAAAACAATATAATGCCAAGCTGTTAGTGTACCTGGAATGAAGACTAGAGGTGTCCAACTACTGTACATTATGCCATCCCACACCATAATCCTGGGAGTAGGACTGGTGAGATGTTCTCCCATGAAGGCCTCATCATGGCCTTGCCCACATAGTCACTAGTCTAATCTCTAGTTATCATTGCATCCAATACTTTTGTGATCAACCTGTGATTGGCAGTATCTGCAGAGGGAGGGGTAAAACTACATGCCCCCAGAGAAGACTGTCAAACAGAGATTTCCCTTAGTGTGCTCCACAGAAGAAAGAAATGTGACTATCTCTAAAAATGGAGTAACACCTCGCAAAACAGAAACAAGCAGTAGACTCAGGGAAGCTCAGGGATTTTTACATGATATTTAGCTCAATTTTTGAGCAAGTGACAGGTCGACTTTAAGTCCTGCAAGTGACTCTTAGAGAAAAGAGATTCTCAATCCGAAGATAAAATTCTTCTAAACCATTGGTCATTTTATGATAAAAAGTACAATAGAAAAGTTGACTGTTTGCAGGGTATTTTCCTATTCAGTTTCCATAAACTATATACATTTGCTTATTTTAGAAGAGCGATTTTTCCTGCCCACTATAAACTATAATTAAAACCTGGAATATCTTGGTGTACAGCACGGAGCAGTCAGTTTATGTTGGCTGGCATCCTTCTCTCGTTATTACTCACTAATTCAGCTTGCCAATTTCCTCCCTTGGTCGGGGACTACGATGTTGTGATATTAAAAATTGGCAAGTAAATGACAATAAGAGAAATCTTCTACTGTGGAGTTTGTCATTAAAAGCAATCTATTTCTCATTATTTATAAGAGTTCAAAGCTCTTCTAGTCCAATCCTCATTTTTTTAAATTCTACATGAAATAATTAGCAGTAAGCGTCATTAATTTTACACTGCTTCCCACAAGTAGAAAGGAAATGGTGTATAGAGAGTTGTAAATCAGTTCTAACACCTATCTTACACAAGAGAATGGAGAGAAAAGAAAGCTTGGCTCATCAATAAACTAATCAGTCAAAAGCTATGAAATGCATTATTTTACTTCTCAAGCAGCGGGAGCATTTTACTTTGTTTTATGGCACCAACTTAACATTAAAGTGAGCCAGTCAGCAGTACAGAGAAGACTGGTGGGATTTACTAGTTTCTGTTTAAAATGCGTATAAAATGTGCCCCTATGTCCCCCATTTTCAGCAGGAAAAGGGGCCATTATTTGAGCTTTATATACCATACAGTAATTGTTCAAAACTTCAGAGCAATTAGGAATTGGAAAGTAGCCCAGGAGTGTGAATGAACACTCTCAAGCTTATTGTGTATACAGAGTGGGTTTAATTATGGGCTTTGATAATGGCAAAAATGAGGGACAAAAGGATATAGCTTTCATTTAAAGAGATTCTCATAAGTATGCATAACATTCCTCTCACTGAAGGCAATGGATTTATCTACAAGGGTGTGCTGAAATGTGAAAGCTAACAACTTTTTGGCTGATTGCAGGAAAAAAAAGACATTTTCCTGTAACAAGCACAGTTTGGTTATGTATATTGGTAAGGATCACCTAACAGACAGCTAAGGATTTTTTGAAAATTAAAAAAAAAAAAAGAATTATGGTTTCACGTGCAATAACATGAATGGCCTATGTTTTGAATAGGACAAGTGTCTACTCAGTGGCAGACGAGACTCACTAAACATTCCAGTGAGCACAATAACCTCATAATAGTGGTACCATTGAACAGAGCTTCTCAAACTTTTTCTAATGAGGCTTCACTAGAGAGATGAAGGTGATGCCTAGGTCTCACCATTAGTGGAGTGAACATGCTCGTATAACGTCTTATCCCAGCATGCTCGGATGTTTTCCAAGTATCTTGGGCGTGCTCGTATATTATGTTTGAGTCCCTGTGGTTGCATGATTTGCGGCTGTTAGACTCTCTGAATACATGTGGGGATTGCCTATTTGTTAGGGTATCCCCACATGGGTTGAGGCTGTCTAACAGCCACAAGTCATACAGCCACATGGACATGAACAAAATATATGTGCAAGCCCAAGATACTCGTTCGCCCATCACTACATACCATTAGCGATGAGCGAATAGCTTAGGATAAGAGCTTATCCGAATAGCTATAGCGCTTCCCAAATAGCTACCTCGGTATCCTGGATATCTGGAGCGCTCATGATCATCAGCTGTTCAGCGCCGCAGCTGCATGTGTTGTGGCTGTGTGACAGTCACATGCATGGAGAGCCCAACAAACATGCAAAATAATGTTATAGTTCTCAGCTACATTATATGACTTGAGAAAAAGTGCATAAGTGATACCTCCGTTCTTTTTCTCTGTATCTGTGGTCGTCCTCTCGACCTGTATCTGAGCAGCAGCTGTTATATGAATGTTATGTGTTCCCATTCACCGCGGCCCTTCAGGTAAATTCCTCAGGCATATACGCTGTAACGAATGGAAGCGGAGGCAGAGGTGGTGAAGCCACATTCGTTTTTATTTTTTAATGTGGAACCTCGAGACGCGGTCCGGGGGGCTCCGAAGGGGGCGTAACTAGTGAGCCCCGGGTACCCGTAGTAAGGTCCCTCGAACAGGACCAGAATGGAATACCCGGAGGACACAGGTGCTACCTCCAGTTAGACCCCGGACACGTGGCAGCTGTCCCAGAGGGACCAAAAGGGTAACAGGTATTTAAAAGAGTCCGTGGAAGGTTCTTGACGGAGAAGGTTAAGGTCCTGGTCCAGAACGGATGGTAGTAGGCTGGCTTCAGTGACCTTGTCACGGTCCACGGGTACGGATGGCTGATGGCGGAACGGGATGACACTTGCGCCAGTAATAGCCGAGATTGTCCAGGTTAGCCAGATACGGTTAGCAATGATCTGAGGAGACAAACAGTATCAGCGAAGCACAGAGACTGCAGATGCAGCGCAGACAGAACAGGCACAGAACCGGATGTAGCAATGATAGAACACGTTGCTCCGGCACTGCCCTAATGGTGGAGTGACCAGATATAGTACTGAGTGCGCAGCCATTGGATAATTAGCTATTTCAAAAGATGCACGCTGCCCCTTTAAGAGAGGCGGTGGGCGCGGCCTCGCGTCCTAAGCCGACTGTCTGGAGGCCTGCCAGCAGCGTGCCAGGAAGTGGAGGAGGACTCAGGACGCCGGAGAGCAGATGGGACAGGAGACCCCAGCCACGCACAGACCGCCGCAGAGGGACAGCCCGAGGAACAGGTGAGTGAGCAGAACGGAGTGCAGAGGCAGCGCTGGGACCGGGTGTAACATACGCATTTTCCTATTATGGTCTTAGCCTTGTATTGCTTTCCCTAATGTGGTGTTTAGCCTCCATGGATTTTCTCTGAGCTCCTTGTGTACTTTTACTTTTGGATACAATCTTCGCTTATATTATTTATACTGGCACAATCTATTGCACAATGCACATGCACTTTTGAGCAGACCTATATGTTTACAACTATTCATTTTTGACTGTGGCTCGTTTTGCCTGTTTATAGCCATGGTGCCATCATTTTGGTTTACCACTGTCATTTCCTTGTCATGTTCACCATGTTTTTACATTTTGGGTTTTTATTGTTATCTCAATAAAGTTTTTTACTTTTAATAACTTGGGTCTTGATAGTGCTTCTTTTCTTATATGATTTTCATATCTTTGCACTGAACCTTCCCTATACATCCTTGCACCTCTATATGATGATCTTTTGATTGGTGGCACTACTTGAAGGTGTTGGCTTGGTATATAGGTTTTTGCATGTTCCAAGAGGGACAGGAGGACATGCCGATATGTGATGCACAAAACTTGTCTAAGGAGGTAGATGATGATGAGACACAGTTGCTGATAAGAAAGGTTGTTGTTAAATCACCACTTCTGGAGGACCACGGTGCGGCGGTGGAAGAAAAGGGGGTGGATGGCGAAGTCACTTATCCAACCTAGAAGCAGAGCGAGGCCAGCAGCGCTTAGAGGGAGGGATCAGCAGCACCAAGACAGGAGGAGGTAGTGGGGAGACCAGAGGGAGTCGGTGTTTCCCAGTCTGGCACTTTTTTTAACCCTTCACCCTGAAGCCTGTTTTCACCTTCCTGACCAGGCCAAATTTTACAATTCTAACCAGTGTCACTTTATGCGATAATAACTTTGGAGCGCTTCAGCTGTTCCCATTGATTCTGAGAATGTTTTCTCGTGACATATTGTATTTCGTGATAGTGGTAAAATGTCTTCGATATGACTTGCATTTATTTGCGAAAATATCGGAAATTTGCCAAAATGTTAAAAACTTTTCAATTTTAAAACTTTAAATTTTATACCCTTAAATTAGAGAGTTATGTCACACAAAATAGATTATAAATAACATTTTCAACATGTCTATTTTACATCAGCACGATTTTTTAAACATTTTTTTTGTTCAGATGTTATAAGGGTTAACAGTTGACCAGCGACTTCTCATTTTTCCAACAAAATTTACAAAACCGTTTTTTTAGGGACCATATCACATTTTGAAGTGACTTTGAAGGGCCTATATGACAGAAAATACTCAAAAGTGACATCATTCTAAAAACTCTACCTGTAAAGTTGTTCAAAACCACATTCAAGAAGTGTATTAGCCCTTCAGGTGCTTCACAGGAATTAACATTTAACTTTTTTCACAAGAATTTTACTTTAGAAAAAATTTTCTTATTTTCACAAGGGTTACAGGAAAAAAGGACTCAAAAACTTTTTGTGCAGTTATTCCTAAGCATGCCGATATCCAATATGTGGGGAAAACAACCGTTTTGGCACATAGCAGAGCTCGGAAGGGAAGGAGTGCCATTTGACTTTTTGAATGTAAAATTTGCTGAAATAATTAGCAGACGCTATGTCGTGTTTGGAGAGCCCCTGATGTGCCTAAACAGTAAAAACCACTCACAAGTGACACCATTTTGGAAACTAGACCCCGGAGGGAACTTACAGTATGTAGATGTGTGGTGAGCACTTTGAACCCCCAAGTGCGTCACAGAGGTTTATAACGATGAGTTGTGAAAATTTATTTAGGGGTTAACTAGTAGGACACTTTTATAGGGCGGTTGTTCTGGATGCGCCCATACCAAATATGTGTACTTTTTTTGTTTATTTTTACTTTAACATAAATAAATGTATTTATTGGATTTATATGTTTTCTTTTTTTTTGTTCATTATTTTGTGATTTTATTTTTTTGTATTTTTACAATTTTAACTTTTTTTAAATTTTTTACACTGTCTCATAATGGGATATCAACTTTATACTGACATATCGCTGATCTAATACTCTGCAATACTTTTGCATTGCAGAGCATTAGATCAGCGTCTCACATGCAGGGAGGAGGTTTGTCAGCTCCTGCTTTGCGCCGGGGCTTATAGGCTACCGTCCCTGGGTGACCCAGCGGCCATCTTTTGGACCGAAGGTCACCATGGAGACCATCGGCACAATGCGATGGTCTATGGGAACAGAGAGGGAGCTTCCTAATTCTACGATGCCTAGCTTTGTCGCTGTCACTATTGACAGCGGAATAAGAGGGGTTAAACTCCCGCGATCGGTGCTAGCTCATATGGAGCTAACACCCGCATTTGATCGCGACAGCGCTCAGCGTGAGCCCGTGAGTTCATTACGTCATATATATATACAGTGCCTTGCGAAAGTATTCGGCTCCCTGGAACTTGTCAACCTTTTCCCACATATCATGCTTCAAACATAAAGATACCAAATGTAAATTTTTGGTGAAGCATCAACAAGTGGGACACAGTTGTGAAGTTGATGAAATTAATTGGTTATTTTAAAATTTTGTGGAAATACAAAAACTGAAAACTGTGACATGCAATATTATTGGGCTCCTTTAACATAATTCTTTGTTGCGCCACATTTTGCTGCAAATACAGCTGTCAGTCTCTTGGGGTATGTCTCTATCAGTTTTGTACATCGAGAGACTGAAATTCTTGCCCATTCTTCCATGGCAAACAGCCGAGCTCAGTGAGGTTGGATGGAGATCGTTTGTGAACAGCAGTTTTCAGCTCTTTCCACAGATTCTCGATTTGATTCAGGTCTGGACTCTGACTTGGCCATTCAAACACCTGGATACATTTATTTGTGAACCATTCCATTGTAGATTTTGCTTTATGTTTGGGATCATTGTCTTGTTGGAAGACAAATCTCCGTCCCAGTCTCAGGTCTTTTGTAGACTTGAACAGGTTTTCTTCAAGAATGGTCCTGTATTTGGCTCCATCCATCTTCCCATCAATTTTAACCATCCTCCCTGTCCCTGCTGAAAAAAAGCAGTCCCAAACCATGATGCTGCCACCACCATGTTTGACAGTGGTGATGGTGTGTTCAGGGTGATGAGCTGTGTTGCCTTTATGCCAAGCATATCGTTTGCCATTGTTGCCAAAAAGTTCGATTTTGGTTTCATCTGACCAGAGCACCTTCTTCCAAATGTTTGGTGTGTCTCCCAGGTGGCTTGTTGCAAACTTTAAACGACACTTTTTATGGATATCTTTCAGAAATGGCTTTCTTCTTGACACTCTTCCATAAAGGCCAGATTTGTGCAGTGTACGACTGATTATTGTCCAATGGACAGACTGTCCCACCTCAGCTGTAGATCTCTGCAGTTCTGTCACGGGTGTGTCGCAGCGGAGATCGTCGCGATTGCACACCCTGACTTCGCACAGCTGAGTTTCTGGTGCTGGGTGTTTTTCGGCACTGAGGGAGTTAATTCTTTCTCTCTCGGTGCTGGGCTGACCAGCCTCGCCCAGCTGCGATTGATGTTTTGTTAATTAGCTTCCTTCATATACCTGCTGGTCTGCTGGGGAAGTTGCCGGTGAAAGCATTCATTCAGACCAGCAGAGCGGATCGTTTCTGAGAAGACTTAAGCTAAGAGTGCCTGTTGTGGTTTTTCCTCTCCTCGCTTATTGTTTATCTCCTTAACCTTTTGTGTTCCTCTGTAGTGGAAGTGTTGTATGCAAGGCTGTGTTTTCTTTACCCCTTGTCTGTCTCGTTTGTCTTAGACTGTGTGTAAGCTGTTACCTGCCATTCCCTGTGGTGGTAATCAGGGTCCTTCTCAGGACTAGATTACAGTGGTCAGGGATCTACAGGAGACAGGGTTACGCTGGCGGCCTGGACCTCTGTACCATTAACAGTACCTCCAGGTAGAGGGACTAGTCAGGACCCCAGTTCAGGGTCAGCATAGACCCCGGTCCACCTCTATCCAGAGACAGCGTGACACGTACACAGTATTGACCCACAATACATAGGATATTATGTCAGGTAAGACATTGCTGGCAGATACTATGTATACATGTTGATTTTCTCTATTATATGAAATTTAGAATGATGTCACATTAGATATAGGTTGCTAACTTTGAATATATCTGTTATACGTCGTGACAAGTTCATCCAGAGTGATCATGGGACTCTTGTGTTGTGAGCATGTTGGAAATGACTTCTGAGTTGGGGCTCCCTCTGGTGGTTGCTGAGGGTATTGAACCAGTGTTGAATAGTAGAAGTCTGTCACCTGCGAGCGATGACTGGCAATCAGGAGAGACTGACTGGGCTGATATAAGTGAGCTGCCTTCCCATGATTCTCACCGGTGATCAATTGTTGTTTCCTGGTTCATTTGGAAGTCAGCTGGTGTCTTGCCTTCGTCTGCTACTTTCAGATAAGATATTTTCTGCTTGTTTCTATTGTGTTTGCAGTTTCCATTTTTTGTCTGCACTTTTGTGGGAGGTTAGCCGGGTTCCCCTCCAGGGGCCTGTGCTACTGTCTGTTTTTCAGTAGCCACTGTTTATTTGTTCCATTGCTCTGTCCCTGCTATTTAGTGGCTGTGGGGCTTGGTCACACCAGAGATCTGATTTAGCGGGTGGCGAGATCGTACGGTCTCAGCATTTTTTGAAATCAGAAGTGTTGGAATTTTCTAGGGTTTTGCTGGGTTGCAGATAGTATTCTGTCCTGTCCTATCTAGGCTGTATTTGGCCCCAGCGTTTGCTCACTCTATTTTCTGCCTGTGTTTGTGTTTCTTCTTGTCTAACCGCCATTATATGTGTGGGGGCTACCTATTCCTTTGGGGCTCTACTCCGGGGCAGTTAGCTTTCCTGTTTCTATCTTCAGGTGTAGCTAATCTCTCAGGCTGTGACGAGGCATCTAGGTCACCGTAGGTACGTCCCACGGCTGCTTCTAGTTGTGCGGTTAGCTTAGGGATCTGCAACCCATTAGTTCCCAACCTCTCTGGGTGTTTGGCTGCCTTTGCTGTTTTTTGCTCCTGTCCTCCTCGGCTACCAAATCATAACAGAATCACCGGCCTTACCGAAAATTCTATGGTACTCAACAGAAGGGAAAAATAGTTTTAAAAAAAAAGTCAGAATTTTTTTTTTTGTGTGTATATTTTCCTCTTTATCTCTGGGGGCTGTAGGAGGAGTTTTTCTGCAATGGAAGTCAAGCATTTGTCTGATCGTGTGGAGCACCTTGCTGCTGAAGTTCAGAGTATTTCTGTCTATCTCACTCAGTCGTCTGCTGTAGAACCTAAGATCCCTACTCCGGATTTATTTTTTGGGGATCGGTCTAAATTTTTGAATTTAAAAAATAACTGTAAGTTGTTTTTTGCCCTGAAGCCTAAGTCCTTGGGGAACGCGGCTCAGCAGGTTAAAATTGTCATCTCCCTGTTGCATGGCAACCCTCAGGATTGGGCCTTTTCCCTGACACCTGGGGATCCTGTTTTGACTGATGTTGATGTGTTTTTTCAGGCTCTGGGGTTGTTGTATGATGAACCTAATGTTACTGATCAAGCTGAGAAAACCTTGCTGGCATTGAATCAGGGTCAGGAAGCTGCAGAGCTATATTGTCAGAAATTCCGAAAGTGGGCAGTCCTTACTAAATGGAATGACGATGCCCTGGCAGCTCCTTTTCGGAAGGGTCTGGCAGAGACTGTAAAGGATGTTATGGTGGGATTTCCTGTTCCCTCTGGTCTCAATGACTCTATGTCATTAGCTATTCAAATTGACAGACGTTTACGTGAGCATAGAAATATGTGAGAGGTGGTGATGCCTTGCGAGCCAGCCCTTGAGCCCATGCAGTGTGATGGAGTGGTTTCTGGGGCTCAGTGTCGAGAGTTTTGAAAGCGTGACAAGTTGTGCTTCTATTGTGGAGACACTTCTCATACTATTTCCATCTGCCCTAAGCAGGGAAGACGTTTTGCGCGCTCAGTTGTTTTGGGTAATGTTCAGACTAAATTTCTTTTGACTGTCACCTTTATTTTCTCCGTGTCCACATTTTTGGCTCAAGCATTTGTTGATTCAGGAGCAGCTCTAAACCTGATGGATTTTGATTTTGCCAAACGTGGTTTACCCATGGTACTCCTGCGGAGGTCTATTCCTTTGCTGGGTATTGATTCTACCCCTTTGGCGGAGAATAAACCTCAGTTTTCGACCCAGGTGATAATGCGGATTGACCCGGACCACCAAGAGAATTGCAAATTTTTGGTGTTACATAACACAGGTCTGCGACTAACAAGCTGTTTGATTATTTTCTTCTCATTTCCATGTATTTTGGTGTGCTGAAATCGAAAAAAATATTGAAAAAAATCCTGGACATCAGGATTTGCCACAAAATGCAAAATTCTCTTCAAATTTAGTAAATTTATCTCAATTTTTGATATTTTTTTATCTTAGGGTTTTGAAAGTCAAAATTACTATTAATTAATTCACATCAATGCATTGAAGATATACAATGCCAAAAAAATATAAGTTTAAAAAAAAAGAACTTTCAGAGTGAGCTAATGAAACGAGCATCAACATGTTGCAAGTTGAACGAGCGGGCTCTGACATGCCCGGGCTTGTTTCAATTGTTTTATCTTGGTTCTCGCCTGTTCACACTTTTTCATCTCAGTTCGTGTTAGCTCGTCATATTCAACCGTGTTTCCCAAAATTAGCATTATGGCTCTGTGGAAGTGTATTAATTCGCCTGACAGTTTCTGTTACATTTGTGGTGAATATACAGTGTTGAAGCAACAGCTGAATATTACAGACTTTGTGAAAAAAGTATACTTCGCATATTTCGGACTAAAGCTTCGAGATCAAGATAAAGCTTGGGCGCCTCATAAAGTGTGCAAACGGTGTGTTGAGGACCTCCAAAATTGGTTCAAGGGTAAGAAAAAAGCTTTCCGTTATGGTATTCCTATGGTATGGCGAGA
Organism: Oophaga sylvatica; assembly: GCA_033576555.1. Classification (NCBI taxonomy): domain Eukaryota; kingdom Metazoa; phylum Chordata; class Amphibia; order Anura; family Dendrobatidae; genus Oophaga; species Oophaga sylvatica. The sequence continues at coordinate 657,245,384 of JARQOD010000001.1, forward strand.
GCAAAAGAACCATAGTGACAATTGTTACTTTTATTCATGCGATGTGAAAGGGTATAATTCAAAATGGAAGCATTCCATTTCATACCCCAATATTCACTCAGCAATTCGTCCCATCCCCCATGGCACAGATATACCAGTAACCAAGGCCCTGCTACCTTGGAAGAGATACCTAGCTCCGATGAAGGTGGAATCATACCTGAACCAGATGATGAATCAAGTTCTGACTTTGAAGATGATACAAGACCAAAATTGTTTTCCCAGGAGGAGATGAATGATTTGGTAAGAGACTTGAATCTTCCCAAAGATGCCGCTGAGTTACTCGGATCAAGGCTCAAAAGCAAGAATTTATTGTTGTCAGGCGTGTCTTTTTCATGGTTCAGACATCGTGAAAACGAGTTCATTCCTTACTTTGCCCAGGAAGATAAGTTGGTTTATTGCATCGATGTTGAAGGTTTGATGGGTCAATTTAAAATCCAATATGATTCAGCGCAATGGCGTCTTTTTATAGATTCTTCAAGAAGAAGTCTCAAAACAGTTTTACTCCACAACGGCGGTTTTTATGCTTCCATCCCTGTAGGTCATTCCGTACACCTCAAGGAAACCTACGAGAACTTGGAATTGGTTCTTCGTAAACTTAAATATGAAGACCACGATTGGCAAGTGTGCGAGGATTTGAAAGTCTTGTGCATGCTGCTCGGGCAACAAGCTGGGTATACCAAATACCCTTGTTTTCTGTGTCTATGGGACAGTCGAGACCGACAAAATCACTGGACCAAGAAGAATTGGCCTCCGAGGGTGCTCACAGTTGGTGAAAAAAATGTCCTCCGAGACACTTTGGTTCCTCCCCATAAAGTTCTTCTACCACCTCTTCACATAAAATTGGGATTGATGAAGTAATTCGTAAAATCACTTCCAAAAGATGGAGAATGCTTCAAATACTTGGTCACCAAGTTTCCAGGCCTCTCGGAGGCAAAATTGAAGGAAGGTGTGCTTGTCGGACCAGACATTAGAAGGCTTATAACTGATCAAGAGTTTATCAATACCATGACGCATACTCAAAAAGAAGGGTGGATTGCATTTAAAGAGGTCGTAGAGAAATTTTTAGGCAATAACAAAGACCCTGACTACAAAAAAATCGTTGGACGAATGCTGAAAGCATTTCAAGCTTTACGTTGCCTGATGAGTTTGAAAGTGCATTTCCTCCATTCCCACCTTGACAACTTTCCTGAAAATTTGGGAGCTGTGAGTGAAGAGCAAGGTGAACGATTCCACCAGGACATTAAAGAGATGGAAAGAAGATACCAGGGAAGATGGAGCATTACAATGTTGGCAGACTACTGCTGGATGCTTCAGAGAGACATTACAGATGCTACTCACAAGTGTGAGGCTAAGTGCACACGATCAGGAATAATTGCGTTTTTTTCGCGGTTTTTCCGCGGTTTTCCGCGGTAAAAACGCGATAAAAACGCAAGCATTAAGCATCCTATACATGTTAATTGATTCCGCATGTTTTGGCCACATGTTGCGTTTTTTTTTCCGCGAAAAAAACGCTTCGCGGAAAAAATAGCAACATGTTCATTAATTTAGCGTAATCGCGGTGATTCCGCCGCCATAGGAATGCATTGAACCGCTTACTTTCCGCATGTGGCTATGCCCACCATGCGCAATGTAAGCGGTTCATGTGCGATGGTACCCAGGGTCTGGAGGAGAGGAGACTCTCCTCCAGGCCCTGGGTACCATATCCCTGGTAATTAAACAATAATTAAAATAATAAATAATGATATTCTCACCTTCCGGCGGCCCCCGCAGCCTTCCCGCCTTCAGCGACGCTCCCGGCAACTTCCGGTCCCAAGAGTCCTTTGCGAGAATCACCCAGATGGCATAGCGGTCTCGCGAGATGCTACGTCATCGGGGTGATTTGTCGCAAAGCACTCCTGGGACCGGAGTTGCCGGGAGCGTCGCTGAAGGCGGGAAGGCTGCGGGGGCCGCTGGAAGGTGAGAATATCATTATTTATTATTTTTTTTATTATTTTTACATTAGATCTTTTTACTATTGATGCGGCATAGGCGGCATCAATAGTAAAAAGTTGGTCACACTTGTCAAACACTATGTTTGACTCGTGTGACCAACCTGTCAATCAGTTTTCCAAGCGATGCTACAGATCGCTAGGAAAACGCTAGCATTCTGCAAGCTAATTACGCTTGCAAAACGCTATTATTCTGGCGGGAATCAGCATACAAAAAACGTGCGTATTTCCTGCGGGAGAAGTGCGGGATTGCCGCGGAAATTTCCGCGGCAATTCCGCAACGTGTGAACTTAGCCTAAATGTACCAAGAGAAGCCTCACAGGGAAGAAGAATCGATTTTAGTGTGTGTTAGTGAGCTCATTGCAGTTAAAGAAATGATTTTCATGAAACGTTTGTCAAAAAAAATTAATTTTATGAGTCTATTTTCTACCTCTCCCCAGTCTCAAGATGTCCCTGACTATTTGGTTGATTTTTCTGATGTGTTTAGTGAGAGTAAATCTGCGTCCTTACCTCCTCATAGGAGTTATGATTGCGCGATTGAGTTGGTACCCAGTTGTAAATTTCCCAAGGGTCGGCTCTTCAATTTATCGGTACCCGAGCATGATGCTATGCGATCTTATATCAAAGAATCTTTGGAGAAGGGTCATATCAGACCATCCTTTACACCCTTGGGCTCCGGCTTTTTCTTTGTGGCCAAAAGGATGGTTGATGATTGAGGCCATGTATTGACTATCGTCTCCTTAATAAGATCACTGTTAAATATCAGTATCCGTTACCCCTGATTTCTGATTTATTTTCCAGAGTGAAAGGTGCCAGTTGGTTTACCAAGCTTGACCTTAGGGGGGCGTATAATCTTATTCGCATCAAGCATGGAGATGAATGGAAGATGGCGTTTAATACTCCTGAGGGGCATTTTGAGTACCTAGTGATGCCTTTTGGGCTCACTAATGCCCCTTCCGTCTTCCAGTCTTTCATGAACGATATTTTCCGGGATTTGGTGCATAAGTTTCTGATTGTTTATTTGGACGATATTTTGATATTTTCCAATGACTGGGATTCTCATGTGGAACATGTTCGGATGGTATTCCGGATTTTGAGAGAGAATGCTTTGTATGTTAAGGGATCGAAATGTCTCTTTGGCGTACAGAAGGTTTCGTTTTTGTGATTCATTTTGTCTCCGTCTGCTATTGAAATGGACCCGGTCAAGGTTCAGGCCAGTTGTGATTGGGTTCAGCCCACATCATTGAAGGCTCTTCAGAGATTTTTGGGTTTTGCTAATTTCTACCGTAAATTTATAAGTCATTTCTCTAGTATTGTGAAACCACTGGCTGATTTGACCAAAAAGGGTTCTGATGTGGTGAATTGGTCTCAAGAGGCAGTTTGTTGTGAATGGACTTGAAATGAGTTCTGAACAGAGGCTCCCTCTGGTGGTTACAAGCGGTACTGGACTGTCCAGTGAAAATTGTGAGGATTGGGAATCAGGTGTTACTGACTGGTCTTATATAAGGGAGTCGCCTTCCCATCAGGGTTGCCGGTGATCAATTGTTCTGGTCTCAATCCTTGATTCCTGTTTCCTTTGTAGCCTGCTGTGTCGTGTCTGCATCTCCTGCTAACAGATAAGACATTTTCTTCTTTTTGTTTTTTGTGCTTGATTTTTGCATTTTGTCCTGCACTTCTGTGGGGGCCTTCAGGGTCCCCTCCGGGGGCTTTTGCCCTCTCAGTTTAGTTCAGCCACTGATGTTTGTACATTTGCTTTTTCCAGTTTTTTCAGTGGCTGCTGTTTTGATTTTGTTACACCAGAGAACTAATTTAGGTGGTAGAGGTCGTGTGATCTCAGGTGTTTTTGAAATTAGTAGAGTTGGTGCTTTTCAGGGTTTTTTGGGATTGCAGTAAGTGCCCTTCCTATCCTTTTCTATTTAGGTAGTTTGGGACCCAACGTTTGCTCATACTATTTTCTGTCTGTGTCAGTATTTCTTCTTGTCTAACCGCCATTACATGTTTGGGGGCTTTCTATGTTCTTTGGGGATCTGCTCCGGGCAGATAGCTTTCCTCTTTCTATCTTTAGGTGTAGTTAGTTTCTCAGGCTGTGACGAGGCGTCTAGGACCAATGTAGGAACGCTCCACGGCTGCCTCTAGTTGTGGTGGTTAGTCAGGGTACTGCAATCTCATAGATTCCAACTTCTCTGGTGTATTGCCTTTTTTACCTGCACTCCTCAGCTACCAAAACATAACACAGTTTCTGCGTTTCAGGAGCTCAAGCGGAGATTCACTTCTGCTCCTGTTCTATGGCAACCTGATGTTTCTCTACCATTTCAGGTGGAGATAGATGCTTATGAGATTGGTGCAGGAGCCGTTTTGTCCCAAAGGGATCCTGTAACCTCTAAGATTAACCCTTGTGCCTTCTTCTCCCGAAAGTTTTTCCCAGCTGAACGTAATTATGATGTGGGGTATCGGGAATTATTGGCTATAAAGTGGGCGTTCGAAGAGTGGAGACATTGGTTGGAGGGAGCCAAACATCAAGTTGTGGTACTCACTGACAACAAAAACTTGATCTATCTTGAATCAGCCAGGTGATTGAATCCCAGACAGGCCAGGTGGGCCTTGTTTTTCACGCGTTTTAACTTTGTGGTCTCCTTCCTCCCGGGTACTAAGAATGTTAAGGCGGATGCCCTCTCTAGGAGTTTCCTTGCGGATTCTATTGATGTGACTGAGCCTACGGCCATTCTGAAGGAGGGTGTCATTCTTTCTGCTATCTCACCCGATTTGAGACTGGCCCTGGAACAATTTCAGGGGATAAACCTGAACATTGCCCTGCAGGGAAATTGTATGTCCCAGACCAATGGAGAGAAAAAGTTATGTCTGAAGTTGGCTGGTCATCCAGGTATTTTTGGTACTAGAGATTTGGTGAGTCGGTCCTTTTGGGTGCCTACTTTATCTCGTGACGTCAGGAACTTTGTGCAGTCCTGTGGGACTTGTTCTCGGTCCAAACCTTGCTCTCGCTCCAGTGGATTGTTAATGCCATTGCCTGTGCCCAAGAGGCCATGGACCCATATCTCTATGGATTTTATTTCCGACCTCCCTGTCTCTCAGACAATGACCGTTATCTGGGTGATCTGTGATAGGTTTTCTAAGATGATCCATCTTGTGCCACTGCCGAAGTTGCCATCCTCTTCCGAGTTGGTGCCCTTGTTTTTTCAGCAGGTGGTTCGGTTGCACGGCATTCCAGAGAACATTGTGTCTGACAGAGGAGTCCAATTTGTTTCCAGATTTTGGAGGACATTTTGTTCTAAACTGGGAGTTCAGCTGTCTTTCTCCTCTGCGTTTCACCCTCAGACCAATGGGCAGACGGAGAGAACAAACCAGACCTTGGAGACTTATTTGAGATGTTTTATGTCTGCTGATCAGGATGACTGGGTCTCTTTTTTGCCTTTGGCTGAATTTGCTCTGAATAATAGGGCTAGTTCTGCCACGTTGATGTCTCCTTTTTTCTGCAATTTCGGGTTTCATCCTCGGTTTTCTTCGGGGCAGGTGGAGGCTTCTGTCTGTCCGGGTGTTGACTCTATGGTGGAGAGAATGCAACAGATTTGGGATCAAGTAGTGGATAAATTGTCTCTCTCAGGAGAGGGCCCAGCGATTTACCAACCGGCATAGGACTGATGGTCCTCGGTTTAAAGTGGATGACTTGGTTTGGCTGTCCTCAAAGAGTATCCCTATGAAGGTTGCATCTCCAAAATTTAAGCCAAGGTTCATTGGACCTTATAGGATCTTGGAAGTCCTTAATCCAGTTTCTTTTCATTTGGCTTTCCTGGGACGTTTAAGATTCATAACGCTTCCACAAATCTTTATGAAAAGGTTTGTCGAGCCAGTGGTTCCTTAGGCTGCGCCTCTGAGCCTGTTTTGGTTCAGGGAAAACTAGAGTATGAAGTGGAGATGGATTTGTTTCTGTGGCTAGACGGAGACTCCAGTACTTGGTTAAGTGGAAAGGTTATGGGGTGGACAATTCTTGGGTGTTGCTTCTGACGTTCATGCGAGAGAATGGTTCGTGACTATCACCGAGTCACTGATGGGCTCGGTGGCCGTAGGGGGTTCGTGACCTCCTCAAGGGAGGGTACTGGTTTGGAGCATGTTGGAAATGGACTTGTGATTGGGGTCCCTTGTGGTTGCTGAGGGTATTTAACCGTGGGTGAATAGTAGAAGTCCGTCACCTGTGAGCGATGACTGGCAATCAGGACGAACGTGACTAAGCTGATTTAAGTGATGGAGCCTCCATGATCCTCACCGGTATAATTGTTTTTCTGTTCATTTGGAAGTCAGCTGGTGTCTTGCCTTATCTGCTAGCTGCCGGTTATAGAGACTATTATGAGTATCAGTACAATTATATCAAAAGGGCACATCTCTATATATATGCGCATTTGATATAATATAACCAGGATTTATGATAGAATGTCCAGTGGTCAAAACGGAATCCGTTATACGCTGTCTCCGGCTAGAGGTGACCGGGATTTAAGCTGGGACCCTGATACTGGGTCCGTCTAATCCCAACTGGAGTACTTGTTAATGGTCTAGAGTTCCAGTGGCCACCGCGTAACCGCCTTTAGGTCCTATATTCCTGCCCTGTATTCTAGTCCTAAGAAGACCCTGAATACCACCAAAGGGAATGAACATGGAACGGATAATGAACAGAAGACATACAAGAAAGAGAAGGAATAAAGTAAATAAAGTCTTACATACAACACTCACACACAGTAGGCAACCTACTCAGAGATTAAACTATATGCTATAAGAGTAAAACACTAAAAACTCTTAGCTTAAATTCTCAAACCGATCCTGATGCTGAACTACTGATGCTTTCACGCGCTTACACCCAACTGGCTAAATATAAAGAAACTAATTAGACATAATCGAAAAGCGTCCGACGACGGCATGCCCTAGCCTTAGCAAAGAGCTAGGAAATAATTAACTCTCAACAAACCAAAAAACAAAGAAACAGAAGCTCAGCTGGAGAGTCAGAATGTGCAATCGCACATTTTGTGGCGATGCACCATGACAGTACCCCACCTTCTCGAGGGGCCTCGGACCTCATGACCAGGTCGTCACGGGTGAGTTGTGTGAAAGGTCCGTCCACGTATCATATTCCAACACTGAAGAGGATTGAGGTGACGGTATGACTGGTGCCACATTATTTTTAATATTGACTTGTGAAAACATTTATGATTTAAAGTAGGGGAGGTCAGACGAAAGGCCAAGTAATTAAGGAACTTAGTCCTGTACGGCCGATGAATCTGGACCCAACCTCCAGGAGGACTTTAAGTTATATTCCTGGTAGACAACCACACCAGATCATTCACCTTCAGATCTCGACCAGAAACTCTCCCCCTATCAGCCATCCGTTTGTAACGGTTCTCCGTAACCTTCAGTCTTAACTGATCTGGAACTATCAGTCTCCCTGGAAGTCCCACAGGGGCGTCCCCCTGAGCCCCCAATACCTCCCCCTCAAGCTCAGAGCATACAGCTGACACCACAACTCCCTCCTGAGGAATAGGAACCGGATCATCCATCCTCCCGGTCCCTGGGAAAGTACGAGATAAGGCATCAGGAAGCAACTTTATTGAGCAGTCATATGCGCGATGAGGAGGTAACTCTTACACCCCTTCTCTGAGAACATCTCCCCAAAGTCCTCCAGAAAAGGAGGCAAAGTCCTAGGCACAACTGCACCGATGACCGTGCTCATGCAGTTATTCTTGCAAAATTCACCCCACTGGCTTATCTTTCTGGATTGCCAATCAATCACTGGGTTATGTTTAGCCAACCAAGGAAGTCCCAACACAATAGGAGTAGGTAGACCCTCCAACACATAACAAGACAATTGCTCTTTATGCATTGCCCCTACTCGAAGATCTATGTTATGAACAGCTTGAACCAAGCTACCTTGACCAAGAGGTCTAGAATCAATAGAGAGTATAGGGACCGGTTTGGCCAATACACTCAGTTGCATACCATGCACCTGGGCAAACCGAGCGTCCACAAGATTAGCCCGGACCCACTATCAAGAAAAACAGAAATCCTCTCAGTTCTAGTACCAATCACCACCTCCGCAGGCACGATAAACTGAGAGGGATTTGGGGACGAAATACAGACTCCCAGGTTAACTCCTTGGGTCAAAGAGGTCCGGGATGGACAACCCCCAACAAAATGTCCCTCTCTCCCGCAAAAGAAACACCTTCTAGCCTTGCGGCGCACCGCCGATTCCCTCCTACAAAATGATGTCCCTCCCAACTGCATGGGTTCCTCAGAACAGACCAGGGGAACCTCAGTATAAGGGACTTTAGTAGTAGGTGGAGTCATCATGGGGGGCGGAGTTACCTCGCGTCTTCCCCGAAGTCGTCTATCAATGCGAATAGCAAGGGCCATAGCAGCCTCCAGTGATGGAGGAGAATCATACTGAGCCAACACATCTTTTAATTTGTCAGACAACCCTTGACAAAACTGGCTCCTAAGAGCTGGGTCATTCCACTGAGTATCTGTTGCCCATCTACGGAACTCAGAAGAATATTCCTCCGCTGGACGATTTCCCTGCCGTATTTTACGTAACTTTGTTTCAGCAAGGGAAACTCGATCCGGATCATCATATACCAGACCCAGGGCAGTAAAAAATCGATCCACTGACTGGAGATCTGGGGAGCCTGGAGGAATAGAGAACGCCCAAGATTGAGGGTCCCCTTGTAAGAGCGAGATAACAATTCCCACCCTCTGCTCTTCACTCCCAGATGACCGAGGCCGCAGCCGAAAGTACAATTTACATGCCTCCCGGAAAGTAAAAAATTTGTCCCGCCCACCAGTGAACCTGTCCGGGAGAGCAACCTTAGGTTCAGATCTGGTTTGCTCTGGGAGGGACAAAACCTTGGACTTAATGTCTGCAAATTCCATGGACAACCCCTGCAACTGTCGGGCCAGCTGGGCTACTGGATCCATGACAGCTGGGGAGAATCTTTTTGGGCCGGTGAAAATGTCACGCTGTATAGCAGATATATATATGAGATGTCAGTAATCTATATCAAAAGGGCAACATACTATATAACATGCGCATAGATATAATATAACATGGATTTACCTGATAGAATGTCCAGTGGGTCAAAAACGGAATCCGTTATACGCTGTCTCCGGCTAGAGGGTGACCGGGGTCTAAGCTGACCCTGAACTGGGGTCCTAACTAATCCCTCAACCTGGAGGTACTGTTAATGGTACAGAGGTCCAGGCCACCAGCGTAAACCCTGTCTCCTATCAATCCCTGCCAACTGTATTCTAGTCCTAAGAAGGACCCTGAATACCACCAAAGGGAATGAACAGGTAACGGATAATGAACAGAAAGACATACAAGAAAGAGAAGGAATAAAGTAAATAAAGTCTTACATACAACACTCACACACAGTAGGAACACCTAAGGTCTCAGAGATAAACTATAAGCTATAAGAGTAAAAACAACTAATGAACTCTTAGCTTAAATATTCTCAGAACCGATCCAGACTGCTGAACTACATGAATGCTTTCACCGGCGTCTAACACCCAGACTGGCAGAAATATAAAGGAAACTAATTAGAACATAATCAAAAGCAGCCGGGCGAGGCTGCACCCAGCCTTAGCAAAGAGCTAGGAAAAATTAACTCTCACATTACCAAAAACAAAGAAACAGAAGCTCAGCTGTGAGAAGTCAGAATGTGCAATCGCGACGATCTTTGTGGCGATGCACCCATGACAGCTACTTTCAGATAAGATATTTTCTGCTTGTTTCTATTGTGTTTGCAATTTCCATTTTTTGTCTGCACTTTTGTGGGAGGTTAGCCGGGTTCCCCTCCAGGGGCCTGTGCTACTGTCTGTTTTTCAGTAGCCACTGTTTATTTGTTCCATTGCTCTGTCCCTGCTATTTAGTGGCTGTGGGTTAGCCGCTTGGTCACACCAGAGATCTGATTTAGCGGTGGCGAGATCGTGTGGTCTCAGCATTTTTGAAATTAGAAGTGTTGGAATTTTCTAGGGTTTTGCTGGGTTGCAGATAGTATTCTGTCCTGTCCTGTCCTATCTAGGCAGTATTTGGCCCCAGCGTTTGCTCACTCTTTTTTCTGCCTGTGTTTGTGTTTCTTCTTGTCTAACCGCCATTATATGTGTGGGGGCTACCTATTCCTTTGGGGCTCTACTCCAGGGCAGTTAGCTTTCCTGTTCCTATCTTCAGGTGTAGCTAATCTCTCTGGCTGTGCTGAGGCGTCCAGGTCACCGTACGTACGTCCCACGGTTGCTTCTAGTTGTGCGGTTAGCTTAGGGATCTGCAACCCATTAGTTCCCAACTTCTCTGGGTGTTTGGCTGCCCTTGCTGTTTTTTGCTCCTGTCCTCCTCGGCTACCAAATCATAAAAACTCTTGTCTGCATCTCTGATCAGTCTTCTCCTTGTTTGAGATGATACTCCTTCCATTTCAACATGATCACTTGCACAGTGCTCCTTGGGATATTTAAAGTTTTGGAAATCATTTTGTATCCATATCCGGTTTTAAACTTCTCCACAACAGTATCACGGACATGCCTGTTGTGTTCCTTGGTCTTCATGATGCTCTCTGTGCTTCAAACAGAACCCTGAGACTATCACAGAGCAGGTACATTTATACGGAGACTTCATTACACACAGGTGTATATTTATCATCATTAGTCATTTAGGACAACATTGGATCATTCAGAGATCCACAATGAACTTCTGGAGTGAGTTTGCTGCACTGAAAGTAAAGGGGCCGAATAATATTGCCCGCCCCACTTTTCAGTTTTTGTATTTCCACAAAAATTTAAAATAACCAATAAATTTCATTCAACTTCACAATTGTGTCCCACTTGTTGTTGATTCTTCACCTAAAATTTACATTTGTTATCTTTATGTTTGAAGCATGATATGTGGGAAAAGGTTGAAAAGTTCCAGGGAGCCGAATACTTTCGCAAGGCACTGTAGGTGTGAAAGTTGCATATTTATAATGTGCAATGATAGAACTATACAGTCCCAGTAGCAGCAGAATCCGAGGGATGGATATCTTCTAAACCCAGCCAAATAACCACTTCATGTTTAGATTTAATAGAAAGCTAATGTCATGAGGAGACATGTAATACTTCCGCCGTTCCCCTATGAGCTTCGCTCTAAGAGTTATGGCCAGTAGAAGATTTTTCATAACTTTAAAAAGGGAAGTATATCCCATAGCTCCGCACCCTCAGTGATGTCATGGACAGAAGGTATAAGATATTTGAGCTTAGGTCATAGGTAACTATGTCCTAGCATATATTTATATCATTGGCATTTTGTTGTAGGTTATACTTACTGTCATATCTGCTGTCTTATACTTGGGGTGTTTGCACTTTGCCTTATCTTTAGACTTGTTGCTGATGCCACTGATGCTTTTATCTTTTGTGCCCCTTTTTATACACAGCAGATATATGTATATTAGGATAGATTTTTTCATCTAGTTATATATACCTTTTTGTGCCCATTGTGCATGGTGACATAGGACTATTATATGCATGTATTTTTTGATATTGCTATTCATTTATATATTTTTGTGTTACCTGTATATATTTATTGTATGCATGTATATTGCTGCTGTACATGTGCAGGGTTACCCACCTCTTTTTCTTCCTGTTTCTTGTGGTACCTGCCTTTTTTTCTATTATTTATGTTTGTTGTTTCAATAAAGTTTCACTTATTTTTTGTATTTTGCCTTTTTTGAAGTTTTTCTGTCAGGGTTTGTCCTTAGACCAAGCAAAGGACTTTGACCGTGTGGATCATGAGTACCTCTGGTCCATCCTTTTGAGGTCTACCCGGGAGGTTTGTAAATTGGTTAGAGACCTTGTATCAGGGGGCTGAGACTTTTCCACTCGTGAACGGTTGGGTTGGTCACCCTTTTGAGGTGAGTTCCGGGGTCCGCCAGGGTTGTCCTCTGAGCCCACTCTTACACGTGTTCGCGATCGATCCCTTCTTAAGGAGGGTAGGTTCGTGGACCGTTGGTGGGAGACGGGATGGGCCAAGTGGAGCTGGGGGCTACTCTGAGGGTGGTAGCATATGCCGACGACGTCTCCCTCTGTATCCTCGAGAGAGGAGGCGGATTGGGTTATGTCTGAGGTCGAGCGCTACTCGGAGGCTTCCGGGTCCATTATCAACCGGGAAAAGTGCGAAAGTCTCTGGCTGGGAGGGGGAGACCCTAGTTTTAGTCTCCCGGGCACCCTTCCAGGGCCCCAGACCTCCGCCAAAATTCTAGGCATCGAATTTGGCCCCAGGGAATACCCCCAGCAAAATTGGGAGGGCAGGCTTAAGATTGCCACCCAAAAATTGGGTCACTGGAAGGGTTGGTCCTTAACCCTGAGGGAAAGGGTCAACTTGGCCAAAGGCTTTCTGCTTCCATTGCTAATATATTTGGCAGTGTCTGCATCTTGCTAGAATCTCTCTGGACATGGGTCTATAGCCTGTTTTTCCAGCTATTATGGGGGAACAGGCTTAACCTAATTAACAGAGAGGTTACGTACCGCACGAGGAGACTTGGTGGGTTGGATATGGTCAACCCGGTGGTGTTTTTAACAAACACCTTTCTTAAGATCAATGTTGCCAACTTCTGGTCAGAAAGGACTCCTCCGTGGGTATTCTCCTGCAGGGAATGGTTTCGGCCTTTCTTCCAAGAATGGGACACAGGGGGCAAGTGAAGGACCTGCGCACACCGCATGGACATCTCCTCCCAGCTTATGCTACCCCGGTTCTGTGATCCGCCTGTGGGGTCTGGGAATGTGGGAAATCAGTACCATGTCGAAGAAATCCCTTGACAGTAAGGTTCTGTTGACCCGTTTCCAGAAGCCCTGGCACTCAAAGATTGCCCAGGCCGGGATCTGGGTGAGGGGCTTGGGTTATTGAATTCCAAGTGGATTCCCTTGAAGTTTTGGTACTTGGCCTGGCGCTGCTTCCACGGGAAACTGTATGTAAGGGACAATCTGAAGTACAGGAACTCCGATGACCGGGGTTGTCCCCATGAGGAGTGTGGCGACATGCTGGAAAGCATGGACACTTCCTTCTTCAGTGTCCCTTTAATACAGGGTCTATAACAGGGTGGATGTTTCCATAGGCTGGCCTGGGCAGGCATCCCTTTCCTATCCGGAGTGGGCTTATGGGGCATTCAGATCCCTCAGTGGCTGAGATCGGGACACTTTATTCTTAGTCAGTGTAGTGGTCAGGTTCTACACTTGGAACGCACTGTGTCTAGTTACCACACAGCAGAAAGCCCTGCCCCGGGATGAGGTTGTTAGCAACATCTTGGGTAACCTGGGGAAGGTGCATTCTTTGGAGTTTGAGAGGCTGGGTGCGAGGAGGGCCTCTTGGCTTTGGAGGGGCCTCTCCTTTAATGTACCCTAGGGAGAGCGGGCCTGAGTGTGATTGTCGGTAGGGAGAGATAAGGTGGTGTGGGTGTTGAGGGAGAGAAGTAGGGGCAGATAGGGACAGGGTGGGGCAGTATAGGGATAGATAGTTAGTTTGCTAAGTTAGGTAGAGTTGGGACAGATAGGGATAGGTAGGGATAGTTAGGGTGGTTAGGTGGTTAGGGATGGGGCCTCTTAAACACTCCAGCTTCCTGGTGGTGGGCTACCATGTGCCACATTTAGCTGTTTGTTTTGTTTTTGGATATAAGAATGGATATTGGGCTTGCAGGTACTGGACTTGGGCGCTGTGAGTTATGTATATGTATATGGTATGTGGTTAATATATGTTAAGTGGTTAATATAATATATGTTATGTGGTTAATGTAATAATAAGGTATTATAGTAGTAGGTAATATTTGTTGTGTAATTTTTCTAGAAATTATTGTTATTTTGTATATAGTTGTATAGTTAGTGTGATTGTGGGGCGGCGTAGTTAGGTTGGGAGGGGGTTGTCAAAGGGGGGTTTTAATAAATAAAGGCGTCCGGACCTGTGAAATGAAAAGGGCCTGGAACTTGCCATGGACCCATGCGGGGAAAAATAGGGTGTGGAATAAAAATATAGGCCATAAACTTTAATGAACCTGGAAGTGCGGTATAGTGTGTTATAGGGCATGAACTCACGGACCCTGGGTGTGGTGGGGGAAAAAAAAGGTGTGGCTTGCTGTGCATAAAATTAGAGTAAGAGTTAAGGCCAAGGAGGCCTCTTTTTCTTTTGTTGGGCAGTATGGGCCAGGGTTTTTGTTCTCCCTTTCTTCTTTAAAACAGTATGAATGGGGTGTGTGTGAATGTGGATGAATGGGTTAAATTTGTGTTTTCTTTTTATGTATATGTATATATATGTATATATACATATGTATATATATATATATAGATTTGTGTTATGGGAGTAGGTTCCTGCTGGGGTCCTGTGAAGAAGCTGGACAAGTTTCTTAAGGGAACTGCGGACTCTGATGGAGGAGGAGAGTGGATTTCGAGCATTGAGGATTCCCGGTTGAATTGCAGTTTTTGTCTTGCTTTTGGGTTTTATAGTTGGTTTTGTTTTGTAAGCTATTGTTGTATTTATTGTTGTTTTGTACTTTAATAATAAAAAAAGAGTAGCATCTGTCAACTGCCATTCTAAACTAATGTTGCCTGCCCTTGTCAAATTGCAGCTACTAAGCAGCTTGAGGCTGGGCAAGTACTGGAATGCAAGACTGGCTGGGATTCCCTGGTCCAGTTGATGATTTTGTTTTTTTCAAAGCTTTCCCTTCTATTCCTCTTAAAAAGACCCAGAGAAGAAACAAGCATCCATCAACTGCCATTCTAAGCTGAAGTTGCCAGCCCTTGTCAGATCGCAGCTTGAGGCTGGGCAAGTACTGCAATGGGAAACTGCCTGGGAATCCCTGATCCAGTCAATAACTTTGTTTTTTCCAAAGCTTTCCCTTCCATTCCTCTTGAAACAACCCAGAGAAGACCCAAGCACCTGTCAACTGCTGTTCTGAGCTGAAGTTGCCTGCCCTTGTCAGATTGCAGCCGCTAAGCAGCTTGAGGCTGGGCAAGTACTGGAATGGGAGACTGGTTGGGAGTCTGTGGTAGGGTTGATGACTTTGTTTTTTCCAAAGCTTTCCCTTCCATTCCTCTTGAAAAGACCAAGAGAAGAGCAAAGCATCTGTCAACTGCCATTCTAAACTGACGTTGCCTGACTTTGTCAGATCACATCCTCTAAGCAGCTTGATGCCAGGCAAGTGC
Source organism: Oophaga sylvatica (assembly GCA_033576555.1). Taxonomy (NCBI): domain Eukaryota; kingdom Metazoa; phylum Chordata; class Amphibia; order Anura; family Dendrobatidae; genus Oophaga; species Oophaga sylvatica. Next base: position 657,260,617 of record JARQOD010000001.1, read on the forward strand.
TGGAATGGGAGACCAGCTGGGAATCACTTGTCCAGTTGATGATTTTGCTTTTTTCCAACTTTTTCCTTCCATTCCTCTTGAAAAGACCCAGAGAAGAACAAAGCATCCGTCAACAGCCATTCTAAGCTGAAGTCGACTGCCCTCGTCAGCTCGCAGCTGAAAAGCAGCTTGAGGCTGAGCAAGTGCTGGAATGGGAGACTGGCTGGGAATCCCTGGTCCACTTGATGATTTTGTTTTTTTTCAAAGATTTCCCTTCCATTCCTATTGAAAAGACCCAGAGAAGAGCAAAGCTGCCATTCTAAACGGATGTTGCCTGACTTTGTCAGATCGCAGCCTCTAAGCAGCTTGATGCCAGGCAAGTACTGGAATGGGAGACAAGCTGGGAATCACTGGCCTAGTTGATGATTTTGCTTTTAGCCAAGCTTTCCCTTCCATTCCTCTTGAAAAGACCCAGAGAAGAACCAAAGACCCGTCAACTGCCGTTCTAAGCTGAAGTTGCCTGCCCTCGTCTGATCGTAGCTACTAAATAGCTTGAGGCTGGGCAAGTACTGGAATGGGAGACTGGCTGGGGCTCCCTGGTCCAGTTGATGATTTTGTTTTATGCAAAGCTTTCCCTTTCATCCTTTCATTCCTCTTGAAAAGACCCAGAGAAGAACCAAGCATCTGTCAACTGCCATTCTAAGCTGAAGTTGCCTGCCCTCGTCAGATCACAGCTGAAGGCAGGGCAAGTACCGGAATGGGAGACCGGCTGGGAATCCGAGGTGGGGTTGATGATTTTGTTTTTTTCAAAGCTTTCCCTTCCATTCCTCTTGAAAAGACCCAGAGAAGAGCAAAGCATCTGTCAACTGCCATTCTAAACTTAAGTCGCCTGACTTCGTCAGATCGCAGCCTCTAAGCAGCTTGATGCCAGGCAAGTACTGGAATAGAAGACCAGCTGGGAATCACTGGTCCAGTTGATGATTTTGCTTTTTTCCAAGCTTTCCCTTCTATTCCTCTTGAAAAGACCCAAAGAAGAACAAAGCATCTGTCAGCTGCCATTCTAAGCTGAAGTTGCCTGCCTTGTCAGCTCACAGCCGCTAAGCAGCTTGAGGCTAGGCAAGTACCAGAATGGGAGACCGGCTAGGAATCACTGGTACACTTGATGATTTTGTTTTTTTTCAAAGCTTTCCCTTCCATTCCTCTTGAAAAGACCCAGAGAAGAAGCAAGCATCTGTCAACTGCCATTCTAAGCTGAAGTTGCCTGCTCTCATCAGATCACAGCAGCTTGAGGCTGGGCAAGTACTGGAATGGGAGACCTGCTGGGAATCCCTTGTCCAGTTGATGATTTTGCTTTTTTTAAAAGCTTTCACTTCCATTCCTCTTGAAAAGACCCAGAGAAGAGTCAAGCATCTGTCATCTGCCATTCTAAGTTAAAGTTGCCAGCCCTTGTCAGATTGCAGCAGCTAAGCAGCTTGAGGCTGGGTAAGTATTGGAATGGGAGACCAGCTGGGAATCCCTGAACCAGTTGATGACCTTGTTTTTTTTAAAAGCTTTCCCTTCCATTCCTCTTGAAAAGTTCCAAAGAAGAGCCAAGCATCTGTCAACTGCCATTCTAAGCTGAAGTTTCCTGCCCTTGTCAGATCGCAGCCACTAAGCAGCATGAGGCTGGGCAAGTACCGGAATGGGAGACTGGCTGGAAATCCATGGTCCAGTTGATAATTTTGTTTTTTTCAAAGATTTCCTTTCCATTCCTCTTGAAAAGACCCAGAGAAGAGCCAAGCATCCGTCAACTGCCATTTGAAGCTGAAGTTGCCTGCCCTTGCTAGATTGCGGCTGCTAAGCAGCTTGAGGCTAGGCATGTACCAGAATGGGAGACCGGCTAGGAATCACTGGTACACTTGATGATTTTGTTTTTTTCAAAGCTTTCCCTTCCATTCCTCTTGAAAAGACCCAGAGAAGAAGCAAGCATCTGTCAACTGCCATTCTAAGCTGAAGTTGCCTGCTCTCATCAGATCGCAGCAGCTTGAGGCTGGGCAAGTACTGGAATGGGAGACCTGCTGGGAATCCCTTGTCCAGTTGATGATTTTGCTTTTTTTAAAAGCTTTCACTTCCATTCCTCTTGAAAAGACCCAGAGAAGAGTCAAGCATCTGTCATCTGCCATTCTAAGTTAAAGTTGCCAGCCCTTTCAGATTGCAGCAGCTAAGCAGCTTGAGGCTGGGTAAGTATTGGAATGGGAGACCAGCTAGGAATCCCTGAACCAGTTGATGACCTGTTTTTTAAAAGCTTTCCCTTCCATTCCTCTTGAAAAGTTCCAAAGAAGAGCCAAGCATCTGTCAACTGCCATTCTAAGCTGAAGTTTCCTGCCCTTGTCAGATCGCAGCCACTAAGCAGCATGAGGCTGGGCAAGTACTGGAATGGGAGACTGGCTGGAAATCCATGGTCCAGTTGACAATTTAGTTTTTTCAAAGATTTCCTTTCCATTCCTCTTGAAAAGACCCAGAGAAGAGCCAAGCATCCGTCAACTGCCATTTGAAGCTGAAGTTGCCTGCCCTTGCTAGATTGCGGCTGCTAAGCAGCTTGAGGCCGGGCAAGTACTGTAATAGGAGACCAGCTGGGAATCCCGGTCCAGTTGATAATTTTGTTTTTTTTCAAAGCTTTCCCTTGCATTCCTCTTGAAAAGACCCAGAGAAGAGCAAAGCATCTGTCAACTGCCATTCTAAGCTGAAGTTGCCTGCACTTGTCAGATTGCTGCTGCTAAGCAGCTTGAGGCTGGGCAAGTACCAGAATGGGAGACCAGCTGGGAATCCTTGGTCCAGTTGATGATTTTGAATTTTTCAAAGCTTTCCCATCCATTCCTCTTGAAAAGACCCAGAGATGAACCAAGCATCCATCAACTGCCATTCTAAGCTGAAGTTGCCTGTCCTTATCAGATCACAGCTGCTAAGCAGCTTGAGGCTGGGCAAGTATCAGATGGGAGACTGGCTGGGAATCCCTGGTCCAGTTAATGATTTAAATGAAAAAACATAGGTTGAAAAAAGACATAGGTCGTTCAAGTTCATTTTGTCACTAATTTAACTATAACCCGCAATGTTATGTGTATCAAGGAAATCGTCCAGCCCAGTTTTTAAAAGGTGTTATAGTGTCTGCCATTACTACCTCTTGTGGTAGGGCATTCCACATTCTGACTGCTCTAACTGTAAAGAACCCTTTCCTATTTAGCTGCCGGAATCACCTTTCTTTCACCCGTAATTATGAATTAGCTTTTGTGAAATGAGCCTTAAAGAAAAAATATATTGAGTGAATAAAATATGTGAAAAATGATTCAGATTGGTGAATCTATATGAAATATGGTGTTCCATAAATGCCTTGTTCCATTAATGAGCTCATCATGGAAAGTATCAATGGGTACCTGTCATACAGCTATAAAAACCCTACAACCTGAATAAAATCCTAATTATGGCATAAAGTTTTCAGGACACATACCATTGTTGATACATTTAGCTATAAAGCTGTGCTCCTCCCTACATCATAAATGCCTTTAGTCATTGTAAATTAATAGTGGGTGTGGGCTGAGGATACTATGACACTTCTTACTTCTTCTACTTACATCATTACTCGGCCATTGTCCAGTCCATATTTTGAAATGAGACTTTTTCTATTATCACTTCAGAATGTACGGTACCTTAAAGTGAAAGCATATACTCCTACACTTTCACTCGCTATTGGGTTTTCTTATTGCAAGCAAATGTGAATTTTACAGCCATAGAAAACAGTGGTAGTAGATTATGTTGTGCTGCTGTAAGAGTAGTGGACTATGCTATTGTGTTCCTGCCCCTGAAGTGACCAATCGCATTATAATATAGTGTGAACAAGGTTACATATATTGTGATATAGACTGTGATATTGTATTATGCATAATGTTGATAGTGTACAGCATAGGGTAAGACATAGGTTAGGTTCAGGACATAAGATAGACTCCAGAATGCGTTAGAAGTATAATTTATGCAATATATGTAAATGTATTACATAGTGTTTGTGATGGAGATCTGCCCAGCTACATACTGTAGGGACAGTCATAGTTAAAGTTTGGGATTATCTCATAGTGGGAGGGGAAAACCCCAGTAAAAATGGACTACTTCCTGATAGATAGTCAGATAGGGTAGTTCAGTAGCCAAGGTCAAGTTCAGTTGCAGTGAGTTGCTAGTTCTAGCAAGACTCGTTCAAGGCAGTTGGAGGCCTTACTGGAATTCCTTGCAGACATTCCTCCAATGTCCGGAGCTCAGGGCTCAGTACAGGTACTACAAAGAATACCTTATCCTCTGGTGTACAGGGGACAATAAAAGTGGAACTGCGTGAATGGAAGGTAATGGATCCAGGGTGCACTGCGGGACTGGACGGGAAACTCCTGGGGTTGACAGAGCCAGTGAATATAGGGATAGTCCAGGAGCAATGGATAGTAATGCTGAGAATGCACTGTATTAAGGAAACAAGGAATGAGAAAGTGTTGTGCCCAATACTGCATGTTACAAAAAAATACAGAAAAACTAGAGCGAGTTCAGAGAAGAGCTACCAAGATGGTGAGCGGACTGCAAACTATGTCCTACGAGGAACGTTTAAAGGATCTAATAATGTTTACAGGCCAAGGTTACGAAAACATTTCTGCAGTACTCAAGGTTCCTAAGAGCATAGTGGCCTCCTTAATACTTAAGTTTGGGACCACCAGAAGTCTTCCTAGAGCTGGCCCGTCCAGGCAAACTGAGCAATCGTGGGAGAAGAGCCTTGGTGAGAGAGGTAAAGAAGAACCCCAAGATCACTGTGGCTGAGCTCCACAGATGCAGTAGGGAGATGGGAAAAAGTTCCACAAAGTCAACTATCACTGCAGCCCTTCACCAGTCAGGCCATTATGGCAGAGTGGCCGGATGGAAGCCTCTCCTTAGTGCCAGACATATGAAAGCCTGCATAGAGTTTGCTAAAAAAAAACACATGAAGGACTCCCAGACTATGAGAAATAAGATTCTCTGTTCTCATGAGATGAAGATAGAACTTTTTGGTGATAATTCTAAGCGGTATGTGTGGAGAAAACCAGGCACTGATCATCACCTGCCCAATACAATCCCAACAGTGAAACATAGTGGTGGCAGCATCATGCTATGGGGTGTTTTTCAGCTGCAGTGACAGGACAACTGGTTGCAATTGAATTAAACATAAATGTGGCCAAGTACAGAGATATCTTGGATGAAAACCTCTTCCAGAGTGCTCTGGACCTCAGACTTGGCTGAAGATTTACCTTCCAACAAGACAATGACCCTAAGCACACAGCTAAAATAACAAAGGAGTGGCTTCAGAACAACTGTGTGACTATTCTTGACTGGCCCAGCCAATTTCCTGACCTAAACCCAATTGAGCATCTCTGGAGAGACCTGAAAATGGCTGTTCACCAACATTCACCTTCCAACCTGACGGAACTGGAGAGGATCTGCAAGGAAGAATGGCAGAGGATCCCCAAATCCAAGTGTGAAAAACTTGTTGCATCATTCCTAGAAAAATATTTAGAGTTGAGAGTCCTCAGTGGTTGATACCTTTTAACCCCTTCCCGACCCATGACGCCACGTAGGCGTCATGAAAACCTGTGCCAATCCGACCCATGACGCCTATGTGGCGTCATGAAAGGATCGCGTCTCTGCGGGTCGGGTGACCGGGGTCACTGAAAGGTCACCCGACCCGCCGGCACAGGACCCTTTGTGCTTCACCACAGGGGGTTGGCTTAACCCCCCCGTGGCCACGATCGCTCTGATTGGCTGTTAAAAGTGAACCAGCCAATCAGAGCAATCTGTAATATTTCACCAATATAATTGGTGAAATATTACAATCCAGCCATGGCCGATGCTGCAATAGCATCTCCCATGGCTGGACACCGAGCCCTGACCCCCCCACACGGATTCACGGCGGCGATCGGCCGCCGCCACCGAAAGATGGCAGCGATCGGTCACCGCCGTCACTAACAGCTCCCCTCCTCCTTTGCTCCGGTGCCCCCACCTTCCGATCCCCCCCCCTAACCTTCCGACCACCCTACTCACCTCTCCCGATCCACCGATGTCCCTGGATCGGTCCCGGCGTCCGCCCGGGCCTCTTCATGGGCGCCGCCATCTTGGAAAATGGCGGGCGCATGCGCAGTGCGCCCGCCGGCCGGCGCATGCGCAGTGCGCCCTGCCTAGTCAAAAAAATTATTTTGATCACTGTGATAAACTGTCACAGTGATCAAAAAAAAAAAGTAAGTGAACCCCCCCCTGTCATAGGTAGGGAAAAATAATAAAGAATTTTTTTTTTTTCCTATTAGGCCCTGTGCACACGTTGCGGATTTTGCTGCGGATCCGCAGCTGATTTCTCTGCTGATCCGCAGCTGATTTCTCTGCTGATCCGCAGCTGATTTCGCTGCTGATCCGCAGCGGATTTCGCTGCTGATCCGCAGCGGATTTCGCTGCAGATCCGCAGCTGATTTCGCTCCTGATCCGCAGCGGATTTCGCTGCTAATCCGCAGCGGATTTTGCTGCGGATCAGCAGCGGATTTGCTGCGGATCCGCAGCGGATTTGGCGCTGCGGATCCACAGCAGATCCAGAAACCATGTACAGTACAATGCAAATAAATGGTAAAAAAAAACGCTGTGCACATGCTGCAGATTTTTCAGCGCGGATTTGCTGCGGTTTTAAATCCGCAGCATGTCAATTCTTTGTGCGGATTCCGCAGCAATTTTACACCTATTCCATTATAGGTGTAAAACCGCAGAGAAAAACCGCAGCAAATCCGCGCTAAATACGCAGGTAAAACGCAGGTCGTTTTACCTGCGGATTTTAGAAAAATCCGTAAGTGAATCCACAACGTGTGCACGGGGCCTTAGGGTCAGGCTGGGTTCATATTGCATTATGGCAGTCCGTTAGATGGACTGCGTTTCACCGCGGTATAACGCGGTGTAACGCAGTCCGTTAACGCTGCCATTCACCCCATTTGTGTGCGCATCGCAACGCATGCCATGAAGCGGCATGCGTTCACGACGTGTCGTCATTCAGTGACGGAGCCTTGGACGCAGGCTGCAGCGTCTGGGCTCCATCACCGCTAGCACAGATGAATCATCGCTGATTCCTCTGCACTAGCGGGTATAGCATAACGCGATCGCGTTATGCTATACCGTTACCAGCCCGTCAACGCTACGTGTTGAACGGGCTGGTAAAACGAAATATGAACTCAGCCTTAGGGTTAGAACTAGGGTTAGGGTTAGAACTAGGGTAAGGGTTAGAACTAGGGTAAGGGTTAGAACTAGGGTTAGGGTTGGAATTAGGGTTAGGGTTGGAATTAGGGTTAAGGTTGGGATTAGGGTTAGGGTTGGGATAAGCGTTAGGGGTGTTTTGGGGTTAGGGTTGGGATTAGGGTTAGGCTTGTGGTTAGGTTTATGGTTAGAGTTGGGATTAGGGTTAGGGGTGTTGGGGTTAGGGTTATGGTTAGGGTTTGTATTAGGGTTAGGGGTGTGTAGGGGTTAGGGTTGGGTTAGGGGTGTGTTGGGGTTAGGGTTGGAGTTAGAATTGAGAGGTTTCCACTATTTAGGTACATCAGGGGATCTCCATACGCGACATGGCGCCACCATTGATTCCTGCAAATTTTGCGTTCAAAATGTCAAACAGTGCTCCCTTTATTCCAAGCCCCGACGTGTGCCCAAACAGTGGTTTACCCCCACATATGGGGTATCAGCGTACTCGGGAAAAATTGCACAACAACTTTGGGGGTCTAATTTCTCCTGTTACTGTTGGGAAAAAAAATTGGGGACTAAAAAAGTTATTTTTGTGGAAAAAAAATGATTTTTTATTTTCACGGCTCTGCGTTATAAACTTCTGTGAAGAACTTGGGGGTTCAAAGTGCTCACCACTCATCTAGATAAGTTCCTTGCGGGTCTAGTTTCCAAAATGGGGTCACTTGTGGGGAGTTTATACATCAGGGACTCTGCAAACGTAACATGACGCCCGCAGACCATTCCATCAAGTCGGCAATTCAAAACGTCACTACTTCCCTTCCGAGCCCCGAAGTGTGCCCATACAGTAGTTTTCTCCCACATATGGGATATCAGCGTACTCAGGACAAATTGGACAACACCTTTTGAGGTCTAATTTCTCCTGTTACCCTTGGGAAAATAAAAAAATTGGGGACTAAAAGATCATGTTTGTGGAAAAAATATGATTTTTTTATTTTCATGGCCCGGCGTTATAAACTTCTGTGTAGCCCTTGGGGGTTCAAAGTGCTCACTACACATCTAGATAAGCTCCTTGGGGGTCTAGTTTCCAAAATGGGGTCACTTGTGGGGGGTTTCTACTGTTTAGGCACATCAGGGGCTCTGCAAAGGCAACATGACGCCCACAGAACATTCCATCAAGTCTGCATTCCAAAATGGCGCTCCTTCCCTTCTGTGCTCTCCCATGCGCCAAAACAGTGGTTCCCCCCCATATATGGGGTACCAGTGTACTCAGGACAAACTGTACAACAACTTTTGTGGTCCAATTTCTCCTGTTACCCTTGTGAAAATAAAAAATTGCGGGTTAAAAAAATCAGTTTTTGAGGAAAAAAATGATTTTTTATTTTCACGGCTCTGCATTACAAACTTCTGTGAAGCACGTGGGGGTTCAAGGTGCTCACCACACATCTAGTTAAGTTCCTTGAGGGGTCTAGTTTACAAAATGTGGTCACTTGTGGGGGGTTTCTACTGTTTAGGCACATCAGGGGCTCTGCCCGCCCGCAGACCATTCCATCAAGTCGGCATTTCAAAGCGTCACTACATCCCTTCCAAGCCCTGACGTGTGCCCAAACAGTGGTTCTCCCCCACATGTGAGGTACTAGCGTACTTAGGACAAATTAGACAACAACTTTTGGGGTCCAATTTCTCCTGTAACCATTGTGAAAATAAAAAATATGGGGCTAAATAATAATTTTTTGAGAAAAAAAAATGATTTTTTTATTTTCACGGCTCTGCGTTATAAAGTTTTGTGAAGCACCTGGGGGTTCAAAGTGCTCACTGTGCATCTGCATAAGTTTCTTAGGGGGTCTAGTTTCCAAAATGGGGTCATTTGTGGGGAGCTCCAAAGTTTAGGCATACAGGGCTCTCCAAACATGACATGGTGTCCGCTAACGACTGGAGCTAATTTTCCATTCAAAAAGTCAAATGGCGCTCCTTCCCTTCTGAGCCCTGCCGTGCGCCCAAACAGTGGTTTATGACCACATATGAGGTATCTGTGTACTCAGGAGAAATTGCCCAACAAATTTTAGGATCCAATTTATACTGTTGCCCATGTGAAAATGAAAAAACTGAGGCTAAAAGAAAATTTTTGTGAAAAAAAAAAGTACTTTCTTTTTTTTACGGATCAATTTCTGAAGCACTTGGGGGTTCAAAGTGCTCACTCTGCATCTAGATAAGTTCCTTGGGGGGGTCTAGTTTCCAAAATGGGGTCACTTGGGGGAGCTCCAATGTTTAGGCACACAGGGACTCTCCAAATGCGACATGGCATCCGCTAAATATTCCAGCATATTTTCCATTCAAAAAGTCAAATGGCGCTCCTTCCCTTCTGAGCCCTGCCATGCGCCCAAACAGTGGTTTATGACCACATATGAGGTATCGGTGTACTCAGGAGAAATTGCCCAACAAATTTTAGGATCCAATTTATACTGTTGCCCATGTGAAAATGAAAAAACTGAGGCTAAAAGAAAATTTTTGTGAAAAAAAAGTACTTTCTTTTTTTTACGGATCAATTTGTGAAGCACCTGGGGGTTTAAAGTGCTCACTCTGCATCTAGATAAGTTCCTTGGGGGGTCTAGTTTCCAAAATGGGGTCACTTGTGGGGAGCTCCAATGTTTAGGCACACAGGGACTCTCCAAATGCGACATGGCAACCGCTAAATATTCCAGCATATTTTCCATTCAAAAAGTCAAATGGCGCTCCTTCCCTTCTGAGCCCTGCCGTGTGTCCAAACAGTGGTTTATGACCACATATGAGGTATCGGTGTACTCAGGAGAAATTGCCCAACAAATTTTAGGATCCATTTTATCCTGTTGCCCATGTGAAAATGAAAAAACTGAGGCTAAAAGAAAATTTTTGTGAAAAAAAAAGTACTTTCTTTTTTTTACGGATCAATTTGTGAAGCACCTGGGGGTTCAAAGTGCTCACTCTGCATCTAGATAAGTTCCTTGGGGGTCTAGTTTCCAAAATGGGGTCACTTGTGGGGGAGCTCCAATGTTTAGGCACACAGGGACTCTCCAAATGCGACATGGCAACCGCTAAATATTCCAGCATATTTTCCATTCAAAAAGTCAAATGGCGCTCCTTCCCTTCTGAGCCCTGCCGTGCGCCCAAACAGTGGTTTATGACCACATATGAGGTATCTGTATACTCAGGAAAATTGCCCAACAAATTTTAGGGTCCATTTTATCCTGATGCCCATGCAAAAATGAAAAAATTGATGCTAAAAGAAAAATTTTGTTGGAAAAATTAAAATGTCCATTTTTTCCTTCCACGTTGCTTTAGTTCCTGTGAAGCACCTGAAGGGTTAATAATCTTCTTGAATGTAGTTTTGAGTAGCTTGAGGGGTGCAGTTTTTATAATGGTGTCACTTTTGGGTATTTTCTGCCATATAGACCCCTCAAAGTGACTTCAAATGTGAGGTGGTCCCTAAAAAAAATGGTTTTGTAAATTTTGCTGTAAAAATGAGAAATCGCTGGTCAACTTTTAACCCTTATAACTTCCTAACAAAAAAAAATGTTGTTCCCAAAATTGTGCTGATGTAAAGTAGACATGTGGGAAATGTTATTTATTAACTATTTTGTGTCACATAACTCTCTGGTTTAACAGAATAAAAATTCAAAATTTGAAAATTGCGAAATTTTCAAAATTTTGGCCAAAGTTCCATTTTTTTCACAAATAAACGCAAAAATGATCGACCTAAATTTACCACTAACATGAAGCCCAATATGTCACGAAAAAACAATCTCAGAATCGCTAGGATCCGTTGAAGCGTTCCTGAGTTATTACCTCATAAAGGGACACTGGTCAGAATTGCAAAAAATGGCAAGGTCTTTAAGGTCAAAATAGGCTGGGTCATGAAGGGGTTAATGGCTAACTGAAAAGATGGTAACAAATTGCAAGCTTTCGAGACTACTCAGGTCTCTTCATCAGGCAAAGACTAATACAAAATCTGAAGAATCACATCACATGCATCATTCCTAAGAAGACTCATGGCTGTACTAGCTCAAAAGGATGATTCTACTCAATACTGAGCAAAGTGTCTGAATACTTATGACCATGTGATATTTTAGTTTTCTTTTTTAATAAATTTGCAAAAATTTCTACATTTCTGTTTTTTTCAGTAAAGATGGGGAGCAGAGTGTACATTAATGAGAAAAAATTAACTTTTTTACATTTACCAAATGGCTGCAATGAAACAAAGAGTAAAAAATTTAAAGGGGTCTGAATACTTTCCGAACCCACTGTATGTAATGCATGATTGACGTATGTGCCTCATACAAAAAAAGGCTGCACTCTACCATACTAAAGCATGACAATATGAAATACGTGAAATTTGGAATAGCAATACAGCTTTGGAGTATAAGGAAAAATTTGAGATGCTTAGTATAACATTTGGCCAAATATTATTTGCCCACCAACCATCGTCAAGGTGGTCTCAAGTCTGATGGGTCCCTGACCTATGTGAACATACCTCTATTAGGCTGATATCTGAATTTCTGGGTGAATTGGACACCTCTCTCTGTAATGCTTGCATTTATGGGTTAATAGGAACCTGCTGTAATTAAAACCAACCACCTGGTGAGGGCGGAGTGCTCGATTAGTAAGCTAACATTCAAAAGACAAAAAAAAACTGACTGGCACATCCAGACTAATGTGAATTAGGTGCAAACCAGGGGAGCTACTCCCATGTACAACATACAAAAAAAAAGGCTGCACTCTACCATTCTAAAGCATGACAATATGAAATACGTGAAATTTGGAATAGCAATACAGCTTTGGAGTATAAGGAAAAATTTGAGACGCTTAGTATAACATTTGGCCAAATATTATTTGCCCACCAACCATCGTCTGCCTGACTTGCGGTGGATACCGCGTCTGAGGTTCCCTGCTCATCATCTCTCCTGCTCGATGCCTCCTATATTAAGGACGTGCCTGTATCGTCCCTATACTTTATACATAGCAACCTTGTCTTAGCTTTCTACTATTATTCACATATAATCACAAAAATGGTCCTAATAGTAATATAACCCCTAAACATCATGGGGACCGCATCCTAAATGCAACAATGTGATACACAAACTTTTATCCAAACAATAGGTAAAAAAGGATGCAAAAATAGAGAAAATATACAAACTTTATCGAAAATTAATATAAATAGTATAAAAACATGAATAGCTGAAACAGCAAAAAACCAGAGACACATGCCATAGACAACACTGAAGCAGCCTGTTTAAATTGTAATGCCAAAAAACAGTGTGAAACTAGTTATGTAGCAAAAATGCCCCATACTTTGTTGCCAAGCTGACCTTACTGCAGGTACCGCAACAACATCATGTTCCCACAAAAAAGTGGTAAGTGCATATGATATAGACAATCAAAGCGCATACAATCCCAACAATGGAAACACCTGGGCAAAAACTCTGCAGAAAGTGTAAAATTGGCTTACAACAGATTTACCTAAAGGCTGCTCGTGAATGTCCTGGCGTCCCTGCCACCACGACGCGCGTTTCGCAATCCTTCTTCGGGAGGCGTCTTTGATTGTCTACATCATATGCACTTAGCACTTTTTTGTGGGAACATGATGTTGTTGCGGTACCTGCAGTAAGGTCAGCTTGGCAACAAAGTATGGGGCATTTTTGCTACATAACTAGTTTCACACTGTTTTTTGGCATTACAATTTAACAGGCTGCTTCAGTGTTGTCTATGGCATGTGTCTCTGGTTTTTTGCTGTTTCAGCTATTCATGTTTTTATACTATTTATATTAATTTTCAATAAAGTTTATATATTTTCTCTATTTTTGCATCCTTTTTTTACCTATTGTTTGGATAAAAGTTTGTGTATCATATTATGCACATATGCATATACTCTTGTGATCTGCTACCGATTAGCACACTGATGAAGGTCCGGTTAGGACCGAAACGTTTGTTGTGACTACTGTATGTACCTCACATTAAATACCTTCACTGCACGTTCTGAGTGTGCCCGGGCTTCTATGCTATACAGAAGGGGGCATCTCACCTTGAAATTTTTTGGAGCCTATCTTCTAGATTATGTGCATCTTTGGCATCCAATTTCTCACGGGCATCTTTATACCTATCTTGAGACACACATCTGTTACACCTATCTTCTGACGAGCATCAAATGCTCTCTGGTAATTGGTGTTGGGTAGATGAGTAATAGTAGGCTGGATCCTTGATCTCGTACTTCCCATATCCACCCTGTTATTGATCCTGTGTACATTCCCATTCCTGCCAAAAAAAATATTCTGTTACTAACGTCATACAGTACGTGACATGTGACTTTAAAATTGTTTGGAGCATCTACTCAATCTTATACAGGACTTATCGACAGGCCCAGAAAATTCTTCTGTTACTAACTTCATACAGTAGGGGACATGTCACTTTGAAATTGTTTGGAGCATCTAGTCAATGATATACAGGCCTTATTGACAGGCCCCCAAAAATTCTTCTTTTACTAATGTCATACAGTAGGGAAGATCTCAATTTTAAATTGTTTGGAGCACAACTTCTTTGTCATACATGCCTCATACACACTGGAAAAAATTATTTTTTGTGTGACTAACGCGATTCAGCACGCCATATTTCACCTTCTTATTTAGTGCCACTGAAAATCAGCTGTGCAGAGGTGGTGCAGAGTAAAAAATTTAATTTTAGTTGCTAATACTGTGCTCATAGTACAGTATCTGAGCAACATGACTGGGAACAAGCGAGGTTGTGGTGGAAGGGGTATTAGGCTCGGTGTAAATGGAGTAGGTGGTGAAATTGATGCCACTTTATTGGTATCTGCCACTAGTTTTTGGAAATGTGTACACTCTTGTTTGGGTGTCCATTTGCTGGGTTAGCTGTAGTGGGAGATGCATCGGTCCTTATTTTACTATTTCTACTCTTTTGAAATTGATACCACTTTGTTGGTGTCTCCAACTAATTTTTTGAAATGTTTGCACTCGTGGTTGGTGTACATTTGCTGGGTTGGCTGTAGTGGAAGAGATGTAGCTCCCCATTATGCTATTTTTACTCTGGTGAAATTGATGCCACTTTGGTAGTGTCTGCCACTAATTGTTTTAAATGTGAGCACTCCTGGTTGGGTGTCCAACTATCCATCTACTGAGTTGGGTGTAGTGAAAGACCTGTCGGTCCCTATTATACTATTTCTACTGTGGTGAAATTGATATCACTTTGTTGGTATCTGCAAATACATTTTTGGAAATGTGTAGACTCCTGGTTGAGTCTCCTTCATGTGTGTTGCCTGTAGCAGTAGGCATCTTTCTGACAATAGTAATCTACGAAACTGATATTTGTGTCACCTGAGTGGGTGAGCATCAATTTCCAATTTTTTTTATCACTTATATATCACCAATAATTCAACATTCGCTTTACAGACATTACTGCCACTGTCACCATTGGGACTCGCAATCGAAATTTACTATCTGCATGTCTTAGGAGTGTGGGTAGAAAAATAAGTACTGGAGGAAACCCTTGCATACACGGTTAGAACATACAACTATTTGCAGATGCTATCCTTGGTTGGGTTGGAACACAGGACTCCATCGCTGCAAGGCTGCTAATTAGTGATGAGCAAGTATACTCGGGTGATCTCCGAGTATTTGAAAGTGTTCGGAGATTTAGTTTCTGTTGCCATAGCTGCATGATTTGCAGCTATTTGACAGCCTGAATACATGTGGGGATTCCTTAACAAACAGGCATTCCTCACATGTATTCAAGCTGTCCAGCAGCAATAAAAACCGAGCAACGAGTATACTCGCTCATCACTACTGCTAATGTTTTTGTGTTGATGACTCAACGTTTCTGTGGTTGGAAGCCTATCACTGTGATGCATCACTGCTGTCTTTGGGAAAACCACTGTCAACATTGTCTTCAAGCATATTTTGATACTGCAGGGGGGAGGCAACTGGCAAAATGTACTTTTGTATCATGGATAGAACACACTGGCACCCAGAAGTCAGCACTATTTCGAATCATAACTATACGGGTAACAATCACGCTGCAGATAGTGCTGCAAGAAGGCGCACATGGGTCGGTCTCTTTCATGAGGTCCAACTCTACAGTGTGTGGGTGGCGGGATAACCCTCAGGCTTTCTTCCTCCATCCCCTCCATGGCAACCATGGACAACAGAGAGGGAATCATTATCCTCTTCATCTCCTAACTGGTGCGCGTCCATCACTTCTTCCTTCTCGTCCTTTTCATGGTCCTTCTCCATTTGTTTCTCCTCCATTTGTTCTTCTCATGGCAACCGCCTGTGAGATGACAGACCTGAACTTAGAGATATTGCTAACCCTAAAGGCATCCTCCTCTGCTTCCTTATCTTCCCCTGGGACCATCACCACCTCCTCAACCAGACTATTTAACCCCTTCACCCCCAAGGGTGGTTTGCACGTTAATGACCGGGCCAATTTTTACAATTCTGACCACTGTCTCTTTATGAGGTTATAACTCTGGAACGCTTCTTCGGATATTCGCAATTCTGAGAATGTTTTCTCGTGACATATTGTACTTCACGTTAGAAGTAAAATTTCTTCGATATAACTTGCGTTTATTTTTGAAAAAAACGCAAATATGGCGAAAATTTTTAAAATTTTGCAATTTTCAAACTTTGAATTTTTATTCCCTTAAAACAGAGAAATATATCACACACAATAGTTAAGAAATAACATTTTCCACATGTCTACTTTACATCAGCACAATTTTGGAACCAAATTTTTTTTTGTTAGGAAGTTATAAGGGTTAGAAGTTGACCAGCGATTTCTCATTTTTACAACAAAATTTACAAAGCCATTTTTTTTAGGGACCACCTCACATTTGAAGTCACTTTGAGGGTCTATATGGCAGAAAATACCCAAAAGTGACACCATTCTAAAAACTGCACCCCTCAAGGTACTCAAAACCACATTCAAGAAGTTTATTAACCCTTCAGGTGCTTCACAGTAACTAAAGCAACGTGGAAGGAAAAAATGAATATTTAACTTTTTAGCCACAAAAATGATCTTTTACAAACTTTTTTTTTATTTTCACAAGGGTAAAAGGAGAAAATGGACAGATAAGGTTGTTATGCAATTTCTCCTGAGTACGCCAATACCCAATATGTGGGGGAAAACCACTGTTTGGGCAGACGGCAGAGCTCGTAAGGGAAGGAGCGCAGTTTGACTTTTTCAAACTAAAATTGGCTGGAATTGAGATTGGACGCCATGTCGCGTTTGGAGAACCTCTGATGCGCCTAAACAGTGGAAACCCCCACAAGTGACACCATTTTGGAAACTAGACCCCCTAAGGTACTTATCTAGATCTGTTGTGAGCACCTTGAACCCCCAAGTGTTTCACAAAAGTTTATAATGCCTGGGTGTGAAAAAAAAAAAAAAACAATTTTCCACAAAAATGATTTTTTTAGTCACAAATTTTTGAATTTTCCCAAGGAAATTGGACCCCAAAAGTTGTTGTCCAATTTGTCCTGAGTACGCTGATACCCCATATGTGGGGGGGGAAACTGTTTGGGCGCACGGCAGGGCTTGGAAAGGAAGTAGTAACGTTTTGGAATGCAGACGTTGATGGGGGTCATGTTCCGTTTGCAGTGCCCCAGATGAGCCTAAACAGTGGAAACCCCCCACAAGTGACACCATTTTGGAAGCTAGACCCCCAGGGAACTTATCCAGATCTTTGGTGAGCACTTTGAACCCCAAAGTGCTTCACACAAGTTTATAATGCCCGGGCATGAAAAAAAAAATCCTATTTTTTTCCCACAAAAATTATATTTTAGTCACTAATTTTTTATTTTCCCAAGGGTAACAGGAGAAATTGGACCACATAAGTTGTTGTCCAATTTGTCCTGAGTACGCTGATACCCCACATGTGGGGGGAACCACTGTTTGGGTGCACGGCAGAGCTCGGAAGGGAAGGAGCACCATTTGACTTTTTCCAACCAAAATTGGCTGGAATTGAGATTGGATGCCATGTTGCATTTGGAGAGCCCCTGATGTGCCTAAACAGTGGAAACCCCCCACAAATGACCCCATTTGGGAAACTAGACCCCCTAAGGAACTTATCTAGATCTTTGGTGAGCAATTTGAACCCCCAAGTGCTTCACACAAGTTTATAACGTAGAGCCGTAAAATTTAAAAATCATATTTTTTCCACAAAAATGATCTTTCACCCCAATTTTTATTTTTCCAAGGGTAACAAGACTCCAAAAGTTATTGTGCAATTTGTCCTGAGTGCGCTGATACCCCATATGTGGGAGTAAACCACTGTTTGGGTGCATGGCAGAGTTTGGAAGGGAAGGAGCGCCGTCTGACTTTTTCAACGCAGAACTGGCTGGACGCCATGTCGTGTTTGGAGAGCTCCTGATCTGCCTAAACAGTGGAAACCCCCATAAATGACACCATTTTGGAAACTAGACCCCTCAAGGAACTTATCTAGATGTGTGGTGAGAACTTTGAACCCCCAGGTGTTTCACTAAAGTTTATAACGTACAGCCGTAAAATAAAAAATCTTTTTTTTTTTTTTTTACAAAAATGATTTTTTCGCCCCCAATATTTTATTTTCACAAGGGTAACAGAAGAAATTGGAACCCAAAAGTTGTTGTCCAATTTGTGCTGAGTACGCTGATACCCAATATGTGGGCGAAAACTACTGTATGGGCACACGTCGGGCTCGGAAGGGAAGTAGTGACGTTTTGGATTGCAGACTTTGATGGAATGGTCTGGGGCGTCATGTCGCATTTGGAGAGCCCCTGATGCACCTAAACAGTGGAAACCCCGCACAAGTGACCCCATTTTGGCAAATAGACCCCAAAAGGAACTTATCTAGATGTGTGGTGAGCACTTTGAACCCCGAAGTGCTTCACAGAAGTTTATAACGTACAGCCGTAAAAATAAAAAATCCTTTTTTTTTACAAAAATGATTTTTTCGCCCCCAATATTTTATTTTCGCAAGGGTAACAGAAGAAATTGGACCCCAAAAGTTGTTGTCCAATTTGTCCTGAGAACGCTGATACCCAATATGTGGGAGAAAACTACTGTATGGGTACAAGTTGGGGCTCGGAAGGGAAGTAGTGACGTTTTGGATTGCAGACTTTGATGGAATGGTCTGGGGGCGTCATGTCTAATTTGGAGAGCCCCTGATGCGCCTAAACAGTGGAAATCCCCAACAAGTGACCCCATTTTGGAAAATAGACCCCACAAGGTGTAACGAATGGAAGCGGAGGCAGAGGTGGTGAAGTTCACATTCGTTTTTATTTTTTAATGTGGAACCTCGAGACCGCGGTCCGGGGGCTCCGAAGGGGGCGTAACTAGTGAGCCCCGGGTACCCGTAGTAAGGCCCCTCGAACAGGACCAGAATGGAATACCCGGAGGACACAGGTGCTACCTCCAGTTAGACCCCGGAGACGTGGCAGCTGTCCCAGAGGGACCAAAAGGGTAACAGGTATTTACAGAGTCCGTGGAGGGTTCTTGACGGAGAAGGGTAAGGTCCTGGTCCAGAACGGATGGTAGTAGGCTGGCTCCAGTGACCTTGTCACGGTCCACGGGTACGGATGGCTGATGGCGGAACGGGATGACACTTGCGCCAGTAATAGCCGAGATTGTCCAGGTTAACCAGATACGGGTTAGCAATGATCTGAGGAGACAAACAGTATCAGCGAAGCACAGAGACTGCAGACGCAGCGCAGACAGATCAGGAACAGAACCGGATGTAGCAATGATAGAACACGTTGCTCCGGCACTCCCCTAATGGTGGAGTGACCAGATATAGTACTGAGTGCGCAGCCATTGGTTAATTAGCTATTTCAAAAAATGCACGCTGCCCCTTTAAGAGAGACGGTGGGCGCGGCCTCGCGTCCTAAGCAGACTATCTGGAGGCCTGTCAGCAGCGTGCCAGGAAGTGGAGGAGGACACAGGACGCCGTGGAGCAGATGGGACAGGTGAGTGAGCAGAACGGAGTGCAGAGCCAGCGCTGGGACCGAGTGTAACAGTATCCCCCTCTTTACTCCCCCCTCTTTTTCAAGCCTGCGTGAAATCTTTTAAGAAGAAGAGGAGCCTGGATGTTCTCTTTAGGCTCCCAAGATCTCTCCTCAGGACCAAAACCTTTCCAGTCCACCAGGTAATAGATCCTACCTCTTACTCTCTTAGAGGCCAAGATATGTTTTACCTCAAAAATCATCCTCCTCAGAGACCGGATCAGGAGTGGTACCTGGGTCCTTAAAGAAGGAGCTAAACACTACTGGTTTGAGGAGGGAAACATGAAAGGAGTTAGGTACTCGTAGAGAATTAGGCAATTTCAGTTTATAAGAGACCGGTTGTTTTGTCTCAAGACTTCAAAGGGACCAATGAAACGGGGACCCAATTTGTACGATGGTAACTTCAGACGGATGTACTTGGAGGAGAGCCATACCTTGTCTCCTGGACGAAAGATGGGAGCCTCCAAACGTCTTTTGTCCGCATGCGTTTTCATACGTTGAGAAGCTTTCTCCAAAGCCGAGCTGGTCTCTCTCCAAATGTCCGAGAAATTCTTAGACAAGGTATCGACTGCCGGAACATCAGACAATCCCGAGACAGGAAGAGGAATTCTGGGTTGCAGTCCAAACACAATCTGAAAGGGAGACTTTCCAGAAGATTCACTTACTTGGTTGTTGTAGGAGAATTCTGCCCAGGGCAGTAATTCTACCCAGTCATTATGATGAGCGTTGACGAAGTGACGCAGGTATCCAGCCAGGATTTGATTGATCCTCTCCACTTGCCCATTAGACTGGGATGATATGCAGAAGAAAATTCTAGTTCAATTTTTACCATTTTACAGAGTCCTCTCCAGAACTTAGAGGTGAACTGGACACCCCTGTCGGACACGATGTGGAGAGGAAATCCATGTAGACGGAAGATGTGCTGAATGAAGTGAGTGGCCAGTTCTGGAGCAGACGGGAGGCCAGATAGCGGAACGAAGTGGGCCATTTTAGAGAAGCAGTCCACCACAACCCATACCACTGAGCAGCCAGAAGAAATGGGAAGATCCGTGATGAAATCCATTGCGATGTGCTGCTAGGGAGCGGACGGAATCGGAAGAGGCAGAAGCCTGCCGGCTGGTAGATGTTTAACAGTTTTGTTACGGGCACATGAAGGACAGGCTGCGACGAACTCCTGGATATCCTTGCCCATGGTAGGCCACCAGTAATAACGGAGATGAGTTGCTGAGTCTTTCTCTGACCAGCATGGCCAGCCAACTTAGAAGAATGACCCCAGCGCAGAACACGACTACGATCAGAGGCGGACACGAAAGTCTTCCCAGGAGGAAGCCGGGCCAGATCAGTGGAGGCAACAGAGACTAACTTAGAAGGTTCAATAATGTGCTGAGGTTCCTCCTCCAGTTCAGGAGGCAAGAAGGCTCTAGAGAGTGCGTCTGCCTTGATGTTCTTGTCAGCTGGATGGAAATGAAGTACAAAATTGAAACGGGCAAAAAATAATGCCCAACGGGCCTGACGGGGATTCAGTCTTAAAGCAGATTGGAGATAGGCAAGGTTTTTATGGTCGGTGAATATGATTACCTGGTGATGAGCTCCTTCAAGAAGATGTCTCCATTCTTGCAGAGCCAATTTGATGGCCAACAGTTCGCGATCACCGACAGAGTAGTTCCTTTCTGCAGGAGAAAAAACCTTGGAAAAAAAACCACACGAGATCATCCGCCTGGTAGACGACTTCTGGGTCAGAACTGCTCCTGCACCTATGGAAGAAGCGTCAACTTCAAGAAAAAATTGCTCACTTGAATTAGGACGATGGAGAACGGGTGCGGAAGCGAAGGCTTTTTTGAGAGAAACAAAGGCCTCTTCTGCCTCGGAGGACCATTCCTTAGAGTTTACACCTTTCCGGGTTAAGGCTGTGATTGGAGCCACTCGGGTGGAAAAGTGTGGAATAAATTGCCGGTAGTAATTGGCGAACCCGAGGAACCTTTGTATGGCTTTTAGCCCAGACGGACGAGGCCAGTTGAGAACTGCAGACAACTTCTCCGGATCCATCTTTAATCCTGTGGAAGATACAATGTACCCAAGGAAAGGCAAAGAAGACTGCTCAAAGAGGCATTTCTCATATTTGGCATATAGCCTGTTCTCTCTCAGTCTTTGTAAGACCAGGCGTACTTGCCTGCGGTGTGACGTCAAGTCAGCAGAAAAAATCTAAATATCGTCCAGTAAACCACGACACAAGTATAGAGCAAGTCCCTGAAAATGTCATTAACAAATTCCTGAAAAACCGCAGGTGCATTGCTTAGGCCGAATGGCATTACCAGGTATTCATAGTGGCCGTCACGGGTGTTGAAGGCTGTTTTCCATTCGTCCCCCTCTCTGACTCGGATCAGGTTGTAGGCCCCTCTGAGGTCCAATTTGGTGAAGATCTTGGCCCCTCGGAGACGATCAAACAGCTCTGAAATAAGAGGTAAAGGATACCTGTTTTTTTACCGTGATTTGATTTAGACCCCGATAGTCAATGCAGGGCCGCAAGGATCCATCCTTTTTCTTCACAAAGAAGAATCCAGCTCCTGCTGGTGACGATGACTTTCAAGTAAATCCTCTAGCCAGATTCTCTTGGATGTAGTCCGACATGGCCTGAGTCTCTGCCTGTGAAAGGGATAAACTCTCCCGCGATGAGGAGATGCTCCAGGAAGAAGCTCTATCTGACAGTCATACGACCTGTGTGGAGGTAGTCTCTCAGCCTCCTTTTTCCCAAAGACGTCAGAGAAGGACCAATAGACGGAAGGCAACCCTGGCAGGGTATCAGGCTGGACTGGAGGCGAAACAGGTTGAATCCGGGTTAAGCAACGATTCATGCAGGTATCTCCCCAACGCAGAACTTCTCCAGTTTTCCAATTAAGGACTGGTTCATGCATCTGGAGCCAAGGTAAACCTAAAAGCATGGGATGGGATAAACCGGGATATACATAAAATCGCATTCGTTCAGTATGCATTAGACCTACCCGGAGTTCCACGAACTCGGTTTGAAACTGGACGGGCTCGGTCAGCGGTTTGCCATCCACGGCGGACACCTGTAACGGATCAGGAAGACGCTGGACTGGTAAGCGGTAATGATCCACAACCGCCTGCTGGATGAAGTTCCCTGCAGCTCCAGAATCCAGTAGACAATGTTCGGAGAATTTTATTGCTCCATAGGACACGGAGACTGAGATGTGTAAAGAGGGAGAGGACTGTTCTCTACCTAGGTTGGCCCCTCCTACCGGACCTAGGCACTGGAGTTTCCCGACTTTTTAGGACAGAAATGGATCAAATGTTCAGAACTACCGCAGTAGTAACAACTTCCCTCCTTGCGACGTGCCTCCCGGCGGCGGGTGGCCAAACTTACATGGTCCACCTCCATGGCCTCGGAGGCGGAGGGCAAAGTACCTGTTTTGTACAAACTAGAGTCCAGGTGATAGGACCTTTTGTCCCGCTTGATCTCCATGGAGCGCTCCTGAAAACGCAGGTCAATTCGGGTTGCCAAGGATATTAGCTCTTCCAAGAGGGTAGGTCTGTCTCGTCCCGCCAACTCATCCTTGATTCTTCCGGATAGGCCTTCCCAGAAGTTAGTAACCAGGCCTCATTGTTCCACGATAATTCAGACGAGAGGGTGCGGAATTTAACAGCATACTGAGCTACCGTGAGAGTACCTTGGCGCAGGCGGAGCAGAGCTGAGGCAGTCGAAGTGGTGCGACCAGGTTCATCGAAAGTCCTGCGAAAAGCCTCTAGGAAAGATTGAAGATCGTTAACCAGCGGATCCCCTCTCTCCCATAGCGGGTTTAGCCAGGCGAGGCCTCTCCTCCCAGGTGTGACATGATGAAGCCCACCTTGGCTCGGTCAGAAGCAAACATATGCCCCAAGATTTCGAAGTGTAGAGTGCACTGATTGAGGAAACCCCGACACAGAGTAGGATCACCCTGGAAACGGGTAGGAGCCGCCAGACGGGGACGTTGACTTGCCATGGGAACTGGTACCTGATTATTGATAGAAGAGTCAGGTGCAGACGAGGACCCTAAGGAATCCATGCGGGTAGACAAGCTGTGTAGATAAGTCGTGATCTTGTCCTGTTGAACTCCCAAACGGGTCACCTCCTGGCACAGATCCGTGGTCGGAGATCTCTGGGATCCAGCGGGTTCCATGGCCGGAGCAATCTGTAACGAATGGAAGCGGAGGCAGAGGTGGTGAAGTTCACATTTGTTTTTATTTTTTAATGTGGAACCTCGAGACCGCGGTCCGGGGGCTCCGAAGGGGCGTAACTAGTGAGCCCCGGGTACCCGTAGTAAGGCCCCTCGAACAGGACCAGAATGGAATACCCGGAGGACACAGGTGCTACCTCCAGTTAGACCCCAGACACGTGGCAGCTGTCCCAGAGGGACCAAAAGGGTAACAGGTATTTACAGAGTCCGTGGAGGGTTCTTGACGGAGAAGGGTAAGGTCCTGGTCCAGAACGGATGGTAGTCGGCTGGCTCCAGTGACCTTGTCACGGTCCACGGGTACGGATGGCTGATGGCGGAACGGGATGACACTTGCGCCAGTAATAGCCGAGATTGTCCAGGTTAGCCAGATACGGGTTAGCAATGATCTGAGGAGACAAACAGTATCAGCGAAGCACAGAGACTGCAGACGCAGCGCAGACAGATCAGGAACAGAACCGGATGTAGCAATGATAGAACACGTTGCTCCGGCACTCCCCTAATGGTGGAGTGACCAGATATAGTACTGAGTGCGCAGCCATTGGTTAATTAGCTATTTCAAAAAATGCACGCTGCCCCTTTAAGAGAGACGGTGGGCGCGGCCTCGCGTCCTAAGCAGACTATCTGGAGGCCTGCCAGCAGCGTGCCAGGAAGTGGAGGAGGACACAGGACGCCGTGGAGCAGATGGGACAGGTGAGTGAGCAGAACGGAGTGCAGAGCCAGCGCTGGGACCGAGTGTAACACAAGGAACTTATCTAGATGTGTGGTGAGCGCTATGAAACCCCAAGTGCTTCACAGAAGTCTATAATGTACAGCCGTAAAAACAAAAAAATCATTTTTTTTTACAAAAATGATATTTTCGCCCCCAGTTTTTTATTTTCCCAAGGGTAACAGAAGAAAAAGGACAAATTGCACAATAACGCTTGGGTCCAGAGTACGCTGATACCCCATATGTGGGAATAAACTACTGTTTGGATGCATGGCAGAGCTCAGAAGTGAAGGAGCACCGTTTGACTTTTTCAACGCAGAATTGGCTGGAATTGAGATCAGACGCCATGTCACATTTGGAGAGCCCCTGATGTGCCTAAACAGCGGAAACCCCCCAATTCTAACTCCAACCCTAACCCCAACACACCCCTAATCCTAGTCCTAACCCTAACCACAAACCTAACCCTAACACACCCCTAATCCCAACCCTAACCCTAATCCTAACTTTAGCGCCAACCCTAACCCTAACTTTAGCCGCAACCCTAACCCTAATGGGAAAATGGAAATAAATACATTTTTTTTATTTTATTATTTTTCCCTAACTAAGGGGTGATAAAGGGGGTTTGATTTACCATTTATAGCGGGTTTTTATGATTGGCACTTGTCTTGCTAAAAGACGCTTTTTATTGCAAAAAATAGTTTTTTGCATCGCCACATTTTGAGAGCTATAATTTTTGCATATTTTGGCCCACAGAGTCATGTGAGGTCTTATTTTTTGCGGTACGAGTTGCCGTTTTATTGGTACCATTATTGAGCACGTGACATTTTTGATCGATTTTTATTTCGATTTTTGGGAGGTTAGAATGAACAAAAATCAGCAATTCATGAATTTCTTTTGGGGGAGGCGTTTTTATCGTTCCGCGTGTGGTAAAATTGATAAAGCAGTTTTATTCTTTGGGTCAGTACGATTATGTCGATACCTCATTTATATCATTTTTTATGTTTTGGCGCTTTTATAGAATAAAAACTATTTTATATGAAAAATAATTATTTTTGCATCGCTTTATTCTGCGAGCTATAACTTTTTTATTTTTTCGCTGATGATGCTGTATGGTGGCTCGTTTTTTGCGGGATAAGATGATGTTTTCAGCGGTACCATGTTTATTTATATCGGTCTTTTTGATCGCGTGTTATTCCACTTTTTGTTCGGCGGTATGATGATAAAGCACTGATTTTTTGCTTTTTTTTTTTTTTTTTTTAAGGGGTTCACTAAAGGGGTTAACTAGTGGGACAGTTTTATAGGGGGGGTCGTTACGGACGCGGCGATACCAAATATGTGTACTTTTATTGTTTTGTTTTTTTTATTTACAGGAAGAAATGAATTTATTGGGGAATATTTTTATTTTTTTTTTATTTATTTTGGATTTTTTTTTAAAACATGTTTATTTTTATTTTTTTTACTTTTTTACTTTGTCGCAGGGTGGGACATCACTGTATTTTATCAGATCGCTGGTGTGACAGTGTGCACAGCACTCTGTCATACCAGCGATCGCACAGGCATAGCTGCAGGCTTCTCAGTGCCTGCTCTCAGCAGGCACTGAGGAAGCCGCCTCCCTCCAGGACCCCGGCGCCATCTTGGATCCGGGTCCTGGGAGGGAGGAAGCCCTCAGAACAGCGCGATCACATCGCGCTGGTCTGAGGGTCTCAGGGGGGCGCAGGGAGCCCCCTCCCTGCGCGATGCTTCCCTGTGCCCCCAGTACACCGCGATCATGTTTGATCGCGGTGTGCTAGGGGTTAATGTGCCGGGAGCGGTCCGTGACCGCTCCTGACACACAGTCACTGGTGTCAGCTGTGATAATCAGCTGACACCCGGCGGCGATTAGCTGCGCTCCCTCTGGGAGCGCAGCTAATCGCCTATGACGTACTATCCCGTCCATGGTCAGATTGGCACGGGTTTCATGGACGGGATAGTACATCTAATGTCAGAGAGGGGTTAAAGTGTGGTCCAGCATTTAGATGACAGTAATAGTGATGCTGATAATGGCATCATCACCGCTAACCATCTTAGTAGCCATTTTGAAAACATGCAGAAGGGTGCAGAGGACCTTCATCTGTGTCCGCTACGCAAGTGTAAATTGTACCACGTCCATACTGCATTGTGCCAGGATATGCAAAATGTCACACTGTACCAGGTCTCGGCGCTACTGCCACAGTCGCTGCAACATGTGCAGAGTTCAATTCCAAGGTGTGGTCACTTTGCATATAAATCGGTTAACCGGTAGTCCGAAAGATCTCTATACCAACTTAAGTGGAATGGTCAAAGTGAACACAAAACAGCAATGTTTTCTGCAGCAGCGCATACATGCAGGGACAGTGGCATAGGAATTGCTGTACCATCAGGTTGAGGATGCGAGCCATGCAAGGTACGTGTGTAAGGTTGGCCCGACGTAGGGCACTGTTATCGCACACGACCTTCTCTGGCTCCAGGTTGAGTGTAGGCAGCAATTGCTCAAACTCTGCATGGATAGCTGTTCACAGCTCTTGATCTGTATGACTGCAATCTCCAAGGCATATTAATTTAAACACTGCCTGATTGCGGTGAGCCATGGCTGCACAGTACAGAGGTGAGGGGGATTCCCTCTGTAGTGTTGGAATGTCTGTTTCGTTAAGGCAGAGGTTGATGGCACAGGTGGAGACCCTAAGGAGGTGGAGGAGGCAGAAGTACTGGCCGAGGAGTATTAGATACAGAGGTTTGTTCCACAAGCCCTGGGGATTCCAAGATTTGGTGTCTAGTGACTCCTTGCTGTCTAATGCTTTAAGTCTCAATCCCCTGGTGTTTAGTAGTTTATTTCTCCAACTCAAGCTGTTTAGTAGTTTAGTTCTCCAACCCCTGTTGTCTATTAGTTTAGTTATCCATCATATGGTGTGTAGTTAGTAGTTTAGTTCTCCAACTCCTGTTGTCTATTAGTTTACTTATCCATCTTATGGTGTGTAGTGGTTTATTTTTCCATCACCAATGCCCTGCAAGCCTTGAGGACTGCAAGACTTGTGATGCAGCCCCTTCCCTGACTGCCTCTACAGCCACCAGTCACCCATTGCCCAGTCATCTAGCTGTAATTCTCCTGTACATGCTTGCTTGTCAAGGTGTCATTGTTGAAATGCACCCTAGCAGACATAGAATTTTTCAGGAACAGGAGATGTTGTCTGCGACTTGTTTGCTGTAGCGCAGGCACATCTTTCTTAGAGAAGTAATGGCGACTGGGCAACTGGTATTGGGGGGACTGTGAAGGCCATCAGCTTTCGGATACTGTCTGTATCCATAAGGTATAAAGACTGCATTTCCGTGGCCAACAGATTGGAGTCACCTTGCAATAATCACAGAGATCACAGGCCATGAGTCATACGGGAACAAGTGCTGTGATCTTAGTAGCGAATAGCTCTCAGCTGGCCCCTATTGTCCAGACAATGACACAATTGGGTGACAAATCGTCTGAGAGGCCGCAGGCTGTTCACAATAGTTATTTCTCATAAAAGTAATAGTGAGTGTACAGCTTTCCATGTCCAGATTACAACACATGGAATATATGTATATCCCGCTGTCCGATCACTGCTAACTCCACGATAAACCTACACTCCTCGCTGCCAACAACAATCCTGTTTTTAACCCAATAAATAAATGCAAGCCGATTGGACACCATTCTTCTTTTGAGGTTCACACTATCAGGGCGTTCCATCCCCTCTCCCTCAGAGTAGCAATCATATACCAGGCTCATGACCCCAGGCTCACCCACCCACTTCCTTGACCACTTTATGCATTGCGGCCGCACTTCATGTCCTCAGAATTGACAACTTTTATCCTGGGAGACTTCAACAGCTCCACCTCCCCAACTGCATCCCAGCTTCTATCTCTAGCCAATTCTCATGGCCTCGCATAACTTTCAAACTCTGAGACACACAAAGACGGTAACGCCCCTGATCTGGACTTTGTCCAGTTCAGTTCAATCTCCTACCTAGATGACTCACCTCTTACCCTTTTGTCCCCCAGGAAACTATGAGTATAACTGTGTAGCCCAGCTTCGCAGGCACACATTAAAATCCAGGAAAGTGCACTGGAAGGTAACAGCCAAAGCTTGATATGCATTCACTCATGTCACTCACATTTAGACACACCCATAGGGTATATAAGTTTGGTGGGTGTCAGCATAGGGAGTGTGTTTCAGCTTCCTGTCTTAAGACAGTGATTCAGTCAGTTAGCTCCGGGAGGCTCAGGAGTGAGTCATCCCTTGGATAGTTACCTGTCTAAGATAGTCAGTCAGATTGGTTTTCTGCTGAGTTCAGAGCAGAGACTTCAGCCGCCTGTCCCAGGACAGTGAAGTTCAGTCGACAGAGGTCCTGGACTAGGAGAATACTGAGAGCTGCTCAGCGAGCCCAAACAGGGAATCTGTGATTCGACTTCTATGCAGCAGTGCTTATGTTAAGAGCGGAAAGCAGGGCAAAGGGCACAGTGGAGAAGACAGAGCAGTGCCTTAGGTATTGGATTACCTGCACTAAATCACCGGTCACTGGGGACCGAAGCGTTGCTATTGTTTCAAGCATAGTGACAAGAAAACCAGAGGCATCTGGACTATAGGTCGCAGAGTGCAGCCCAAAGCGTCAATACGTAACCGAGTCAGGTGGAACAGGGACTTTGAGCCTGATCAGCAAAAGTAAGGACTTAGTTTATCATCTAGAAGGCTCCACCACAACGTTTGGCCGGGCAGTACAGCTATTGAGACAGCTGGAGAGTTTAGAGTTAACTTCGCTTCAGGCAAGTTAGACTCACCTACATATTGGAAAGTTAAGGAGGCCCCTAACCTGCTCGGCTGCTACCTGAAAGTGCACTCTCCACCCTGACCAGCTTCCCGGGATCTGCTTGAACCATCATCAGTAAAAGGTATGAAAAGAAGCTACCTTGTGTGTGACTGAATTCTTATTGCACCCTGCATCATCATCCTCATAGACTTCCAGGGACCCGTCTCACCTGTGGGAGACTTACTACCAAGCTGCCCCATAACACCCCTGTGAAAGTCCTTTGAGCACGCTGGTACAATTTTTTCCCGAAACCGCAGGTGGCTCCGAACACCCATCCTTAAAATCCCCTGTAAAAATTCCCCATTCACACCGCCAGGGCCACGGACAAACCCCCGCTACCATGACAACTCCCATAATTTTCCCTGGGCTCGGCCCGAGTACCCCATAGCCCGGTATCCAAAATTGGGTGCGTGGGCGGAACATAACCCCAACTTTGAATTTTTAGGGGCTCCCAAAAAAAATGTTTAGGGGGGCATATAACGTTCCCTAATTAAAGTCCTTTTTTTTTATATAGCTTTTCTCTACTTTTTTGAAATATTCACCATCAAAAACCCAAACCCAAATCAAAGGGTCTTCCCTTTATCTACCCTCATTTCCCAAGATATTTTTACCAACATTTTAAAAAAGTACCGTAAATTTGGGGTTCACCCCCCCTCTTGTAGTTTCAAGCTCTGAAAAGCAGGGGGTTTCATTTTTTTGTTTAAGGTTTGATTACTTAAAATTGGGAACTTTTTTTCTGTTTTAATGGACTGCGACTTGTAAAGCTATAAAAACATGCTAATGGGTTGTGATATAAAATAAAGGTTTTTAAAAAATTAGTAATGAAATGGGGAAATTCAAACTGTTAGCTATGCCATGTTAGGGGTGAAGAATCTTTTATGAAGGGACAAAGCACAAAAGAGGGGTTTGCTGCTGGTTTGATCCCCCGGGATAGGTAACTACAAAACGCGGACGTGAGAAGGGCAGCAGGGG
>JARQOD010000001.1:657290717-657425983 GCA_033576555.1 Oophaga sylvatica
TTTTAGACGGGAAAATGCTTCCTGGGCTTGGGGAGTCCAGGAGAACCTAGACTCTTTCCGGGTAAGTTGGGTGATAGGTGACACTACCTCAGAGAAATTTCTAATGAAACGTCTATAGAAGTTGGCAAACCCGATGAAGCGCTGTACCTCCTTCACATTTCTAGGACTTGGCCAATCCTTGATGGCTTGGGTTTTATTCCATCCATACTAATTCCTTGTGTAGACAGTACATACCCCAGAAATTGAATTTCGGTCCTATGGAATTCACACTTTTCAAGTTTGATGTAAAGATGATTTTGTCTTAGACGTTCCAAGACCATTCTCACATGTCCATGATGTTCCTCTGTGGAGTTAGAAAAAATTAGAATATCATCCAAATAAATTACCACGAATGTATCTAGGAGATCCCTGAAGATGTCATTCACCAAGTGTTGGAAAGTGGCTGGGGCGGTACTCAGACCAAAAGGCATAACTAGATATTCAAAGTGTCCATAGCGTGACCTGAATGCAGTCTTCCATTCATCCCCAGGTCTAATACGGACTAAGTTATAGGCCCCACGAAGATCTAGTTTAGAGAAAATTTTGGCATGTCGCACTCTCTCCAATAACTCAGGGATTAAAGGCAATGGATAACGGTTTCTAATAGTAACCTTATTGAGTTCCCTATAGTCTACGCATGGTCTCAGAGATCCACCTTTCTTCTTTACAAAGAAGATGGGTGCACCTGCAGGAGATGAAGAGGGGCGTATGAAGCCCTTGGCTAGATTTTCGTCTATGTAATCCTTTAAAGCCTTTAGCTCGGGCCCCGCCAGGGGGTAGATCTTACCAAAAGGTATCTCCGCTCCAGGCAATAATTCAATTGGACAATCATATGGACGGTGAGGAGGAAGCTGGTCAGCGTTCTTCTTGTCACATAAATCCACATAGTCCTGGTATACAGCTGGTAGTTCAGGGACTGACATGGTTCCTTTAGGAACAGAGCAAGCTGAAACTTTTGGACTCATCTGTTTCTCTGGAAAGTGTAATTCCTTGGTCTCCCAGTTAATGGTAGGATTCTGAGCCTGCAGCCATGGTAGCCCTAGAATAATGGGAAAGTGGGGAGAAGAGATAAGCATAAAGGACAGTTTCTCTTGATGATCTTTACCCATAAGAACCCTCAAAGGCTCTGTTTCCTGATCCACTGGTCCAGAGGTCAGCAGGGAACCATCCACAGTTTCCATCTGTACTGGAGTAGCCTTCTTCACTGAACGTATCCCCTGTTTCAGAGCAAAGGAGACATCCATAAAATTTCCACTTGCCCCTGAGTCGATCATAGCAGAGCTAGACACCCAAGCTAAGTCAACCCAGAGTTTGATGGAAAGAAAGCAATGAGAATTGTTTTTCTTACAACTCAGCTGGGACACCGCTGAGGAAACTTGAAAAATGGCAGCGTTTACACAGTCAACGTCCTCAGAGGTAACGGAGTTTAAGTCCGAGAAATCAAGGTCTGTTGCTGCAGATCTCTCTGGAGCCTGAGGCTCGGACCTGACAGATCCCCTCTCGCAACACTCACAATGAATGAGTGCTGCAGTAGTCTTACGAGAACGGCTGGGGCAGTTTATAATGAAGTGCCCTGACTTACCACAATAGAAAACATAGATTCTCCTTAAAACGATGTTCCTTGCGTGCATCACTAACCCGTCGTTGTAAAGAGTCTACCTGCATGGGTTCAGGTTCAGGTTCCCGTGTAATCCTACTCAAAGGTTCCTTAGCTGGAGAGGAAGGTAGGAAAAGGTTAGTGCGATTGCTTTTGAACCATCTCTCTTGCCTGCGTTCAGTCAGACGAGTATCAATACGGATGCAGTAGTTAATAAAGTCACCTAACGCAGTGGGAGGGTCGGCACGAGCAAGTTCATCCTTAATCAGTGGAGATAACCCCTTTCAAAAAATAGATTTTTTGGCGGAACTGTCCCAGGTGGTATCAAGGGCCCATCTCCTGAACTCCAAGGCATATTCAGCTACCGAGTGCTTACCTTGGCGCAAAGCTAACATGGCTGCTTCAGCTGTTGCACCTCGATTGGGGTCATCAAACACCTGCCCCATGGCTGAAATAAAAGCATCAAGGTGATTCAAACAATCATCCTCAGTCTCAATCAGAGGGTTTGCCCACATCAAAGCCTTGTTGGTAAGCAACATAATTATAGTAAGCACCTTAGATCGTTCAGTGGGAAATTGTGAAGCATGTGCAGAAAAAAAAGATTGCATTGATTAATAAATCCCCTGAATTTCTCACGTTCACCGCCAAAACGAAAAGGGGGCAACTTGGGAATCCCAGAACTCGGGGCTACGGCAGGAGCCTGGACTCGCTCTTCTAGAACCTCAATCCTGGCTCGCAAATCCTGGGCAGTCTGTCCAAACACTTGCAAATTGTGATTAGTGAGGTCCTGTAGGCTTGAAAAACGGGTCTTTATATTCTGCAAATCTGCAAGGATATTATCAGTCACTCCGCAAAGTTCCTTTATGCGGGCCTCCATTTTCCAGATCTTTTAAGACAGGAGTACTGGAAGAAGAGGAGAGGAGAAAAAAAAAAAAAACAATAGTGTTTACCTGTGGTAACACTGCAGAAAAAAAAAACACTTAAGGAATTGCTCACCTGGAATGGTTGTGAGAAGTCACAACCACTGTCATCACAGAAAGTACAACCGGACATCTGATATCCACAGTTACAGCAGACACAGCCTTTCCAGACCCAGCAGACACTAACGTTTTGGCTTCAGAATCTTGTAATGTATGTAGTACAGTTCATATAGCATCTTGTGCTTGGGTGCGATGAAAATACATGAGACACAGGTTTGATATAGAAAGTCTTGTATTACTTCATACAAGTTGGCAAAAATAGTCACACAGTTTGCAGACACAGAAGCAGGAGACACAGCAGGCCAGAGTAATCTAAGCTCAGCAATCACTCTCTACAACAGGTTCAGGATCTTCTTCTCTGTTACCGTAAGTCCATGCAAACGTGGGTCTTTCAAAGAGCAGGGTTCAGGGTCCACAAGTGCTTCAGAGTTCCTCAGTAGAAATAGCTGGAGTACAAGGTCCAAGGCTTTAGGAGTCAGGTCACAGGTTCACTGCAGGCTAGATTCTGAAGCACTGATTGCTCAGCTGTGGCTGCTTAAGAAGCAAAAGGAGAGAATCAGGGCGGGAACATGAAAGCTGGAAACTCCATTTTGACTGAGGGCAAGATAGCTGCAGCAAGACAGAAAGTAAAATGGCTGACGAACAAACTGAGTTTCAGGAACATGTACACAGAACCTTACAACTGATTTGAGGAGGGAAACATGAAAGGAGTTAGGTACTCGTAGAGAATTAGGCAATTTCAGTTTATAAGAGACCGGGTTGATTTGTCTCAAGACTTCAAAGGGACCAATGAAACGGGGACCCAATTTGTACGATGGTAACTTCAGACGGATGTACTTGGAGGAGAGCCATTCCTTGTCTCCTGGACGAAAGATGGGAGCCTCCAAACGTCTTTTGTCCGCATGCGTTTTCATACGTTGAGAAGCTTTCTCCAAAGCCGACCTGGTCTCTCTCCAAATGTCCGAGAAATTCTTAGACAAGGTATCGACTGCCGGAACATCAGACAATCCCGAGACAGGAAGAGGAATTCCGGGTTGCAGTCCAAACACAATCTGAAAGGGAGACTTTCCAGAAGATTCACTTACTTGGTTGTTGTAGGAGAATTCCGCCCAGGGCAGTAATTCTACCCAGTCATTATGATGAGCGTTGACGAAGTGACGCAGGTATCCAGCCAGGATTTGATTGATCCTCTCCACTTGCCCATTAGACTGGGGATGATATGCAGAAGAAAAATCTAGTTCAATTTTTACCATTTTACAGAGTCCTCTCCAGAACTTAGAGGTGAACTGGACGCCCCTGTCGGACACGATGTGGAGAGGAAATCCATGTAGACGGAAGATGTGCTGAATGAAGTGAGTGGCCAGTTCTGGAGCAGACGGGAGGCCAGATAGCGGAACGAAGTGGGCCATTTTAGAGAAGCGGTCCACCACAACCCATACCACTGAGCAGCCAGAAGAAATGGGAAGATCCGTGATGAAATCCATTGCGATGTGCTGCCAGGGAGCGGATGGAATCGGAAGAGGCAGAAGCCTGCCGGCTGGTAGATGTTTAACAGTTTTGTTACGGGCACATGAAGGACAGGCTGCGACGAACTCCTGGCTATCCTTGCCCATGGCAGGCCACCAGTAATAACGGGAGATGAGTTGCTGCGTCTTTCTCTGTCCAGCATGGCCAGCCAACTAAGAAGAATGACCCCAGCGCAGAACACGACTACGATCAGAGGCGGACACGAAAGTCTTCCCAGGAGGAAGCCGGGCCAGATCAGTGGAGGCAACAGAGACTAACTTAGAAGGTTCAATAATGTGCTGAGGTTCCTCCTCCAGTTCAGGAGGCAAGAAGGCTCTGGAGAGTGCGTCTGCCTTGATGTTCTTGTCAGCTGGACGGAAATGAAGTACAAAATTGAAACGGGCAAAAAATAATGCCCAACGGGCCTGACGGGGATTCAGTCTTAAAGCAGATTGGAGATAGGCAAGGTTTTTATGGTCGGTGAATATGATTACCTGGTGATGAGCTCCTTCAAGAAGATGTCTCCATTCTTGCAGAGCCAATTTGATGGCCAACAGTTCGCGATCACCGACAGAGTAGTTCCTTTCTGCAGGAGAAAAAACCTTGGAAAAAAAACCACACGAGATCATCCGCCCGGTAGACGACTTCTGGGTCAGAACTGCTCCTGCACCTATGGAAGAAGCGTCAACTTCAAGAAAAAATTGCTCACTTGAATTAGAACGA
Source organism: Oophaga sylvatica (assembly GCA_033576555.1). Lineage (NCBI taxonomy): Eukaryota > Metazoa > Chordata > Amphibia > Anura > Dendrobatidae > Oophaga > Oophaga sylvatica. The sequence continues at coordinate 657,295,563 of JARQOD010000001.1, forward strand.
TGGAGAACGGGTGCGGAAGCGAAGGCTTTTTTGAGAGAAACAAAGGCCTCTTCTGCCTCGGAGGACCATTCCTTAGAGTTTACACCTTTCCGGGTTAAGGCTGTGATTGGAGCCACTCGGGTGGAAAAGTGTGGAATAAATTGCCGGTAGTAATTGGCGAACCCGAGGAACCTTTGTATGGCTTTTAGCCCAGACGGACGAGGCCAGTTGAGAACTGCAGACAACTTCTCCGGATCCATCTTTAATCCTGTGGAAGATACAATGTACCCAAGGAAAGGCAAAGAAGACTGCTCAAAGAGGCATTTCTCATATTTGGCATATAGCCTGTTCTCTCTCAGTCTTTGTAAGACCAGGCGTACTTGCCTGCGGTGTGACGTCAAGTCAGCAGAAAAAATCAAAATATCGTCCAGGTAAACCACGACACAAGTATAGAGCAAGTCCCTGAAAATGTCATTAACAAATTCCTGAAAAACCGCAGGTGCATTGCTTAGGCCGAATGGCATTACCAGGTATTCATAGTGGCCGTCACGGGTGTTGAAGGCTGTTTTCCATTCGTCCCCCTCTCTGACTCGGATCAGGTTGTAGGCCCCTCTGAGGTCCAATTTGGTGAAGATCTTGGCCCCTCGGAGACGATCAAACAGCTCTGAAATAAGAGGTAATGGATACCTGTTTTTTACCGTGATTTGATTTAGACCCCGATAGTCAATGCAGGGCCGCAAGGATCCATCCTTTTTCTTCACAAAGAAGAATCCAGCTCCTGCTGGTGACGATGACTTTCAAGTAAATCCTCTAGCCAGATTCTCTTGGATGTAGTCCGACATGGCCTGAGTCTCTGCCTGTGAAAGGGGATAAACTCTCCCGCGAGGAGGAGATGCTCCAGGAAGAAGCTCTATCTGACAGTCATACGACCTGTGTGGAGGTAGTCTCTCAGCCTCCTTTTTCCCAAAGACGTCAGAGAAGGACCAATAGACGGAAGGCAACCCTGGCAGGGTATCAGGCTGGACTGGAGGCGAAACAGGTTGAATCCGGGTTAAGCAACGATTCATGCAGGTATCTCCCCAACGCAGAACTTCTCCAGTTTTCCAATTAAGGACTGGTTCATGCATCTGGAGCCAAGGTAAACCTAAAAGCATGGGATGGGATAAACCGGGATATACATAAAATCGCATTCGTTCAGTATGCATTAGACCTACTCGGAGTTCCACCAACTCGGTTTGAAACTGGACGGGCTCGGTCAGCGGTTTGCCATCCAAGGCGGACACCTGTAACGGATCAGGAAGACGCTGGACTGGTAAGCGGTAATGATCCACAACCGCCTGCTGGATGAAGTTCCCTGCAGCTCCAGAATCCAGTAGACAATGTTCGGAGAATTTTATTGCTCCATAGGACACGGAGACTGAGATGTGTAAAGAGGGAGAGGACTGTTCTCTACCTAGGTTGGCCCTCCTACCGGACCTAGGCACTGGAGTTTCCCGACTTTTTAGGACAGAAATGGATCAAATGTTCAGAACTACCGCAGTAGTAACAACTTCCCTCCTTGCGACGTGCCTCCCAGCGGCGGGTGGCCAAACTTACATGGTCCACCTCCATGGCTTCGGAGGCGGAGGGCAAAGTACCTGTTTTGTACAAACTAGAGTCCAGGTGATAGGACCTTTTGTCCCGCTTGATCTCCATGGAGCGCTCCTGAAAACGCAGGTCAATTCGGGTTGCCAAGGATATTAGCTCTTCCAAGAGGGTAGGTCTGTCTCGTCCCGCCAACTCATCCTTGATTCTTCCGGATAGGCCTTCCCAGAAGTTAGCAACCAGGGCCTCATTGTTCCACGATAATTCAGACGAGAGGGTGCGGAATTTAACAGCATACTGAGCTACCGTGAGAGTACCTTGGCGCAGGCGGAGCAGAGCTGAGGCAGTCGAAGTGGTGCGACCAGGTTCATCGAAAGATTGAAGATCGTTAACCAGCGGATCCCCTCTCTCCCATTTAGCCAGGCGAGGGCCTCTCCTCCCAGGTGTGACATGATGAAGCCCACCTTGGCTCGGTCAGAAGCAAACATATGCCCCAAGATTTCGAAGTGTAGAGTGCACTGATTGAGGAAACCCCGACACAGAGTAGGATCACCCTGGAAACGGGTAGGAGCCGCCAGACGGGGACGTTGACTTGCCATGGGAACTGGTACCTGATTATTGATAGAAGAGTCAGGTGCAGACGAGGACCCTAAGGAATCCATGCGGGTAGACAAGCTGTGTAGATAAGTCGTGATCTTGTCCTGTTGAACTCCCAAACGGGTCACCTCCTGGCACAGATCCGTGGTCGGAGATCTCTGGGATCCAGCGGGTTCCATGGCCGGAGCAATCTGTAACGAATGGAAGCGGAGGCAGAGGTGGTGAAGTTCACATTCGTTTTTATTTTTTAATGTGGAACCTCGAGACCGCGGTCCGGGGGCTCCGAAGGGGGCGTAACTAGTGAGCCCCGGGTACCCGTAGTAAGGCCCCTCGAACAGGACCAGAATAGAATACCCGGAGGACACAGGTGCTACCTCCAGTTAGACCCCGGACACGTGGCAGCTGTCCCAGAGGGACCAAAAGGGTAACAGGTATTTACAGAGTCCGTGGAGGGTTCTTGACGGAGAAGGGTAAGGTCCTGGTCCAGAACGGATGGTAGTAGGCTGGCTCCAGTGACCTTGTCACGGTCCACGGGTACGGATGGCTGATGGCGGAACGGGATGACACTTGCGCCAGTAATAGCCGAGATTGTCCAGGTTAGCCAGATACGGGTTAGCAATGATCTGAGGAGACAAACAGTATCAGCGAAGCACAGAGACTGCAGACGCAGCGCAGACAGATCAGGAACAGAACCGGATGTAGCAATGATAGAACACGTTGCTCCGGCACTCCCCTAATGGTGGAGTGACCAGATATAGTACTGAGTGCGCAGCCATTGGTTAATTAGCTATTTCAAAAAATGCACGCTGCCCCTTTAAGAGAGACGGTGGGCGCGGCCTCGCGTCCTAAGCAGACTATCTGGAGGCCTGCCAGCAGCGTGCCAGGAAGTGGAGGAGGACACAGGACGCCGTTGAGCAGATGGGACAGGTGAGTGAGCAGAACGGAGTGCAGAGCCAGCGCTGGGACCGAGTGTAACACAAGGAACTTATCTAGATGTGTGGTGAGCGCTATGAAGCCCCAAGTGCTTCACAGAAGTTTATAATGTACAGCCGTAAAAACAAAAAAATCATTTTTTTTTTTTACAAAAATGATATTTTCGCCCCCAGTTTTTTATTTTCCCAAGGGTAACAGAAGAAAAAGGACAAACTGCACAATAACGCTTGGGGTCCAGAGTACGCTGATACCCCATATGTGGGAATAAACTACTGTTTGGACGCATGGCAGAGCTCAGAAGAGAAGGAGCACCGTTTGACTTTTTCAACGCAGAATTGGCTGGAATTGAGATCAGACGCCATGTCACATTTGGAGAGCCCCTGATGTGCCTAAACAGCGGAAACCCCCCAATTCTAACTCCAACCCTAACCCCAACACACCCCTAATCCTAGTCCTAACCCTAACCACAAACCTAACCCTAACACACCCCTAATCCCAACCCTAACCCTAATCCTAACTTTAGCGCCAACCCTAACCCTAACTTTAGCCGCAACCCTAACCCTAATGGGAAAATGGAAATAAATACATTTTTTTTATTTTATTATTTTTCCCTAACTAAGGGGTGATAAAGGGGGTTTGATTTACCATTTATAGCGGGTTTTTATGATTGGCACGTGTCTTGCTAAAAGACGCTTTTTATTGCAAAAAATAGTTTTTGCATCGCCACATTTTGAGAGCTATAATTTTTGCATATTTTGGCCCACAGAGTCATGTGAGGTCTTATTTTTTGCGGTACGAGTTGACGTTTTTATTGGTACCATTATTGAGCACGTGACATTTTTGATCGATTTTTATTTCGATTTTTGGGAGGTTAGAATGAACAAAAATCAGCAATTCATGAATTTCTTTTGGGGGAGGCGTTTTTATCGTTCCGCGTGTGGTAAAATTGATAAAGTAGTTTTATTCTTCGGGTCAGTACGATTATGTCGATACCTCATTTATATCATTTTTTTATGTTTTGGCGCTTTTATAGAATAAAAACTATTTTATATGAAAAATAATTATTTTTGCATCGCTTTATTCTGCGAGCTATAACTTTTTTATTTTTTCGCTGATGATGCTGTATGGTGGTTTTTTGCGGGATAAGATGATGTTTTCAGCGGTACCATGCTTATTTATATCGGTCTTTTTGATCGCGTGTTATTCCACTTTTTGTTCGGCGGTATGATGATAAAGCATTGATTTTTTGCTTTTTTTTTTTTTAAGGGTTCACTAAAGGGCTTAACTAGTGGGACAGTTTTATAGGGGGGTCGTTACGGACGCAGCGATACCAAATATGTGTACTTTTATTGTTTTTGTTTTTTTTATTTACAGGAAGAAATGAATTTATTGGGGAATATTTTTATTTTTTTTATTTATTTTGGATTTTTTTTTAAAACATGTTTATTTTTACTTTTTTACTTTTTTACATCGCGCTGGTCTGAAGGTCTCAGGGGGGCGTGCAGGGAGCCCCCTCCCTGCGCGATGCTTCCCTGTGCCCCCAGTACACCGCGATCATGTTTGATCGCGGTGTGCTAGGGGTTAATGTGCCGGTCCGTGACCGCTCCTGACACACAGTCACTGGTGTCAGTTGTGATAATCAGCTGACACCCGGCGGCGATTAGCTGCGCTCCCTCTGGGAGCGCAGCTAATCGCCTATGACGTACTATCAGATTGGCACGGGTTTCATGGACGGGATAGTACATCTAATGTCAGAGAGGGGTTAAAGTGTGGTCCAGCATTTAGATGACAGTGATAGTGATGCTGATGATGGCATCATCACCGCTAACCATCTTAGTAGCCATTTTGACAACATGCAGAAGGGTGCAGAGGACCTTCATCTGTGTCCGCTACGCAAGTGTAAATTGTACCATGTCCATACTGCGTTGTGCCAGGATATGCAAAATGTCACACTGTACCAGGTCTCGGCGCTACTGCCACAGTCGCTGCAACATGTGCAGAGTTCAATTCCAAGGTGTGGTCACTTCGCATATAAATCGGTTAACCGGTAGTCCGAAAGATCTCTATACCAACTTAAGTGGAATGGTCAAAGTGAACACAAAACAGCAATGTTTTCTGCAGCAGCGCATACATGCAGGGACAGTGGCATAGGAATTGCTGTACCATCAGGTTGAGGATGCGAGCCATGCAAGGTACGTGTGTAAGGTTGGCCCGACGTAGGGCACTGTTATCGCACACGACCTTCTCTGGCTCCAGGTTGAGTGTAGGCAGCAATTGATCAAACTCTGCATGGATAGCTGTTCACAGCTCTTGATCTGTATGACTGCAATCTCCAAGGCATATTAATTTAAACACTGCCTGATTGCGGTGAGCCATGGCTGCACAGTACAGAGGTGAGGGGGATTCCCTCTGTAGTGTTGTAATGTCTGTTTCGTTAAGGCAGAGGTTGATGGCACAGGTGGAGACCCTAAAGGAGGTGGAGGAGGCAGAAGTACTGGCCGAGGAGTATTAGATACAGAGGTTTGTTCCACAAGCCCTGGGGATTCCAAGATTTGGTGTCTAGTGACTCCTTGCTGTCTAATGCTTTAAGTCTCAATCCCCTGGTGTTTAGTAGTTTATTTCTCCAACTCAAGCTGTTTAGTAGTTTAGTTCTCCAACCCCTGTTGTCTATTAGTTTAGTTATCCATCATATGGTGTGTAGTTAGTAGTTTAGCTCTCCAACTCCTGTTGTCTATTAGTTTACTTATCCATCTTATGGTGTGTAGTGGTTTATTTTTCCATCACCAAATGCCCTGCAAGCCTTGAGGACTGCAAGACTTATGATGCAGCCCCTTCCCTGACTGCCTCTACAGCCACCAGTCACCCATTGCCCAGTCATCTAGCTGTAATTCTCCTGTACATGCTTGCTTGTCAAGGTGTCATTGTTGAAATGCACCCTAGCAGACATAGAATTTTTCAGGGAACAGGAGATGTTGTCTGCGACTTGTTGCTGTAGCGCAGGCACATCTTTCTTAGAGAAGTAATGGCGACTGGGCAACTGGTATTGGGGGGACTGTGAAGGCAATCAGCTTTCGGATACTGTCTGTATCCATAAGGTATAAAGACTGCATTTCCGTGGCCAACAGATTGGAGTCACCTTGCAATAATCACAGAGATCACAGGCCATGAGTCATACAGGAACAAGTGCTGTGATCTTAGTAGCGAATAGCTCTCAGCTGGCCCCTATTGTCCAGACAATGACACAATTGGGTGACAAATCGTCTGAGAGGCCGCAGGCTGTTCACAATAGTTATTTCTCATAAAAGTAATAGTGAGTGTACAGCTTATCCATGTCCAGATTACAACACATGGAATATATGTATATCCCGCTGTCCGATCACTGCTAACTCCACGATAAACCTACACTCCTCGCTGCCAACAACAATCCTGTTTTTAACCCAATAAATAAATGCAAGCCGATTGGACACCATTCTTCTTTTGAGGTTCACACTATCAGGGCGTTCCATCCCCTCTCCTTCAGAGTAGCAATCATATACCAGGCTCATGACCCCAGGCTCACCCACCCACTTCCTTGACCACTTTTATGCGTTGCGGCCGCACTTCATGTCCTCAGAATTGACAACTTTTATCCTGGGAGACTTCAACAGCTCCACCTCCCCAACTGCATCCCAGCTTCTATCTCTAGCCAATTCTCATGGCCTCGCATAACTTTCAAACTCTGAGACACACAAAGACGGTAACACCCCTGATCTGGACTTTGTCCAGTTCAGTTCAATCTCCTACCTAGATGACTCACCTCTTACCCTTTGTCCCCCAGGAAACTATGAGTATAACCAAAACTTAGAGATTTTTAGGTGCTCCCTAAAAACACGTGTTTAGGGCGGCATATAACGTTCCCTAATTAAAGTCCTTTTTATTTATATAGCTTATTCTCTACTTTTCTGAAAATAATTCACCATCAAACTCAACCATACTCAAAAGGCTCATTCAGCCTTTATCTACCCCTCATTTCCTCAAGATGATTGTACCATCATTGTAAATAAGTACCTGTAATTGGTGTCACCCCCACCTCATTGTAGATTGCAAGCTCTGAAGAGCAGGGTTGTCATTATTTTTGTTTTAATGGTTTGATTATCTTAAACTTGGTAACTTTTGACTGTTTTATATGGACTGCTGACTTGTAAAGCTATAAAGCTATGCGTAATGGGTTTGTGATATAGAAATAAAGTTTATAATTATTAGTAGATTGAAGATGGTGAAATTCAAACTGTTAGCTATGCCATGTGTAGGAGTGAAGAATCTTTTATGAGAGCACAAATGCACAAATGAGGGTTTGCTGCTGTGTCGATACAGGATGTAGTAGAGTGAACATGACAAGCTGCTGGACTGTGAGAGAGGTGCAGGCAGGGATGTTACGGTGGATTGAGAAAGATGGGGTGTGCTTGGTATGTAAGATCAGTCAAAAACAGCAGGCATGTCCAAATCTATATCAGCTGATAGGCTGTAAGGTTCTGTGTACATGTTCCTGAAACTCAGTTTGTTCGTCAGCCATTTTACTTTCTGTCTTGCTGCAGCTATCTTGCCCTCAGTCAAAATGGAGTTTCCAGCTTGCATGTTCCCGCCCTGATTCTCTCCTTTTGCTTCTTAAGCAGCCACAGCTGAGCAATCAGTGCTTCAGAATCTAGCCTGCAGTGAACCTGTGACCTGACTCCTAAAGCCTTGGACCTTGTACTCCAGCTATTCCTACTGAGGAACTCTGAAGCACTTGTGGACTCTGGAACCCTGCTCTTTGAAAGACCCACGTTTGCATGGACTTACGGTAACAGAGAAGAAGATCCTGAACCTGTTGTGGAGAGTGATTGCTGAGCTTAGATTACTCTGGCCTGCTGTGTCTCCTGCTTCTATGTCTGCAAACTGTGTGACTATTTTTGCCAACTTGTATGAAGTAATACAAGACTTTCTATATCAAACCTGTGTCTCATGTATTTTCATCGCACCCAAGCACAAGACGCTATATGAACTGTACTACATACATTACAAGATTCTGAAGCCAAAACGTTAGTGTCTGCTGGGTCTGGAAAGGCTGTGTCTGCTGTAACTGTGGATATCGGATGTCCGGTTGTACTTTCTGTGATGACAGTGGTTGTGACTTCTCACAACCATTCCAGATGTCCGGGTGAACTTTCTGTGATGATAGTGGTTGTGACTTCTCACAACCATTCCAGGTGAGCAGTTCCCTTAATTTTTTTTTCTCTCTGCAGTGTTACCACAGGTAAACACTATTGTTTTTTTTTTTTTCTCCTCTCCTCTTCTTCCAGTACTCCTGTCTTAAAAGATCTGGAAAATGGAGGCCCGCATAAAGGAACTTTGCGGAGTGACTGATAATATCCTTGCAGATTTGCAGAATATAAAGACCCGTTTTTCAAGCCTACAGGACCTCACTAATCACAATTTGCAAGTGTTTGGACAGACTGCCCAGGATTTGCGAGCCAGGATTGAGGTTCTAGAAGAGCGAGTCCAGGCTCCTGCCGTAGCCCCGAGTTCTGGGATTCCCAAGTTGCCCCCTTTTCGTTTTGGCGGTGAACGTGAGAAATTCAGGGGATTTATTAATCAATGCAATCTTTTTTTTTTCTGCACATGCTTCACAATTTCCCACTGAATGATCTAAGGTGCTTACTATAATTATGTTGCTTACCAACAAGGCTTTGATGTGGGCAAACCCTCTGATTGAGACTGAGGATGATTGTTTGAATCACCTTGATGCTTTTATTTCAGCCATGGGGCAGGTGTTTGATGACCCCAATCGAGGTGCAACAGCTGAAGCAGCCATGTTAGCTTTGCGCCAAGGTAAGCACTCGGTAGCTGAATATGCCTTGGATTTCAGGAGATGGGCCCTTGATACCACCTGGGACAGTTCCGCCAAAAAATCTATTTTTCGAAAAGGGTTATCTCCACTGATTAAGGATGAACTTGCTCGTGCCGACCCTCCCACTGCGTTAGGTGACTTTATTAACTACTGCATCCGTATTGATGCTCGCCTGACTGAACGCAGGCAAGAGAGATGGTTCGAAAGCAATCGCACTAACCTTTTCCTACCTTCCTCTCCAGCTAAGGAACCTTTGAGTAGGATTACACGGGAACCTGAACCTGAACCCATGCAGGTAGACTCTTTACAACGACGGGTTAGTGATGCACGCAAGGAACATCGTTTTAAGGAGAATCTATGTTTCTATTGTGGTAAGTCAGGGCACTTCATTATAAACTGCCCCAGCCGTTCTCGTAAGACTACTGCAGCACTCATTCATTGTGAGTGTTGCGAGAGGGGATCTGTCAGGTCCGAGCCTCAGGCTCCAGAGAGATCTGCAGCAACAGATCTTGATTTCTCGGACTTAAACTCCGTTACCTCTGAGGACGTTGACTGTGTAAACGCTGCCATTTTTCAAGTTTCCTCAGCGGTGTCCCAGCTGAGTTGTAAGAAAAACAATTCTCATTGCTTTCTTTCCATCAAACTCTGGGTTGACTCAGCTTGGGTGTCTAGCTCTGCTATGATCGACTCAGGGGCAAGTGGAAATTTTATGGATGTCTCCTTTGCTCTGAAACAGGGGATACGTTCAGTGAAGAAGGCTACTCCAGTACAGATGGAAACTGTGGATGGCTCCCTGCTGACCTCTGGACCAGTGGATCAGGAAACAGAGCCTTTGAGGGTTCTTATGGGTAAAGATCATCAAGAGAAACTGTCCTTTATGCTTATCTCTTCTCCCCACTTTCCCATTATTCTAGGGCTACCATGGCTGCAGGCTCAGAATCCTACCATTAACTGGGAGACCAAGGAATTACACTTTCCAGAGAAACAGATGAGTCCAAAAGTTTCAGCTTGCTCTGTTCCTAAAGGAACCATGTCAGTCCCTGAACTACCAGCTGTATACCAGGACTATGTGGATTTATGTGACAAGAAGAACGCTGACCAGCTTCCTCCTCACCGTCCATATGATTGTCCAATTGAATTATTGCCTGGAGCAGAGATACCTTTTGGTAAGATCTACCCCCTGGTGGGGCCCGAGCTAAAGGCTTTAAAGGATTACATAGACGAAAATCTAGCCAAGGGCTTCATACGCCCCTCTTCATCTCCTGCAGGTGCACCCATCTTCTTTGTAAAGAAGAAAGATGGATCTCTGAGACCATGCGTAGACTATAGGGAACTCAATAAGGTTACTATTAGAAACCGTTATCCATTGCCTTTAATCCCTGAGTTATTGGAGAGAGTGCGACATGCCAAAATTTTCTCTAAACTAGATCTTCGTGGGGCCTATAACTTAGTCCGTATTAGACCTGGGGATGAATGGAAGACTGCATTCAGGTCACGCTATGGACACTTTGAATATCTAGTTATGCCTTTTGGTCTGAGTACCGCCCCAGCCACTTTCCAACACTTCGTGAATGACATCTTCAGGGATCTCCTAGATACATTCGTGGTAATTTATTTGGATGATATTCTAATTTTTCTAACTCCACAGAGGAACATCATGGACATGTGAGAATGGTCTTGGAACGTCTAAGACAAAATCGTCTTTACATCAAACTTGAAAAGTGTGAATTCCATAGGACCGAAATTCAATTTCTGGGGTATGTACTGTCTACACAAGGAATTAGTATGGATGGAAGCAAAACCCAAGCCATCAAGGATTGGCCAAGTCCTAGAAATGTGAAGGAGGTACAGCGCTTCATCGGGTTTGCCAACTTCTATAGACGTTTCATTAGAAATTTCTCTGAGGTAGTGTCACCTATCACCCAACTTACCCGGAAAGAGTCTAGGTTCTCCTGGACTCCCCAAGCCCAGGAAGCATTTTCCCGTCTAAAAGATAAATTTACCACTGCACCTATCCTAGTACATCCCAACCCCGAGCTTGCCTTCATAATAGAGGTGGATGCTTCAGACTGTGCCGTTGGAGCTATACTCTCTCAGAGAACAGGTGAGAAGAATGTCTTACATCCCTGTGCCTTCTTTTCCCAGCAGTTGTCTTCGGCTGAGAGGAACTACGATGTGGGCAATAGAGAGTTGTTGGCCATTATTGCCGCCTTCAAAGAATGGAGACACCTTCTTCAGGAGCTGCACAGCAAATAGTCGTCCTGACAGACCATCGTAACCTTGAGTTTTCAGGTCGGCTAAGTGCCTGACTCCTCGCCAGGCTCGCTGGAATCTTTTCTTAAACCAATTTAATTTTATCATTTCTTATAGACCAGGATCGCGCAATGGAAAGGCTGATGCACTCTCTAGGATTTACTCAGCAGAGACACGTCCAATTACTCCTCCTAAGACTATTCTTCCTGACTCTAGATTCCTAGGAGTAATTCATAATCAAGACCTACTTAAGGACATCAAGGAAGCATACCATGCGGATTCCTTTTTGGCACAACCCCCAAGGGACGTAAGTCTTGTCTTTAAGAATGGTGTGTGATTCAGGGACAACGCCTGTATATTCCTGAAACAGTCAGATTGAGAGTATTGCAACTCATTCACGATTCCAAGATAGCTGGGCATAGAGGAATTCTAGAGACACAGGAATTTCTCTCTCGTTTCTTTTGGTGGCCCACTTGCAGGAAGGATGTTTTAAACTATGTCACTTCATGTGAAGTCTGTGCAAGATGCAAAACACCTCGCTCCTCACCAACTGGTCTGTTACAGCCTCTTCCCACCCCGTCCCGCCCGTGGGGATCCATTTCTATGGACTTCATTGTGGAGTTACCAACCTCTCAAGGGAAGAACACCATTCTAGTGGTGGTTGACCGTCTAACAAAGGCAGCTCATTTTATCCCTTGTGTCGGCTTACCCATTGCAAAACAGACATCAGATTTGATGATTAAAGATGTGTTTCGCTTACATGGAGTACCGGATGAGGTTATTTCGGATCGAGGGGTGCAATTCACTTCTAGGTTTTGGCAAAATTTCTGTGCAGCATTGGACATTAAAGTAAACCTTTCTTCTGCTTTTCATCCCCAGACTAATGGACAGACCGAACGAACCAATCAAACCCTGGAGCAGTATCTCCGCTGCTTTATCTGCCACCTACAGGATGATTGGGTGGATCTACTTCCATTAGCTGAGTTCTCGTATAACAACTCTCAGAGTGCCTCCACTAAGCAGTCTCCTTTTTACTCTAATCTAGGTTATCATCCTAACATTCTACCACGATTTCCCATAGAAACGCCTTTACCAGCAGTGGCTGAAAGAATCACGTCTTTACAGAAGAATATGGATCTTCTAAAGGAGAATCTGGAATCGGCTCAGGAAAGGTACAAGAAAGCAGCAGATAAATTTCGTAAACCTGCACCAGCTTTCAAGGTAGGAGACTTGGTCTGGCTGTCAACCAGAAATCTTAAGTTAAGGATTCCATCGCCTAAGTTGGGACATAAGTACATTGGACCCTATAAAATCAGTAAAATTATAAGTGCCGTTGCTTGACGTCTTCAACTGCCCAGAACTATGAGAATTCACTCTGTCTTTCATGTATCCCTACTAAAGGCTGCGACACCCAATACGTTTCCTGGACGTTCTTCTCCTTGCCCTGACCCAGTGCTAGTCAATGGTCAGGAAGAATTTGTGGTGGAAAGGATTTTAGATTCCAGGTTGTATAGAAATCAGTTACAATATCTGATTAAATGGCAGGGCTACCCAGTGGAGGACAACTCATGGGAACCAGTCAATAACGTTAATGCTCCTCGCTTGCTCCGTCAGTTTCATCGGAGGTACCCACACAAGCCTGGCCTGAGGTCATCCGGAGGTTGTCCCTAAGGGGGGAGTAATGTAAGGTTCTGTGTACATGTTCCTGAAACTCAGTTTGTTCGTCAGCCATTTTACTTTCTGTCTTGCTGCAGCTATCTTGCCCTCAGTCAAAATGGAGTTTCCAGCTTGCATGTTCCCGCCCTGATTCTCTCCTTTTGCTTCTTAAGCAGCCACAGCTGAGCAATCAGTGCTTCAGAATCTAGCCTGCAGTGAACCTGTGACCTGACTCCTAAAAAGCCTTGGACCTTGTACTCCAGCTATTCCTACTGAGGAACTCTGAAGCACTTGTGGACTCTGGAACCCTGCTCTTTGAAAGACCCACGTTTGCATGGACTTACGGTAACAGAGAAGAAGATCCTGAACCTGTTGTGGAGAGTGATTGCTGAGCTTAGATTACTCTGGCCTGCTGTGTCTCCTGCTTCTGTGTCTGCAAACTGTGTGACTATTTTTGCCAACTTGTATGAAGTAATACAAGACTTTCTATATCAAACCTGTGTCTCATGTATTTTCATCGCACCCAAGCACAAGACGCTATATGAACTGTACTACATACATTACATAGGCTCTCAATCACCCCAATTGTAGAGGGTAAGCCAGTGGAGGTTCTTCTGACAGAGACCTGTGTGACAACACTTGCCATTGTGAGGGAGGAGGAAGAATCAGAAGATGCGGTTGATGGGGTGGACGGTGGTTGGCGAGACCCGCTAGTCTGCATTAAGCACAATGACATTCCCAGATTCAAGCATATAGATCGCGAATGTGCCAGGTCATGCATGTAGTACTGAAATGATTTCATTTTTTTTACTCTACTTGGTTGTTTTTAAAAAAGTTGACAGATAACATGATTTTTTAGATTTTTGCTCTTCTGAAAAAAAGATCCAAGCTAGGCAACTGCAGAACCGCGAACGCTGCTGTCCACTGCCAGAGTTGGGCCTCAGGATGCATTGGTTGTCATGGTTGCATAATTCTGTGTTTACGTTACCTCCTCATCTTCCTCCTCCTCCTCCTCCTCTGCTGAGCTACTCAGCTGAATGCCTCTGGGTTTACACCAAGTGTGATCTACTACCTCATTGTCATCCTCTCTGTTCTCCCACTCCTCGTCCGGAGAGTCACCCTCCTCCTCTTCCTGCCTTGACAGCACAGTAGTCCGCGGCTGCCTCAAATATCTGAGTCTCATCACAAATGGATCACCTTCACCCAACGGGGTTAACATCCGTTGACTTCGTCCGGCCATACGTAGATCTAAGTCAGAAAAAATTTAGCCATCGGTGCAGATGATTTCTTCCTCTTGACTCTGTGAATCGTTAAAGTACACTTCCTATGCCCATGGCATACATTGTGTGAAGAGATCTACAGACTCCGTTATCTGTGGCTCCCAACAGTCAGTTGGGTGCTTAGGGAGTTGTGATGTGGGGAAAGAAAGGTTAATTGGGATGCCACCACTGAGGACTATACTGTGTATGATGTTAAGGTGGAGGAAGAGGAGCAGAGGCCACTTGATGCAGCGCTTGCCTTCTACTGGAGCACATATTCTTTCTGGTCTTCATCTACAAAGCGTACCATTGTACGGCTGCCAAAGAAAGGGAGCAGAGCTGCCCGTACAGTAACAAAAGTAAAAATGCTGCGCAAATTCTGACTGCAGCAAAACAAACCAACTTCTCATCCCTCATATCATACCTGTCTCACAACCCTAAACAGCTATTCAGTACTTTCAATTCTTTCCTGCATCCACCAGTTTACCTCCTTCTCCTCTCATCTCAGCTGAATACTTTGCCTCACCAAGTGTGAACTTGATACAATAACGTCCCATCTCATTCCAAACTTAGCCACAATCTTCATCACAAGTCTTCCATCCTGGTTGAAACATACCTCGATCACACCCATCCTCTGTGTCTACCTATCGCCCCATATCATTTCCCCTAAGCCTCCAAACTACTCGAACAACACGTCCATTTTGAACTTTTCTCCCACTTCTCCTCTTGCTCCCTCTTTGACCAGTTACAATCTGACTTCAGACCGCACCATGAAACTACCCTGACTAAAGTCACCAACGACTTACTAAACACTAAATGAAAGCGACACAAGTTTGTCCTCCTTCTCCTGGACCTTGTATCTGTCTTTGACACAGTGGACCATTCCCTCTTACTACAGACTTTCTGATCTGTTGACATTACAGACTTGGCCCTTTGATGGATCTCCTCATACCTAACAGACAGGACATTCAGTGTCTCCCACTCACACACCACCTCCTCATCTTGCCCCTATGTGTCATTGTCCACCAAAGTTCAGTTGTAGGACCCGGAACTATGCTTAGAGGTAGCACGCGCATGCTCCCTCGCTCTTAAAGGGAACGCCCGCATCAAACTAAGGTATTCCCAACCTATAGCTGGACGACACCTTCTATTTAAGGTTTCTTCAATATGGAGGTGCCTGAGCTAAGTTGTTAGTTTTCCTTGCATGCTTACTAGTTGTCAGGTTCCCCAGGTCCGCCTATCTGCTTGTCTACCCTGTACCCATCTGCTCTTACCTGTCTGTGCCCGTCTGCTCATACCTGTCTCCAAATCGCACCTGCCAGCGCCCATCTGTCTAACACCCTGTCAGCCCGCACCAGCCAGTGTTTTTCCGTTCCTCAGCTGGTCCCTTCTGCACCCGTGGTTCCAGAGTCCCTAAAGTGCCCGCCTGCATGTTTCATCCCTCCTTTGGGCCGTAGTGGCTTACCCACTGTAGGGGGTCAGCTGCCACATTCTGTAGGTCAGCCATGGAGTAGCACTTGGTGCCACCTCTTTGTACCTCCTTGGGTCGCAGTTTTCGGCTCCTGATTTTGGTAGGCCACCCAGTTGCACCCTTTCCAGGCTTTCAGAGGGATACGGAACAGTGATTCCACCACCTTGCCCGTTACAGTCTTCATCCACTGGGTTGGCTGTAGTTGAAGAGGTGTCTGTCCCCGCTATACTAATTCTACTTTATTGCAATTGATGTCGCTTTGTTGGTGTCTGCCACTAATTTTTGTAAATGGGTATACTCCTGGTTGGGTGTCAATCTGCTGGATTGGGTGTAGTGAAAGACCTTTTTAATGCCGGTATGTCTGTACCTTGTTTCCCCAGCGTTACTTTGCATGTCTCTGCTTTAACCCTTTGCTCATTTTCGCCTAACCAGCTGGGATATTGTTGTCTGTTACCTGTATGGATGCTGCTTAGTTTCCAGCTCTTCTGCGTAGCCGTACATGTGTTGTGATGTCCGCTCCGCTGCATGACCATCCGCTTGTGTGGTCCCTGGCTGCCACTGTGGAAGCTATCCGTGGGTTGCGAGGTCCTCTGCAGCTGGTGCATGACTTTGCACATGTGTCCAAGCTTACAGCTGCTGCCAGGTGCCTTAAGCCGCAGTGCCTGTGCCGACTGTGCTGTAATGGTTTCTGTGTGTGCTTAGGGTACGCGCGGCCGCACCTTCCCTGATTTTATTAGGGCTGTGTGTGTGCTTAATTGCTCTCCCCAGCCTATTGCTGAGGAGCAGCTCATATATAAAGTACCTCTTTCCTGTTGGGTGTTGCCAGAGCTTCGCATTGAGTTCCTGAACCTAGCAATCTATGTTTGTGTGTTCAGCTTCTACTCTGATTGTGATCAGTTCTGGGAGAGCTGATGCCCTTTGTCCTATCTTGTATTTCCGCCTGCTCTGGGGGCAGAGTACCCAGATAGCCTTTCCTGGAGGCTGCATTTCCAGGCCCATTCCTGTTGTGTCTTGTTTCTTGAATCGTTGATCCTGGATTTGTTCTTGTACCTGACCCTGTCTGAACTGTGACCTGTTTTTCTGCCTGCTCTGGGGGGCAGAATACCCAGATCTCCTTTACTGGAGGCTGCATAATCCAGGCCTGTTCCTGTTGTGTCTTGTTTCCTGAATCCTTGATCCTGGATCTGTTCCTGTACCTGACCCTGTCTGAACTGTGTCCTCTGTGTTATGTTCCTGAAGTCCCTTCGTGCCTGGAACCATGTACCCCGTGACTATGAGTTTCCTGTAACTGGTGTCCTATGACCCAACCTTGGTTTGTCTGTTAAAGATGGAGTCTGGTGTTTATGCTGAGCATCTACTATTCTATGCTCAGCTTGCTATGCAGTGCTAGCTCCGTCTGGCTCCAGTCCAACTCGGCGGTGCTTGCACCATCACGCTTGGGTTCCTTCCTAGGTCCGATGCCTGGAGTCTGATGACCATAGTTTGGAGCCTGAGGACTGCTGCCTGGTGTCTGGAGATCATGTCCGATGTCCGGAGTCTGGTGACTGCTGTCTGGTGCCCGGAGTCCCCTGATGTCCTGATGTCCAGCCTGTGTCCAGATGTCCTGCCTGTGTTCCTGATGTCCTCATGTCCAGCCTGTGTCCGGATGTCCTGCCTATGTTCCTGATGTCCTAATGTCCAGCCTGTGTTCGGATGTCCTGATGTCCTGCCTGTGGTCCTGATGTCCAGCCTGTGTCCTGATGTCCAGCCTGTGTCCTGATGTCCAGCCTGTGTCCTGTTCCTGATGTCCTGCTTGGTTCCTGATGTCCTGCCTGTATCCAGATGTCCTGCTGTACTGCCTGTATGCAGATGTCTCGATGTCCTGCCTGTGCCCTGATGTCCCGATGTCTTGCCTATGTCTCGATGTCCTGCCGGTTCCCCGTTGTCCACCCTGTGATGACTTCTGTCCTGGGTCGGTGTCTGATGTTCTCCTACTGAGCCTGTGCTACACCTGAGGCCTGAGAGAGGCCGTCCTAGTATGCCCGTGCCTGATGACCCTGGACTGCATCAACCTGTGATGACCCCTCTCCATCGTCTGAAGTCTGTCCTGGGTCAGTGTCTGAAGTTCTCCTGCTGAGCCTATGCTACGCCTGAGAGAGAGGCTGTCCTGGTATGCCCGTGCCAGATTACCCTGGACTGCATCAACCCGTGATGACCCCTGCCATCGTATGAAGTCTGTCTGAGGTCGGTGTCTGATGTTCTCCTGCTGAGCCTGTGCTATCCTTGAGGCCTAAGAGAGAGGCCACCCTAGTATGCCCGTGCCAGATAACCCTGGACTGCATCAACCCGTGATGTCCTCCTGCTTTCGTCTGTTATCCTGAGACATGTACTCTTCCCTGATGTGCGTAATCGGGAGCCTCGCATTTTTTTATGCTTATGTACTGGGTTTGTCTTCAAGTAAACTTTATGTTTCTTCATACCTGAAGTTGTGCGGTGTCGTCTAGTCCTGCAGGTCGCCATCTTGCCCACATGCTCAGCTGCCACAGACCCCCGGTCGCTGCCCTCCCCTAGTCCGGATAGGCAGGGCCGGCTCCAGGTTTTCATGGGCCCGGGCGAAAGAGTCTCAGTGGGCCCCTTTAACACAGACCACGATTCATGATGCACAGATACTGCAGAGAAATATAGGTACAGTACAATGCCAAACACTTCTCTTCTTCCATTACATGAGTGATATCTATTGTAAATTGTACAATAGCTCAAAAACTGCCAAATCCTGACAGCGCACAGTACAGACTGGACAGTACAGTCCTCCATACAATATTATGGGCACCACAGTCTCCCCTCATCACCCATATAATACCCCATGCAGGATGTCACCCCTCCATCCCCATATAATGCTCCATACAGGATACTGGTCCCCATATAAAGCTCCATACAAAATATGGAGCTCTCCTCTGCGCTGTGCTGCATTCTGCACTGTTACAGCTCAGGAAAGGGCGCCGTGGAAAGACTCCCATCATCATCATTGCCTGCCCATTATCATCATTATTGCCTGCCCATTATCATCATCATTGCCTGCCCATCATCATCATCGTCTCCCCATCATCATCATTGTCTCCCCATCATCATCATCGTCTCCCCATCATCATCACTGCCTGCCATCATCATCAATGCCTGCCCATAATCATCATTGCCTGCCCATCATCATCACTGCCTGCTCATCATCACTGCCTGCCCATCATCATCATCAATGCCTGCCCATCATTATCATTGCCTTCCCATAATCATCATTGCCTGCCCATCATCATCACTGCCTGCTCATCATCACTGCCTGCCCATCATCATCAATGCCTGCCCATCATCATCAATGCCTCCCCATCATTATCACTGCCTGCCCATCATCATCACTGCCTGCCCATCATCATCAATGCCTGCCCATCATCATCAATGCCTGCCCATAATCATCATTGCCTGCCCATCATCATCACTGCCTGCCCATCATCATCAATGCCTGCCCATAATCATCATTGCCTCCCCATCAATATCATTGCCTGCCCATCATCATCACTGCCTGCCCATCATCAATGCCTGCCCATAATCATCATTGTCTCCACAGCAATATCATTGCCTGCCCATCATCATCAATCATCATTGCCTCCCCATCATCATCATCACTGCCCTCCCCCACCACCATCACACATACAGCACACACACACACACACAAAGCATCGCACTACATACACACAGAGACACATACACAGACACACACACAAACATCTCACCTGTCTGGCGTCTGCGAGCTCACTGCCACAGCAGGCCGCTGAATGCTGACGTCATTCAGCGGCGCTGCTGTGAGAGGAAGCGCTGGCGTCCTGCAGGCGCCCCCTTAGGCCCGGAGGCGGAGCTGCAGCAGCGGAGGCACGGGGAGAGGTGAGTATTGAGCCGGCCGCAGCCGGGTCCCTGAGCAGGCGGGTGGGGGCCCAGTGGCGGCGCTTACACCGCTAATGGGCGCCGGGGTGCCAGACGGCGAGTGGGCCCCCCCACCTGCTCAGGGCCCCGGCACTTGCCCGGGTGTGCCGGGTGCTGACGCCGGCCCTGCGGATAGGCCCGGATCCCCCTCTGTGGCCCAGTGGGTTCACATTCCCTTACCCTCTGGGATGCACGCTCCACGTAGCGGTCTGGTGGCATGGGAGCATTGGCTAGCTAGGAAGCTATGCCATGTCCCGACGCCCCGAAACCGTGGAAGCGTAACAACCTGTCCTTCCTTATTATACTATTTCTACTGTGGTGAAATTGATGCCACTTTGGTGGTGTCTGCCAATAATTTTTGGAAATGTGAACACTCCTGGCTGGATCTTCTTAATGCATGTTGCCTGTAGCAGTAGGCCTCTGACACTCGTGTTAATATGCTTAACCCCTTCACTCCCAAGGGTGGTTTGCACATTAATGACCGGGCCAATTTTTACAATTCTGACCACTGTCTCTTTATGAGGTTATAACTCTGGAACGCTTCAACGGATATTCGCGATTCTGAGACTGTTTTCTTGTGACATATTGTATTTCATTATAGTGGTAAAATTTCTTCGATATAACGCGTTTATTTTTGAAAAAAACGCAAATATGGCGAAAATTTAGAAAATTTTGCAATTTTCAAACTTTGAATCTTTATTCCCTTAAAACAGAGAAATTTGTCACATAAAATAGTTAATAAATAACATTTCCCACATGTCTACTTTACATCAGCACAATTTTGGAACCAAAATTTTTTTTTGTTAAGAAATTATAAAGGTTAAAAGTTGACCAGCGATTTCTCATTTTTACAACAAAATTTACAAAGCCATTTTTTTTAGGGACCACCTCACATTTGAAGTCACTTTGAGGGATCTATATAGCAGAAAATACCCAAAAGTGACAACATTCTAAAAACTGCACCCCTCAAGGTACTCAAAACCACATTCAAGAATTTTATTAACCCTTCAGATGCTTCACAGGAGCTGAAGCAACGTGGAAGGAAAAAATGAATATTTAACTTTTTAGCCACAAAAATGATCTTTTACAAACTTTTTTTTATTTTCAAATGGGTAAAAGGAGAAAATGGACAGATAAAGTTGTTGTGCAAGTTCTCCTGAGTACGCCAATACCCCATTGTCATGGAAATATATATGTATTCCATATATTCAAAGTATATTCACATATATGTATTCACAGTTCACAGTTAGATAGATTTCACTTGCTAAAAAACCTTGTGCTCACATATTTCTAGGCCAGATATAATCAGTCGTTTTAAAGAAATCTGGCCTCCATAAGACCTTCGTAAAGGAACAAATGCATGAAGTACAAAATGTCCTATTAGATATCTGTTGTTTACATTATAGTTATGCAAGGCAACTAGGTCACAAGAATATAAAACAATAATTCTGCAACTTCAGCTCTTTTAAACATAATTATCATATTTACACTAGAACAGCCAATAATCTAGCAGCTTTTAATTGTATGTTAATTGACTAACCAGCCCCTTTTTGTAAACGTATAAAACCTTGAAACAATAATAAATGTGTGTCTTTGACGAACTGTTATACTGACACTTTCGTGTGGACAGTCCTCATTTCGTTCTGAGCGCTCAAAAAGACATTATATAGAGATTTGGACATGGCAAGCAGCAAACACAGGATATTTTTATCCTAATTAAATTTCCATATCAGTTGGCGCCCAACGTGGGGCATTGGACGAAACGCACGAGGACTCGGCCGACCGGAGAGACGGGGGTGTTGGCCCTGGCCTTGGCACACGGGACGGAGACTGCAGCTCCATCAGTAAGGTAAGAAAACTTTGTCATCTTACCTGAATGTTCCCTGTGCCTAGTCCTAGCCTACACTTCCAGCCGGTCGGACGTGGTCATCACCGCATTCCCAGGTTGTGTAAAAAGTCCATACCCTTATCCAAAAGCCCTGGGATATAAGCCGAGTTGGTTGCTGCTGTGCTGTATATGTTTCATGTTTTATGTGAACCGGGAGAAAGTTGGAACGGTGACTGTGTTTTTGCTTGCTGATCTCTGGGGGCTGTATAGCAAAAGACAATTGCTGCATAAGTTCCCGCAGTAAACTTTCACGCACTGGGAGGCCATCCCAGTCAAATCAGACGTGGAGGGCGGGAGCTTTGTTTTGGATAAGTCCACGCAGATATTCTTCACACATTGGAGGGAGGTTATCCCAAAAAATCCAGTTGTGGAAGCGAGGGCTTTGTTCGGTTAAGTTTCTGCAGTAAACTTTCACGCACTGGGAGGCCATCCCAGTCAAATCAGACGTGAAGGGCAGAAGCTTTGTTTTGGATAAGTTCTCACAATAATTGTCCACGCACCGGGAGGCCATCCCAGTCAAATCAGACGTGGATAGTGAGAATTTTGATGAAGGCTATTGCAGATTACTGTGACCGGTGCACCGGCCAGGTACGGTACAGAGCGATAGAACCTTGAGCTTCACCGCGCTCAGTGCAATTGGTGAGTTACCAGTTACCAGAGCAGCTTGTATGTGTCACAGATCATCAAAAGAGGGATTCGTATTCTCCCGGGTGTCTGTCAACTGTCTGTATCAGGTACTGTCGCTTTAAATCACATCTCCGTGCGCTCTGTTAGTATCTCATTCAGAGCAGTGTGCTGGCTGCAGCAGCGAGAAAACCCCTTTGACCCCCCTCCTCTGCTAATCACGTTATCAGGCATTCTGTTTCTTGGCTTTGATTTTTATTTTTTTAAGCTAGTTTTTTGGCTACAGGTTTTAACGTGAGAATTATCAGGCATTCAGACTGAACTATATTCATTTTTTGCTATTCTGAGGAATAATAATTTTTTTTTTTTTTTTTGATACGTGATTTCAGTGGCTATAGAGACAGCAAGCAGAGATATAAGGAAGGGAGGGGGGAAGCAGCCAGCTGACATTCCAGAGATTTTTAATTAGCTGTTTTAGTAACAAGGGTTGTTTTTCAGAGTTTTATGATTAATACGGTTTTTCTTTTCTCCCCTTTTTGGTGAATTTTTTTTTTTTTTTTTTTTTTTTTTTATGTTTACTTTTTCTAGAGTTTTTTACTAAATCTAACTTTTGTTTTTAAAATTTTTCTTTTAAGTACATTTTTAAATGATTTTGGATTTTTTTTTTTTTTTTTTTTCTTCTCTAAGCAATTTATTTTAGAGCTTTATTTCTCCAGCCATTTTTTTTTCTACAAGCTTGCCTTAGAACAAGGTCACATAGATAAGGAGAATTACAGGCTGTGGGAGAGAGCAGACACAAACTACGCAGTGGTCTGAGCAGCCCCACCCGTCGGGCATTCGGCGAGGAAATTTGTTGAATATGTTTTTGGAATAGACACAGTACGTAAGAATCGAAGGGCTAGGCATGTGAATAGAATGTCAGAGTACGTGAGAAGCAAATAGACAGGCAGCCTTTACGCTGCATAATGAAATGTTTTTTCTTGTTTTTTGTTATTTGAAAGGTAACGGGAAAGTTTAATAGATTACCATCTGCTATAAAAGAGCAGCGGTGCATCGTGTAAAAGATACAGAAAGTTAATTTGAACGGACCAGGAAGTGATTTTTTTTTTTATGTGAATAAGTTTGAAAAGGTGTTAAATCATCTGTGAGAAAAAGATCACTGACATGTCACAAGAGCAGAATTCAGAGTCACACACATCACATGTCCATCATGTGGAGACACGGGACAGGTGTAGGCTGCTCTCATTGAGTAAGGAGCCTCGTACAGGGAAAAACGCTCCCTGCCTCTCTCCACAGGGAGAAGGCATTTTTGTTTCAACCATCCCCTCTCAAGAGTCACAGGGGGGACACCCTCTCCTTTTTCTTCTCTCAGTCCCTTTCTCTTTTTTCTTCAGACTTTTCTCCTCTTTCCTCGCTGCCATCCCTCTCATTCCTTCTTTTCCCTCCATCACATCTCTGACACATCCATTTTCTTCATCTTCCTCTTCTTCTATCTTTTCCTCTCCAACTCTCAAATCTTGTTCTTCATCTTCTTCTACTTCTCCCCCTCCATCTTTCTTCTCTCTCTCTCCTCCATCTTTCTCTCTTTTCCCCCTTTCACTCTTCTCTCCCTCCCCTCCTCTTTCTCTCGCTCCTCCCTCACACCTCCCTTCTCTTCCTCTTTTTTCTACTTCGTCATCAACTGTGTCAACGCCCAATCCAAGCAATGTGGTGTCCCTGTATTCAGTGTTTCCAGAACAGGGCACTTTGTCTATCCCAAGCACAGTACAAACATTGCCAGTCATTATATCAGGAGAAGAAAGTACAGATCTCCCTACACAAAACGCTACATGTAGCCCCCAGACACAACAGTCCACTGCTAGGGCTTCACAGGGGAGTGGTATAGCTACAGGGCTGCTAGCATGGAACCATGACACTGATCCACCACAGCCTCAGCAAGGAAGTGGGAAATCCCCATGCAGCAAGACAACTTTAAAGCCCAAATCTCACCCAGTGTATGCACCAAGTACACCATGTCACTTCTTATCTGATGAAGATGCAACGTCACACATGCTGCCCAATACTAGGGAAGAAAACACACAAGCACCAATAGAGCAGGGACAGGTAGAGGCACCATCCTATGAGCCCTTCATCCCAAGCCAGGTGATCAGTATGCTGCCAGATCCAGGGATACACCCCATGCCATTTTGCCAAAAAATGCAGCAGATCCAGCGAACGTATGCAGCAGCCTGGACTGATCTCTGGACCGTAATGGAAATAAAAGCAGGTGATGCATTCTGGCCAATTATGAGAGAACACTTCAAGCTTCCAACAGAGTTAGATGCGTATGCCTGGGAGACAGGACCAAAGCTAATTGAGCAACTCAGAGAATGGGCCAAAAGCAGACTGACAGGACAAACTCTCAGCCTACATGTCACGAGTCAAGACAAGACAGAGTCTGTGGAGAAGTTCCATGACAGAATGATGCAAGTGTTTCAAGATTTGGGCCTCATTACCCATGATCAGACACACAGACGGATGTTGGCACAGGCTTTTGTGCATGGACTGAGAGAACCAATCAGGAAACCACTGGTAGCAGCCTGGCCTGAGTACACGTCAATAGCAATGGACACCCTGCTCACAGTAGCAGTAGCAGTAGCAAAAAGGATTGAGTCCCGCCGGGACAGAAGGAATGTCAAGTGTTACAACTGTGGCAAGCTTGGCCATTACCGGAACCGCTGCAGAGAACCCCTACGACCCACCACTTTGTCTAGAGAAGCAAGCCAAGGAAGAAACACAGAAAGCAGTGAAGAACCCCGTCCATAGGACAAGAGCACACCAAGTCCACAAGGAACCCCACCAGTGGGACCAATATCCTGAGAGTGAATGGCGTAGTGGAACTCCGCAACCTCACTACCTATCAGAATCTTCTGCTTCCTGCATGGGAATTGATGGTCAAGTCAGATATTTCCAGATTATGAAGCCCTGAGCGTGTGGACTCAGCCAGAACACTCCATCATGTCCCAGTTTGTTGTGTAAAAAACCTGCACCCTCAACCTATTGGGAGTGGACCTACTGCAGAAGCTGAAAGCGACCAGAGTGTTCCAGGAAGATGGGACCATGACACTTTCTTCACCCCTGACCCAAGAAGAAACAGGAACCTCAACAACCACACTGCAGACCTATCACAGGAGGTGCTGGACATAGTACCAGAAAAAACCACTCCATCACCCAGGGTCAAGATGTCTCTGACCAACTGAAGGTCTAAGTGAGCTCGCCTAAGAAGACGGCCTGAGAACTTTGACATTGGCCAGGATATTCAACTCAAGAAGGACTCTACTCGCTTCATGGAATGGCAACACCTCATCCAGCTCTAACGCCAGAGGTTCATCTTTTGCAAGCACCAGGAGGTGCCCCCTGCAATCAACCAGTTCACCCAGGCCCTAGACCGGAAAAAGGCCACTCAGCTCTTCAAACTTGTGCACAAATACTGACCTGAGACCGAGCTGGAGAAAAATAAACTACTGATGGCCCGTGCTGAGAAAAAAGCAGCCGTTTAAGGAGACGTCGCAACAAGAAGACCCCTGTGACCAGAGCAGGTGCTAACACAGTGACTGTCTTGGTGGGAACAAGAAAGCCAGCTGGTCATCATCTCTCATGATGTGGATCCTAGTGGACGGCTTGTTTTCCCGCCAGCTCTGCACCAGCAGATGGGAGTCCCCTGCCGCATACTGAAGGACAAGGCCAAACTGGGCTGCCTCGCCCATCGGAATCAATCCCAGCTTTCCACAGTGAAGAAAAAGACTGTAAACCCCACTGAGTTCAGAATGGTGCAAGGCCTGGAGGCCGCGAAAGAGGCTACGGTATTTGAAACCCCAACAGTGCTGAACCATCACACTCTGCTCTCAAGAGTCCGCGAAAGAGGCTACGGTATTTGAAACCCCAACAGTGCTGAACCATCACACTCTGCTCTCAAGAGTCCCAGTCACCGCAACGGTATTCACGGTGATCAACCTGGCCAGTACCTTCTTCAGTGTTTCCCCTCCACCTGGAGGCCTGCTTTCACGCACCAGTGCAGTGCATATGGACAATGTTGCCTCAAGGTGCTCAAAACAAGCCCTTCAAGTTTCACCAAGACAATGTCCTCCATCCTCATCAACTGAATTGCAGAATATGCAAGAGTCACTCTTCTACAACACGTGGATGACTCTCTCTTTTGTGTGGTTGACATCGACACCTGCACAGTCTATTCCTTGTCTCTCCTACTTACCTGGAAGAACAGCAACGCAAGGTCTGGAAGAACAAAGTCCAGTGATGCCAGAAGCAAGTTACATCCCTGGGACACTGTATTGCCCACAAGACGAAACACATGTCAAAAGACCGGAAGACCACTGTGGAGAAGATGGCTCCCCCAACAACTCCAAGAATGCTGCAGGCCTTCCCTGGTCTAGTGTCGTATTGCAGAACCTGGATCCCTGATGCCTCAGTCCTAATGCAGCCTCTGTGCGCTTGCATCAACACAACCCCGCTCCTTCTATCAGACGCAGCCTTCAACCCATTCAGGAGATAGGAAGAACTCCACAGTCTCAGCGCCAATACCAGGCCTACCTGACTATGAAAAGTCTTTCCGTCTACCTGATGGAAGAAAGAAGGTCATGCTACTGGAGTCCTGGCACGGATTCACGGGGGAAAACAGAGACTTTTAGGCTGCCTCTCAGCCCGCTTGGATCCAGTTGCAAGAAGAGCACCCTCCTGCCTGATGGCAGTATCTGCAGCACACACCCTCCTGGACAAGGTTGCTGAAATCACTCTTGGACAGCCACTGGAAACTCTCACTCCACATGACATCTTGGCAATCTTCAATCAAGCTCAACCAACAGTAATCTCTCCACTGCCAGGCATCTTTGTGGCGCCTCTATTGCCTTTGTCTCATAATGTCACTGTCTCCAGACCTACAGTCCTCAGCCCGGCCACTCTACTCCCACTCCCAAGGGGGATACTTGGATGGCTCCAGAAGAAGTTTCAACACAGGAAGTGCAGTGACCAGCAATCAAGAAATCCTGTGGTCCAGAAGTCTGTCACCTAGCCTGTCAGCCCAGGAAGCAGAATTGATAGCGCTGACGAAGGCCTGCCAGATGGCAGAAGGCAAGACTGCAAACATCTACACGGACTACAGGTACTCGCATGGCATAGCACACGACTTTAGACCCATCTGGGCTACAAGGGACTTCATCACAGCAAACGGGACAACCGTGAAGCATCATGGAGCCTTCAGGGACCTACTGGGTATACTCAAACTTCCAAAATGGTGGCAATTTGAAAAATCAAAGTGCATGGAAAACTGAGAACAGAAGAGGCGTGAGGCAATAACATGGCGGACATGGCAGCCAAAGAAGCAGCCAAAGGAAGACAATATGGAGAAGTGGGAGAGGTCGTAGAGCCGGACGGCTACTACATGACGACTGAAGACAAGAAACCTGACAAAGAGACGTCCTGGGATCTGCTCAAGAAGTTACAAGACCAAGCTTCAAAAGGAGAAGAAGAGCTGAATGCGAAAAAAAAGCAACACGTGAAGAAGGAAGGCTATCAATAATAGACTTCAAACTCTGCCCACCACAAAGTATGCACCCTATGGTGGTCCAATGGGTACATGGACCCACATCCACATATCAAAGACTCAGATGAATGATCTGATTGGTGCTTACTGGTTCGCTTCAGGGATCTCCACCCTAACAGCCAAATTCACCAGCAGCTGTCTGACCTGCGGCAAATGCAAGCCTGGACGTATGGAAGAAAGACCCCCTCACCTCATCTGGAAAGACCACTCTACCAGCTTCAAAGGATCCAGATAGACCACATCCAGATATCGCCAAGTGAAGGATTCAAATACGCCATTGTGGTCAAAAGAAGTATTTTCAAGATGAACAGAAGCCTTCCAAGTCAGCAAAGACTACTGCAACAAAGCTACTTTCGGAAAATAGTGTGCAGATACGGGGTTCCAGAAATGATAGAAAGTGATCAGGGACCCGCATTCACAGCAAATCTGACACACAAGACCCGATTAGCAGTAGGGTCAGATTTAGGCCTACACACTCCTTACCACCCCCAGAGCAGCAGGAAGGTAAAAAAACTGAACGAAACACTTAAGAATAGAATGCTGAAAAATTGCCCAAGAGACATGCAAACCATGGCATGACACACTCCCTATTGCACTGTTTAGCGTAAGGCACACTCCCAGAGACCCAGAAAAGCTGTTTCGTGCCTGCATCTTCCGCTAACAGATAAGACATTTTCTTCTTTTAGTTTTTTGGTGCCTGCATTTTGTCCTGCACTTCTGTGGGGGTCTGCCGGGTCCCCTTCGGGGGGCTTATGCTCCTCTCAGTTTAGTTCAGCCACTGTTTGTTCATTTGCCTTTTCCAGTTTTTTCAGTGGTTGCTGTTTAGTTTTTGTTACACCAGAGAACTAATTTAGGTGGTAGAGGTCGTGTGATCTCAGGTGTTTTTGTAATTAGTAGAGTTGGTACTTTTCAGGGTTTTTTGGGGTTGCAGTAAGTGCCTTTCCTATCCTCTTCTATCTAGACAGATTGGGCCCCAGCGTTTGCTCATTCTATTTTCTGTCTGTGTCTGTATTTCCTCTTGTCTAACCGCCATTACATGTTTGGGGGCTTCCTATGTTCTTTGGGGATCTGCTCCGGGGCAGATAGCTTTCCTTTTTCTATCTTTAGGTGTAGTTAGCTTCTCAGGCTGTGACGAGGCGTCTAGGACCAACGTAGGAACGCTCCACGGCTGCCTTTAGTTGTGGTGGTTAGTCAGGGTACTGCAATCCCATAGATTCCAACCTCTCTGGTGTATTGCTTTTTTTGCCTGCTCTCCTCAGCTACCAAATCATAACACTTATGTAATTGAATTGGTCAAAAACTAATGTCCATTCTCGAGTTTTTCTCCTCACTGCCAGATTTGATGATCCTGTCCAAGAGCCCCAGATGACATCAACCTCTGTGTAACTAGAGGGAAAGCCTGTTTGAATCCACGTATCGCATTGCAAGGAAGCTCCCATACCAGGAGAGACACCTAAGCCATGAAGGATGTCGTGGATGCTCTGACTGACCAGACAGATGACCAGATGACCTACCTGATGAGTTCAAGGCCAGAGACCAAGTTAAAGCAGGATTTGAGTCACTATAAACAAAAATGTTGATTGGATAAATTACATCTATTATAACCAGCAGAGATTTGTTAACTTCACCATAGATGCTGTAAAAGGTTTGGCAGCACAGTTAGGCCCCACTTCCATTATGGCATTCCAGAATAGAATGGCTTTGGATATGATTCTAGCTGAGAAAGGAGGTGTTTACAAAATGATCAAAGACACCTGTTGCACCTACATCCCAGACAACACTGGCCCAAATGGTAAAGTCACAATGGCAATACAGAAACTTACTGAGTTATCAGAGGAACTGAAACAGAACTCAGGTGTCACTGACCCATGGGATCGATACTTTGGGTGGATGAGTGGGTGGCAGAAAATGTTGGCACAGGTTGGGACAGCCATTATGGGGGTTCTCATTTTTGCATTAATTACTGGTTGCTGTGTTATTCCTTGTATCCGCAGGATAATGTAAAAAACTGTTCAGGAGACAACCAATTTGATGCCACTCACCATCTTGGACCTCGCACCAGTCCGGATGGAACTGCCTGGCTTGACCAGATCTCCGAACTACCTCCAGACTGAGAATACGCATCCTTGATGAAACATCATATCAACTATGAGATTATGATTGCAAACACATAAACCCCCGACAGGGACAGTCCTCCTGACCGCCCATTTGCGAAAAGTCTGTATTCGGTGGGGGAGGCATGTACTAGGGTGTCTCAACTCACCGGCAGCACAAAAGAGTTGCAGCGCTTTGGGCCAGGAGCAGGTTTTTAGGGCAAGTGGTATCTAAGGGGGGACTGTCATGGAAATATATATGTATTCCATATATTCAAAGTATATTCACATATATGTATTCACAGTTCACAGTTAGATAGATTTCACTTGCTAAAAAACCTTGTGCTCACATATTTCTAGGCCAGATATAATCAGTCGTTTTAAAGAAATCTGGCCTCCATAAGACCTTCGTAAAGGAACAAATGCATGAAGTACAAAATGTCCTATTAGATATCTGTTGTTTACATTATAGTTATGCAAGGCAACTAGGTCACAAGAATATAAAACAATAATTCTGCAACTTCAGCTCTTTTAATCATAATTATCATATTTACACTAGAACAGCCAATAATCTAGCAGCTTTTAATTGTATGTTAATTGACTAACCAGCCCCTTTTTGTAAACGTATAAAACCTTGAAACAATAATAAATGTGTGTCTTTGACGAACTGTTATACTGACACTTTCGTGTGGACAGTCCTCATTTCGTTCTGAGCGCTCAAAAAGACATTATATAGAGATTTGGACATGGCAAGCAGCAAACACAGGATATTTTTATCCTAATTAAATTTCCATATCACCATATTGTGGGGGGAAAACCACTGTTTGGGCACACGGCAGAGCTCGTAAGGGACGGAGCGCTGTTTGACTTTTTCAAACTAAAATTGGCTGGAATTGAGATTGGACGCCATGTCGTGTTTGTAGAGCCCCTGATGCGCCTAAACAGTGGAAACCCCCCACAAGTGACACCATTTTGGAAACTAGACCCCCTAAGGAATTTATCTAGATCTATGATGAGCAATTTGAACCCCCAAGTGCTTCACACAAGTTTATAACGTAGAGCCGTATAATTTAAAAATCATATTTTTTCCACAAAAATGATCTTTTCACCACAATTTTTATTTTCCCAAGGGTAACAAGACTCCAAAAGTTATTGTGCAATTTGTCCTGAGTACGCTGATACCCCATATGTGGGGGTAAACCACTGTTTGGGTGTATTTAATTGTGGAGATTTCGACAAACGATACTCTCTTATGAGATCTACCTCGATTGGACATCTGGACATGAATAACTTTCACCATTCAAGATTGTTCTACACTCTCATATTAATTATATGTTCACCTACCATGTTTTGCACTAATTATCAACAACTTTTCTAATTATTGTCATAGAAGCACTTCGATCACATTATTTGTTTGTTCTGTTCAGTAATATTTAACATCTTAGTTTATTTTATTCTGTTATCACAATTGTAACACGTTTATTAGTTTATAGTTTTTGTTAATCCTATCCAAAATGTCCACCATTGGGTCTCCAAGAAGATGGCCGCTGTGGTGCGCGCATGCGCCGTATTCACACGCTTAGCCTCTATCTTCCTGGCCGACGGTGACGCTGCGGGTGCATTTTGATGACGTCACAGGGCGACATTTCGCCTATGCACGTGCAGCAGCGTCGGCCGGAAGGAGGGAGGTAACACATTATTAGCGTGTGACGTCGGATTCATGTGCGCCAACATACACCGGCAATATTCTAATCTATGGTGTGCCTATATAAACTCTGGGATTATGACAACCTGCATCCCCTTTTGAGAAAGCACTGTCGCGAAACGCGCGTCAGGGGCCGCTGGGGACACACTATCTCAACCATTTGATATGGGTAAGAATATGTGACCTTTTATTTGGTATATTTTGTGCCACTTATTATCATTTGGAGCCTTGCTGGGCCTTTATTTATACCATATGATGTGCACTTACCACCTGCACTATTTTTGTGCTGATGCCTTAATGATCTGATATACCCTGGTTACTATACAGGTAGTGCTATCCCCATGTTTCATACCTGCAGTTTATTTCCTCCTCCATTCTTTTTACTATATTGTTGGCCATTATTGTTGGCATTGTATTGTTCAAATAAAGCTTTTGTATTTTTATAATATGATGTTGTTTATACTCCATTATTTTGGTATATAATGTTTGGGTGCATGGCAGAGTTTGGAAGTGAAGGAGCGCCGTTTGACTTTTTCAACGCAGAATTGGCTGGATGCCCTAAGGTACTATCTAGATTTGTTGTGAGCACTTTGAACCCCCAAGTGTTTCACAAAAGTTTATAATGCCTGGGTGTGAAAAAAAACAAAACAATTTTCCACAAAAATGATTTTTTAGTCCCAAATTTTTGAATTTTCCCTAGGAAATTGGACCCCAAAAGTTGTTGTCCAATTTGTCCTGAGTACGCTGATACCCCATATGTGGGGGGGGGGGAACTGTTTGTGCGCACGGCAGGGCTTGGAAAGAAAGTAGTAACGTTTTGGAATGCAGACGTTGATGGGGGTCATGTTCCGTTTGCAGTGCCCCAGATGAGCCTAAACAGTGGAAACCCCCCACAAGTGACACCATTTTGGAAGCTAGACCCCCAAGGAACTTATCTAGATCTTTGGTGAGCACTTTGAACCTCAAAGTGCTTCACACAAGTTTATAATGCCCGGGCATGAAAATAAAAAATCCTATTTTTTTTCCCACAAAAATTATCTTTTAGTCACTAATTTTTTATTTTTCCAAGGGTAACAGGAGAAATTGGACCACAAAAGTTGTTGTCCAATTTGTCCTGAGTACGCTGATACCCCATATGTGGGGGGGAACCACAGTTTGGGCGCACGGCAGAGCTCGGAATGAAAGGAGCACCATTTGACTTTTTCCAACCAAAATTGGCTGGAATTGAGATTGGACGCCATGTTGCATTTGGAGAGCCACTGATGTGCCTAAACAGTGGAAACCCCCCACTAGTGACCCCATTTGGGAAACTAGAGCCCCTAAGGAATTTATCTAGATCTATGATGAGCAATTTGAACCCCCAAGTGCTTCACACAAGTTTATAACGTAGAGCCGTAAAATTTAAAAATCATATTTTTTCCACAAAAATGATCTTTCACCACAATTTTTATTTTCCCAAGGGTAACAAGACTCCAAAAGTTATTGTGCAATTTGTCCTGAGTACGCTGATACCCCATATGTGGGGGTAAACCACTGTTTGGGTGCATGGCAGAGTTTGGAAGTGAAGGAGCGCCGTTTGACTTTTTCAACGCAGAATTGGCTGGATGCCATGTCGTGTTACTTTGGAGAGCTCCTGATCTGCCTAAACAGTGGAAACCCCCGACAAATGACACCATTTTGGAAACTAGACCCCTCAAGGAACTTATCTAGATGTGTGGTCAGCACTTTGAACCCCGAAGTGCTTCACAGAAGTTTATAACGTACAGCAGAAAAATAAAAAATCCTTTTTTTTTTTTTACTAAAATGATTTTTTCGCCCCCAATATTTTATTTTCACAAGGGTGACAGGAGAAATTGGACCACAAAAGTTGTTGTCCAATTTGTCCTGAGTACGCTAATACCCAATATGTGGGAGAAAACTACTGTATGGGCACATGTTGGGGCTCGGAAGGGAAGTAGTGACGTTTTGGATTGCAGACTTTGATAGAATGGTCTGGGGACGTCATGTCACATTTGGAGAGCCCCTGATGCGCCTAAACAGTGGAAACCCCCACAAGTGACCGCATTTTGCAAAATAGACCCCACAAGGAACTTATCTAGATGTGTGGTGAGCACTTTGAACCCCAAAGTGCTTCACAGAAGTTTATAATGCACAGCCGTAAAAATAAAAAATCCTTTTTTTTTTTACAAAAATGATTTTTTCGCCCCCAATATTTTATTTTCACAAGGGTAACAGGAGAAATTGGACCCCAAAAGTTGTTGTCCAATTTGTCCTGAGTACGCTGATACCCAATATGTGGGAGAAAACTACTGTATGGGTACACGTTGGGGCTCGGAAGGGAAGTAGTGATGTTTTGGATTGCAGACTTTGATGGAATGGTCTGGGGGCGTCATGTCGCATTTGGAGAGCCCCTGATGCGCCTAAACAGTGGAAACGAAAATGATATTTTTGCCCCCAGTTTTTTATTTTCCCAAGGGTAACAGAAGAAATAGGACAAATTGCACAATAACTCTTGGGGTCCAGAGTACGCTGATACCCCATAAGTGGGGGTAAACTACTGTTTGGGTGCATGGCAGAGCTCAGACGTGAAGGAGCACCGTTTGACTTTTTCAACGCAGAATTGGCTGGAATTGAGATCAGACGCCATGTCACATTTGGAGAGCCCCTGATGTGCCTAAACAGCGGAAACCCCCCAATTGTAACTCCAACCCTAACCCCAACACACCCCTAACCCTAGTCCCAACCTTAACCACAAACCTAACCCTAACACACCCTAACCCTAATCCTAACCCTAATCCTAACTTTAGCGCCAACCCTAACCCTAACTTTAGCCGCAACCCTAACCCTAACCCTAATGGGAAAATGGAAATAAATACATTTTTTTAATTTTATTATTTTTCCCTAACTAAGGGGGTGATAAAGGGGGGTTTGATTTACTATTTATAGCGAGTTTTTATGATTGGCAGCTGTCACTCTAAAAGATGCTTTTTATTGCAAAAAATAGTTTTTGCATCACCACATTTTGAGAGCTATAATTTTTGCATATTTTGGCCCACAGAGTCATGTGAGGTCTTATTTTTGCGATACGAGTTGACATTTTTATTGGTACCATTTTTGAGCACGTAACATTTTTTGATCGCTTTTTATTTCGATTTTTGGGAGGTTAGAATGAACAAAAATCAGCAATTCATGAATTTCTTTTAGGAGAGTCGTTTATACCGTTCCGCGTGTGGTAAAATTGATATATCAGTTTTATTCTTCGGGTCAGTACGATTACGGCGATACCTCATTTATATCATTTTTTTATGTTTTGGTGCTTTTATAGAATAAAAACAATTTTATATAAAAAAATTATTATTTTTGCATCGCTTTATTCTGCGAGCTATAACTTTTTTATTTTTTCACTGATGATGCTGTATGGTGGCTCGTTTTTTGCGGGACAAAATGATGTTTTCAGCGGTACCATGTTTATTTATATCGGTCTTTTTGATCGCGTGTTATTCCACTTTTTGTTCGGCGGTATGATGATAAAGCATTGATTTTTTGCTTTGTTTCTTTTTAAGGGGTTCACTAAAGGGGTTAACTAGTGGGACAGTTTTATAGGGGGGGTCGTTACGGACGCGGCAATACCAAATATGTGTACTTTTATTGTTTTGTTTTTTTTATTTACAGGAATAAATGAATTTATTGGGGAATATTTTTTTTTTTTTAATTTTTTTTACACTTTTTATTTTAATTTTTTTTAACTTTTATACTTTGTCCCAGGGTGGGACATCACTGTGTAGGGTGAGGTCGCTGGGTGACAGTGTGCACACACTCTGTCACACCACGATCGCTCTGGCACTGCTGCAGCTTCTCAGTGCCTGCTCTCAGCAGGCACTGATGAAGCCACCTCCCTGCAGGACCCTACGGCCATCTTGGATCCGGGTCCTTGGAGGGTGGAGAGTCCCTCAGAACAGCGCGACACATCGCGCTGTTCTGAGGGTCTCAGGGGAGCGTGCAGGGAGCCCCCTCCCTGCGCCAGGGCCGGCGTCAGCACCCGGCACACCCGGGCAAGTGCCAGGGCCCTGAGCAGGCGGGGGGCCCACTCGCCATCTGGCACCCCGGCGCCCGTTAGCGGTGTCAGCGCCGCCACTGGGCCCCCCCGCTTGCTCAGGGCCCCGGCTGCGGCCAGCTCAATACTCACCTCTCCCCGTGCCTCCTCTGCCGCAGCTCCGCCTCCGGGCTCCAGGGGGCGCCTGCAGGACTCCGGCACTTCCTCTCACAGCAGCGCCGCTGAATGACGTCATCATTCAGCGGCCGGCTGTGGCAGTGAGTGGCGCGGACGCCGGACAGGTGAGATGTTTGTGTGAGTGCCTGTGTATGTGTCTCTGTGTGTATGTAGTGCGATGCTTTATGTGTGTGTGTGTGTGTCTGCTGTATGTGTGATGGTGGTGGGGGGAGGGCAGTGATGATGAAGATGGGGAGGCAATGATGATTGATGTTGATGGGCAGGCAATGATATTGCTGTGGAGACAATGATGATTATGGGCAGGCATTGATGATGATGGGCAGGCAGTGATGATTATGGGCAGGCAGTGATGATGATGGGCAGGCAATGATATTGATGGGGAGGCAATGATGATTATGGGCAGGCATTGATGATGATGGGCAGGCAGTGATGTTGATGGGCAGGCAATGATATTGCTGTGGAGACAATGATGATGATGGGGAGGCGATGATGATGATGGGGAGGCAATGATGATGATGGGGAGGCAATGATGATGATGGGGAGACGATGATGATAATGGGCAGGCAATGATGATGATGGGCAGGCAATGATGATGATAATGGGCAGGCAATGATGATGATGGGAGTCTTTCCACGGCGCCCTTTCCTGAGCCGTAACAGTGCAGAACGCAGCACAGTGCAGAGGAGAGCTCCATATTTTGTATGGAGCTTTATATGGGACCAGTATCCTGTATGGAGCATTATATGGGGGATGAAGGGGTGACATCCTGCATGGGGTATTATATGGGTGATGAGGGGGAGACTGTGGTGCCCATAATATTATCATCGAATGGAAAGAACACAGTATCACAACAAACCTGCCAAGAGAGGGCCGACCACCAAAGCGCTCAGTCCGTTCAAGGAAGGCATTATTCAAAGGTAACCCTGAAACATCTGAAGAGTTCACAAGCAGAGACTGGAGTATCTGTCCATACGACCACAATAAGCCGAACACTCCATAGAGGTGGCATTTATGGAAGAGTGAGCAGATAAAGCCTTTACTTACGCACACAAATTGTAAGGTTTGTTTTGAGTTAGCCAAAAGACATTTTGGACACTCCCCAAATCTATGGAGGAAGGTGATTTGGTGAGATGAGATCAAAACTGAACTTTTTGGCCACCATGGTAAACGCTATGCCTGGCACCAAACTATCACATCTCATCACTATTTTTAACAGCGCTGAGAAATAAGATTATAGCGCCCCCCCAGCATCGGAAAATCTCTGGGGTCTTAGCTACCAGGGAAAGCTGAGACCCCGGAGAACATGATTTGGGTCGGTTTTTACCGTCCCCAGTGTTGTGATTGCTGGTTATCACCGAATAACAGCAATCGCAAAAAAAGTCAGATTTTCCATTTATTTCGCTCCTCTCATATGATCTTGCACATCAGAGGAGAGAGAAATAGGGTCCCCCAATCCCACCCAGTACCTAAGGCACCTCCTGCAACCTCTGGTCCTGTCCCAGGCCCTCGGCGTCTTCTTCCGGGAATAAAATGGCGGACGCATGCGCAGTGCGCCCGCCAAGATCTACCAGCTGGCACCCAGCAACAATAGGAGATTTTTCCTATTGGTTCATTTTGATCACCGTGATAGACCCTATCACAGTTATCAAGATAAAAAAAATAGTAAATCAAACCCCGTTTATCACCCCACTTAGTTGGGTAAAAATAATAAAATAAAAAAATGTATTTTTTTTCCATTTTTACATTAGGGTTAGGGTTAAGGATAGGGTTAGGGTTATATCTAGGGTTAGGGCTGGGCTAGGGTTAGGGTTGGGGCTAGGGTTAGAGCTAGGGTTGGGGTTGGGTTAGGGTTGGGAATATGGTTAGGGTTGGGGCTAGGGTTAGAGTTGGGGTTAGAGCTAGGGTTAGGGTTGGGGCTAGGGTTTGGGTTGGGACTAGGGTTAGTGTTAGGCCTCTTTCACACATCCGGTGTGCGCCTGACGGCGCCCCCGGCATTTAGCCGCAGCGCCGCATCAGAAAACCTGATGCGCCGCATGCGCCGCATGCGTTTTTTTGCCGGATGGTTTCTGATGCCCGGAGACATCAGGGGAATCCTGCAAAAAAAAAAAAAACGTTACATGCTGCGTTTTGTCCGGCCGCCGGAATGTACATTTCCGCTGCATCCGGACAAAATCGCATACGACGCATTGACATGCGGCGCCATCCGGCGCTAATGCAAGTCAATGCAAAAAAACGCAAGCGGCGCATCAGGTTTTCTGATGCGGCGCTGCGGCTAAATGCCGGGGGCGCCGTCAGGCGCACACCAGATGTGTGAAAGAGGCCTTAGGGTTGTGGTTTTGGAGTTAGGGTGGTGTTGGGGTTAGGGTGGTGTTGAAATCGCTGGTCAACTTTTAACCCTTATAATGTCCTAACAAAAAATATGTTTACAAAATTGTACTGATGTAAAGTAGACATGTGGGAAATGTTATTTATTAACTATTTTGTGCAAGATGACTCCATGATTTAAGAGCACAAAAATTAAGTTTGAAAATTACAAAATTTTCAAAATTTTTTGCCAATTTCCATTTTTTTTCATAAACGCAAGTCATATCGAAGAAATTTTACAACTAACATGAAGTACAATATGTCACAAAAACACATTCTCAGAACCACCAGGATCCATTGAAGCATTTCAGAGATAAAGGATCCAATGTTGTCCTAAATGACTAATGATGATAAATATAATCCACCTGTGTGTAATCAAGTCTCTGTATAAATGCACCTGCTCTATGATAGTCTCAGGGTTCTGTTTGAAGCACAGAGAGCATCATGAAGACCAAGGAACTCAACAGTAGTCAGAATTGTAAAAACTGGCTTGATCATTAAGTACAAAATTGGCTCTGTCACTAAGGGGTTAAAACCACATAGCCCTCTTATATACAGTATGACACACTATTTAGCGTCCCTATATTCAGTG
Organism: Oophaga sylvatica; assembly: GCA_033576555.1. Classification (NCBI taxonomy): domain Eukaryota; kingdom Metazoa; phylum Chordata; class Amphibia; order Anura; family Dendrobatidae; genus Oophaga; species Oophaga sylvatica. The sequence continues at coordinate 657,334,202 of JARQOD010000001.1, forward strand.
TTAGCTCCACATAGCCTTCCTATATTAGAAAACAAATACCTTTCATTTCCCTTGTGCTTAGCTCTGGTCTTTGCTCTATGCACTGACACTCCGCACAGCAGACACAATGTAGTGACATCATTGTGTCTCCTGTTTCAGTGGCACACGTGTTTGGTGGAAGAAGGGGACCTTCCTTTACCATTATATTCACTGCTATCAGCATCTTGAGGATACAGTCAAGGATGAAATTGGGATGCAGGCCACACTTTTCCGAGGTCTGTACTGGTGAATTGTATAGCCAGTCAGGCCGTTATTAGCTGCTAATGGTATATTATCATTTTATGATTAGGTTATTTTTACATATACAGTGCCTTGCGAAAGTATTCGGCTCCCTAGAACTTTTCATCCTTTTCCCACATATCATGCTTCAAACATAAAGATACCAAATGTAAATTTTTGGTGAAGAATCAACAACAAGTGGGACACAATTGTGAAGTTGAATTTATTGGCTATTTTAAATTTTTGTGGAAATACAAAATCTGAAAAGTGGGGCGTGCAATAATATTCGGCCCCTTTAACTTAATACTTTGTTGCGCCACCTTTTGCTGCGATTACAGCTGCAAGTTGCTTGGAAGCTCAGGTGGTGGCGAAGCAGAAGCTCGGGTGGTGGCAAGGCAGCAGAATGGTTCTGGTTTTATGAATAGAGAAATTAAATTAATTCCAAAGATAAATCCACTGCATAACTGATGCAAGTAGAAGCAAAAAGACCCTATTGATTATTATGGGGTCCATCTTGGTTCCATTACTTGTCAGGTTTTAGAACAGAAGACAAACTTCTACATAATGTGCATTTTCTTCCGTTCTAAGAATTGACACATAACGGAACCAAGACGGATCCCACAATAACATATGTAGTTTATCTGCTTCCGTTTGCATCAACCCTTTTCTGACATCGGATGTAATATTCCATCCATGTGACCTGGGCCAATTTGTCTATGGACGGAATATAACGTCCAAGTGATTGCCCGCGCTCACGGTGGGTTCGCGGACGATTGCCGCCGGGTGTCAGCTGATTCTGACAGCTGACACCCCGCACTAGGTGCTAGGATCAGTTACAGACGGCTCCTGGCACTTTAAACCCTTCACCCCCAAGGGTGGTTTGCACGTTAATGACCGGGCCAATTTTTACAATTCTGACCACTGTCTCTTTATGAGGTTATTACTCTGGAACGCTTCAACGGATCTTCGCGATTCTGAGACTGTTTTCTCGTGACATATTGTACTTCATGTTAGAAGTAAAATTTCTTCGATATAACTTGCGTTTATTTTTGAAAAAAACGCAAATATGGCGAAAATTTTTAAAATTTTGCAATTTTCAAACTTTGAATTTTTATTCCCTTAAAACAGAGAAATATGTCACATAAAATAGTTAAGAAATAACATTTCCCACATGTCTACTTTACATCAGCACAATTTTGGAACCAAAATTTTTTTTTGTTAGGAAGTTATAAGGGTTAAAAGTTGACCAACGATTTCTCATTTTTACAACAAAATTTACAAAGCCATTTTTTTTAGGGACCACCTCTCATTTGAAGTCACTTTGAGGGGTCTATATGGCAGAAAATACCCAAAAGTGACACCATTCTAAAAACTGCACCCCTCAAGGTACTCAAAACTACATTCAAGAAGATTATTAACCCTTCAGGTGCTTCACAGGAACTAAAGCAACGTGGAAGGAAAAAATGAATATTTAACTTTTTAGCCACAAAAATGATCTTTTACAAACTTTTTTTTTTTTTGACAAGGGTAAAAGGAGAAAATGGACAGATAAGGTTGTTATGCAATTTCTCCTGAGTACGCCAATACCCAATATGTGGGGGAAAACCACTGTTTGGGCACACGTCAGAGCTCGTAAGGGAAGGAGCGCCGTTTGACTTTTTCAAACTAAAATTGGCTGGAATTGAGATTGGACGCCATGTCGTGTTTGGAGAGCCCCTGATGCGCCTAAACAGTGGAAACCCCCACAAGTGACACCATTTTGGAAACTAGACCCCCTAAGGTACTTATCTAGATCTGTTGTGAGCACTTTAAACCCCCAAGTGTTTCACAAAAGCTTATAATGCCTGGGTGTGAAAAAAAAAAAAACAATTTTCCACAAAAATGATTTTTTAGTCCCAAATTTTTGAATTTTCCCAAGGAAATTGGACCCCAAAAGTTGTTGTCCAATTTGTCCTGAGTACGCTGATACCCCATATGTGGGGGGGGGAAACTGTTTGGGTGCACGGCAGGGCTTGGAAAGGAAGTAGTAACGTTTTGGAATGCAGACGTTGATGGGGGTCATGTTCCGTTTGCAGTGCCCCAGATGAGCCTAAATAGTGGAAACCCCCCACAAGTGACCCCATTTTGGAAACTAGACCCCCTAAGGAACTTATCTAGATCTTTGGTGAGCACTTTGAACCCCCAAGTGCTTCACACAAGTTTATAATGCCCGGGCATGAAAATAAAAAATCCTATTTTTTTCCCACAAAAATTATCTTTTAGTCACTAATTTTTTATTTTCCCAAGGGTAACAGGAGAAATTGGACCAAGTAAGTTGTTGTCCAATTTGTCCTGAGTACGCTGATACCCCATATGTAGGGGGAACCACTGTTTGGGCTCACGGCAGAGCTCGGAATGGAAGGAGCACCATTTGACTTTTTCCAACCAAAATTGGCTGGAATTGAGATTGGATGCCATGTTGCATTTGGAGAGCCCCTGATATGCCTAAACAGTGGAAACCCCCCACAAATGACCCCATTTGGGAAACTAGACCCCCTAAGGAACTTTTCTAGATCTTTGGTGAGCAATTTGAACCCCCAAGTGCTTCACACAAGTTTATAATGTAGAGCCTTAAATTTAAAAATCATATTTTTTCCACAAAAATGATCTTTTCACCCCAATTTTTATTTTTCCAAGGGTAACAAGACTCCAAAAGTTATTGTGCAATTTGTCCTGAGTGCGCTGATACCCCATATGTGGGGGTAAAACACTGTTTGGGTGCATGGCAGAGTTTGGAAGGGAAGGAGCGCCGTCTGACTTTTTCAACGCAGAATTGGCTGGACGCCATGTCGTGTTTGGAGAGCTCCTGATCTGCCTAAACAGTGGAAACCCCCATAAATGACACCATTTTGGAAACTAGACCCCTCAAGGAACTTATCTAGATGTGTGGTGAGAACTTTTAACCCCCAGGTGTTTCACTAAAGTTTATAACGTACAGCCGTAAAATAAAAAATCCTTTTTTTTTTTTACAAAAATGATTTTTTCGCCCCTAATATTTTATTTTCACAAGGGTAACAGAAGAAATTGGAACCCAAAAGTTTGTTGTCCAATTTGTCCTGAGTACGCTGATACCCAATATGTGGGAGAAAACTACTGTATGGGCGCACGTCAGGGCTCGGAAGGGAAGTAGTGACGTTTTGGATTGCAGACTTTGATGGAATGGTCTGGGGGCGTCATGTCACATTTGGAGAGCCCCTGATGCACCTATACAGTGGAAACCCCCCACAAGTGACCCCATTTTGGCAAATAGACCCCACAAGGAACTTATCTAGATGTGTGGTGAGCACTTTGAACCCCGAAGTGCTTCACAGAAGTTTATAACGTACAGCCGTAAAAATAAAAAATCCTTTTTTTTTTACAAAAATGATTTTTTTCGCCCCCAATATTTTATTTTCACAAGGGTAACAGGAGAAATTGGACCCCAAAAGTTGTTGTCCAATTTGTCCTGAGTACGCTGATACCCAATATGTGGGAGAAAACTACTGTATGGGCGCACGTCAGGGCTCGGAAGGGAAGTAGTGACGTTTTGGATTGCAGACTTTGATGGAATGGTCTGGGGGCGTCATGTCGCATTTGGAGAGCCCCTGATGCGCCTAAACAGTGGAAAACCCCACAAGTGACCCCATTTTGGAAAATAGACCCCACAAGGAACTTGTCTAGATGTGTGGTGTGCACTTTGAACCCCGAAGTGCTTCACAGAAGTTTATAACGCACAGCCGTAAAAATAAAAAATCTTTTTTTTTTTTTGCAAAAATGATTTTTTTGCCCCAATATTTTATTTTTACAAGGGTAACAGGAGAAATTGGACCCCAAAAGTTGTTTTCCAATTTGTCCTGAGTACGCTGATATCCAATATGTGGGAGAAAACTACTGTATGGGTACACGTTGGGGCTCGGAAGGGAAGTAGTGACGTTTCGGATTGCAGACTTTGATGGAATGGTCTGGGGGCGTCATGTCGCATTTGGAGAGCCCCTGATGCGCCTAAACAGTGAAAATCCCCAACAAGTGACCCCATTTTGGAAAATAGACCCCACAAGGAACTTATCTAGATGTGTGGTGAGCGCTATGAAGCCCCAAGTGCTTCACAGAAGTTTATAATGTACAGCCGTAAAAACAAAAAAATAATTTTTTTTTGTACAAAAATGATATTTTCGCCCCCAGTTTTTTATTTTCCCAAGGGTAACAGAAGAAATAGGACAAATTGCACAATAACTCTTGGGGTCCAGAGTACGCTGATACCCCATATGTGGGGATAAACTACTGTTTGGACGCATGGCAGAGCTGAGAAGTGAAGGAGCACCGTTTGACTTTTTCAACGCAGAATTGGCTGGAATTGAGATCAGACGCCATGTCACATTTGGAGAGCCCCTGATGTGCCTAAACAGCGGAAACCCCCCAATTCTAACTCCAACCCTAACCCCAACACACCCCTAACCCTAGTCCCAACCCTAACCACAAACCTAACCCTAACACACCCCTAATCCCAACCCTAACCCTAATCCTAACTTTAGCGCCAACCCTAACCCTAACTTTAGCCGCAACCCTAACCCTAACCCTAATGGGAAAATGGAAATAAATACATTTTTTTAATTTTATTATTTTTCCCTTACTAAGGGGGTGATAAAGGGGGGTTTGATTTACTATTTATAGCGGGTTTTTATGATTGGCAGCTGTCACGCTAAAAGACGCTTTTTATTGCAAAAATAGTTTTTGCATCATCACATTTTGAGAGCTATAATTTTTGCATATTTTGGCCCACAGAGTCATGTGAGGTCTTATTTTTTGCGGGACGAGTTGACGTTTTTATTGGTACCATTTTTGAGGACGTGACGTTTTTTGATCGCTTTTTATTTCGATTTTTGGGAGGTTAGAATGAACAAAAATCAGCAATTCATGAATTTCTTTTGGGGGAGGCGTTTATACCGTTCCGCGTGTGGTAAAATTGATAAAGCAGTTTTATTCTTCGCGTCAGTACGATTATGGCGATACCTCATTTATATAATTTTTTCATATTTTGGCGCTTTTATAGAATAAAAACAATTTTATATAAAAAATAATTATTTTTTGCATCGCTTTATTCTGCGAGCTATAACTTTTTTATTTTTTCGCTGATGATGCTGTATGATGGCTCATTTTTTGCGGGACAAGATGACGTTTTCAGCGGTACCATGATTTTTTATATCGGTCTTTTTGATCGCGTGTTATTCCACTTTTTGTTCGGCGGTATGATGATAAAGCATTGATTTTTTGCTTCGTTTTTTTTTTTTTTAAGGGGTTCACTAAAGGGGTTAACTAGTGGGACAATTTTATAGGGGGGGTCGTTACGGACGCGGCGATACCAAATATGTGTACTTTTATTGCTTTGTTTTTTTTATTTACAGGAAGAAGTGAATTTATTGGGGAATATTTTTTTTTTTTTTTATTTATTTTGGATTTTTTTTTTAAACATGTTTATTTTTATTTTTTTAACTTTTTTACTTTGTCCCAGGGTGGGACATCACTGTATTTTATCAGATCGCTGGTGTGACAGTGTGCACAGCACTCTGTCACACCAGCGATCGCTCAGGCAGTGCAGCAGGCTTCTCAGTGCCTGCTCTCAGCAGGCACTGAGGAAGCCGCCTCCCTCCAGGACCCCGGCGCCATCTTGGATCCGGGTCCTGGGAGGGAGGAAGCCCTCAGAACAGCGCGATCACATCGCGCTGCTCTGAGGGTCTCAGGGGGGCGCGCAGGGAGCCCCCACCCTGCGCGATCCTCCCCTGTGCCCCCAGTACACCGCGATCATGTTTGATCGCGGTGTGCAAGGGGTTAATGTGCCGGGACACCTTTTCTGCGTGCAAAGCAATAATCAAAGCAAAAGGTGGCTACTTTGAAGAACCTAGAATATAAGACATATTTTCAGTTGTTTCACACTTTTTTGTAAAGTGTAATGTATAATTCCACATGTGTTAATTCATAGTTTTGATGCCTTCAGTGTGATTCTACAATTGTCATAGCCATGAAAATACAGAAAAATCTTTGAATGAGAAGGTGTGTCCAAACTCTTGGTCTGTACTGTATCTCTGTGATTTAAGGGCATGAAAATTCAAAGTTTGAAAATTTTGAAATTTACCAAAGAAATGTTACCACTATCATGAAGTACACTATGTCACGAAAAATCAGTCTCAGAATCAGCGGGATCCGTTGAAGCGTTACAGAGTTATAACCTCATAAAGTGACAGTGGTCAGAATTGCAAAAATTGATCTGGACATGAACATGCAAACCACCCTCGGGGAAAGAGGTTTTCCCAGGAGCAAATTTGATTTTAATCAATAGATTTTGGAATAATAATAATTTCCACAAATGGATGTGTTTACATAAAATGTTCCTGTGCTGCGATAATCTTATAAATGTGTCCCTGCTGTGTACTGTGTAATGGCTGTGTCTGACTGTACATGAACATGGTCTTATCATACCACATCTCCTGGGTAGGGGAGGACGCAGAAGAGAATATACAGATATTACAGTACGGGATCACAGGTGATTCTTTTTGTGAGTCAAAACATTTCATTGCTTGTTTTTAAGCAATGTTTTACCTCACAGAAATAATCAGCTGTGATCCCATGTATCCTCTCTTTTGCTTTCTGCCCTGCCCAGGAGCTGTGGTATGATCAGACCATGTTCCTGCACGGTCAGACACAGCCATTACACAGTACACAGCAAGGACTCATTTCAGAGGCGTAGCTAGGGTTTTGGTTTAGGGTGGGGGCGAAACTTCTGAGTGGGCCCCTAACCAGAGAACCTCAGAAAATGACAGCGCTGTTGCCAAAAATAATCTATATATAAAAAGACCAATATTGATATCACCGCCATATGGTCAGTGGTAAATAATACCAGTCCTACAGAACATATAATAGATTACAGCACAGGTATAGATAATGACTTACTGCTGACGTTTTTTCTAATGGAATTGTTCACTTTTCATGTCTTTTCCATCTGGCCCAGACCGACATAACGACTCCTCCAGCCGGGACTCGACTACAGAGAATACAACAAAGACACGTTTCACTTCTCATATTTTCAGCACTGTCACCATCTATCCCCAACCCTGTGTGCCCCTCTGACAGTCATAGTAACCCGAGTTCCCCTATAACAATAAGTACCCACTTTAAATTTAATAATGTCCCAAGTCTCCCCCCTGTACAGCTCCCCTATGCACAATATAATGCCCCCTCACTGGATATATACTGACCCCTTAATATCCCCAAACTATTTAATGGCTCCAACACTGTATGATGGCCCAGTCACTATAATCCCCACACTGTATGATGACCCCCTAGATAGCATCCATATAGCAAAATACACCAGATAGTCCTCAATATAGTATAATGCACCCCCATAGGCAGCCTCTATATAATAAACCCCCATAGGCAGCCTCTATATTATAATGCACTCCCCATAAGCAGCCTCTATATTATAATGCACCCCCATAAGCAGCCTCTATATTGTAATGCACTCCCCATAGGCAGCCTCTATATTAAAATGCACCCCCATAGGCAGCCTCTATATTATAATGCACCCCCATAGGCAGCCTCTGTATTATAATGCACCCCCATAGGCAGAGTCTATAGTATAATGCACTCCCATAGGCAGCCTCTATATTATAATGCACCCCCATAGGCAGCCTTTGTATTATAATGCACCCCCATAGGCAGCCTCTATAAAGTAATGCACCCCCATAGGCAGCCTCTATATTATAATGCACCCCCATAGGCAGCCTCTGTATTGTAATGCACCCCCATAGGCAGCCTCTATAAAGTAATGCACCCCCATAGGCAGCCTCTATATTATAATGCACCCCCATAGGCAGTCTCTGTATTGTAATGCACTCCCCCATAGGCAGCCTGTATAATGTAATGCGCCCCCATAGGCAGCCTCTGTAGTGTAATGCACCCCCATAGGCAGCCTCTGTATTTTAATGTACCCCCATAGGCAGCCTCTATAATGTAATGCACCCCCATAGGCAGCCTCTATAATGTAATGCACCCCCATAGGCAGCCTCTGTATTGTAATGCACCTCCATAGGCAGCCTCTATATTATAATGCACCCCCATAGGCAGCCTTTGTATTATAATGCACCCCCATAGGCAGCCTCTATAAAGTAATGCACCCCCATAGGCAGCCTCTATATTATAATGCACCCCCATAGGCAGCCTCTGTATTGTAATGCACCCCCATAGGCAGCCTCTATAAAGTAATGCACCCCCATAGGCAGCCTCTATATTATAATGCACCCCCATAGGCAGCCTCTGTATTGTAATACACTCCCCCATAGGCAGCCTGTATAATGTAATGCGCCCCCATAGGCAGCCTCTATAGTGTAATGCACCCCCATAGGCAGCCTCTGTATTTTAATGTACCCCCATAGGCAGCCTCTATAATGTAATGCACCCCCATAGGCAGCCTCTATAATGTAATGCACCCCCATAGGCAGCCTCTGTATTGTAATGCACCCCCATAGGCAGCCTCTATATTGTAATGCACCCCCATAGGCAGCCTCTGCATTGTAATGCACCCCCATAGGCAGCCTTTATAATGTAATGCACCCCCCATAGGCAGCTTCTGTATTATAATGCACCCCCATATGGAGCCTCTGTAGTATAATGCACCCCATTACAAAAATAATAAATTCAGTACTCACCTCTCTTGCTCCCGGCTCCTGCGCTGCTCAATGCTCTCCCGCTCATCTGACAGCGGGCGCCGGGCAGTGACGTCATCGCGCTCGCTGTCAGACGCTGAGAGGGTGATGATGGGAGATGGAGCACTCGCTCCTTCTCTCTCAATGCGGTCAGCTGTATCGGCTAGATGCCGTAACAGCTGACCCTCCGATGACGGGCGCCAGGCCCACTGCTGGCACAGGCCCCCCACAGCCTGCTCAGGGGCCCCAAAGCGGCCAGGCGGCAGAGAAGGGAGATCGACTCTCCCTGTTCTGCCGCAGTGTAACTGTATGGGTGCGCTGTGCATGCCGATATAGTTACAGTAGCGTAGCTCCGGGTGGGCCCCCTCAGAGCACGGGGCCCGAGTCCACAGCCCCCTCTGCCCCCCCGGTAGCTACGCTACTGACTCATTTATAAGATTATCTCAGCACAAGAACATTTTATTTAAACACATCTAATTGTGGAAGCTATTATGATTTATAGATTTATTGATTAAAATTTTGATTACAATTAACTTTGTTGTGGGAAACACGGATTTTGGTAAGAACTTACCTGTAAAATCCTTTTCAGCGAAGAGGGAAGGGAGACACACTAGTCATTACTAGTGGGTAGGCGGAGCCCACATAGGATAGAAACACCTCAGATTAAAAAAGTGTTGACCGGCCCCTCCAGCTTATAGGGCTCCTCCTACTCCAGCTCTCCATTCGTACCCAAGCTAAGGAAGAGCAAATATCACTAGCATAGCAACATAACCCCTTCTGAAGGACTTCAGAGAAAAAAACAAGAAGACAGGTTATGCATATAGCCGAAACAACCACACAGTCCAGGTACTACTCACTGAACCTGACCACTGCGATGAGCTGGCAATGCTGGAACAGAGCCTTAGCGCGCCGACCTCAGCCCAGATAATCGCTATCAGAGAAGGGTCACGCCGACATCTGAAAACACAACAACACACTTCTGCCATGGGAGGGATGTGTGTCTCCCTTCCTTCTTCGCTGAAAAGGATTTTACAGGTAAGTTCTTACCAAAATCCGTGTTTCAGCAGCAGATGAAGGAAGGGAGACACACTAGTCATTACTAGTGGGATGTCCCAAAGCAGTCCAAAAATAAGGGTGGGCAAAAAAAACCAAAAGAGGCAGATACCCAACAACCTAAATAAATGCGCAACTAGCGCTAACTACAAGTTCACAAGAACTTTAAACTACAGCCGCCTGCAGGACCCTACGTCCTAAGGCCGCATCAGTGGAAGCACTGACGTCCACCTTATAAAATTTTGTAAATGTGTGGACGGAGCGCCAGGTCGCCGCCCGGCAGAGCTGAGCTGCCGAGGCTCCTTGATGAAAAGCCCACGATGAACCCACAGCCCTTGTGGAGTGACTCGAATCTTAATTGGGCAAGGTTCGCCCTTAAGTCGGTAAGCCTCTAAAATGGCCGACCGAATCCAACGAGCTATAGAATCCTTGGAAACTCGTTGCCCACGTCGACGACCTGCTGGAATCACAAACAGAGAATCCGACTTCCGAAAACTTTGAGTAATAAACAAATAGAACTTCAAAGCCCGCACCAAATCCAATGTGTGCAAGGCCCGTTCCTTCGCATTCCTTGGCTCCGGACAAAGCGAGGGCAACACAATATCCTGGTTAACATGAAACTGTGACACCACTTTAGGTAGAAAGTCACCCCGTGTGCGAAGCACTACGCGATCTGGGTGAAACTCCGAAAAGGAGGCGAGCAAGAAAGAGCCGCCAACTCAGAAACCCTTCTCAAAGAAGTGACCGCCACTAGGAAGGCAACCTTCCAAGAGAGAAAGGAAAGATTAACAGAGTCCATAGGCTCAAAAGGCCCATGTTGAAGTGCCTCCAAGACAAGATTGAGCCGCCAAGGAGACACAAGCACCTTCCGCGGCGGAAATTGACGGGTTACCCCGCGAAAAAAGGAACGTACGTCCCTACGCGAGGAGATAGCCTTCCGAAACAGCAAGGACAGAGCAGAAACCTGTCCTTTCAGAGTGCTAACTGCCAAATCCTTGTCCAGCCCGTACTGCAAAAAGGCCAACAAATTGGTAATGGAAAAAATCCTCGGGTTCCCAGAAGAACCCGAACACTAGTAGTAGCCGGACCTCTGGCAGCTCGCAGAGTGGCAATGACTTCGGCTGAAAAAAACCTTGACGGGTCAAGATTTCGGTCTCAAGAGCCACGCCGTCAAACGCAGAGACTTCAGGTCCGGGTGACGAACGAGCCCTTGGGTTAACAGGTCCGGGCGAAGAGGGAGTGGAAGTGGAGGCGCTGCCAAAAGCGACACCAGTGTCGAGAACCACGTCCTCCTTGGCCAATCTGGGGCTATCAATATAGCCGGGACTCTCTCCAGTCTGATCTGACGCAACACCAGAGGAAGTAAGGATATCGGCGGGAACACATAGATTAGCTCGAATTGGTCCAAAGGAGCCACCAGAGCATCCACCGCCACAGCCTTCGGATCCTTGTACCTGGACATGAACGTCGGTAACTTGGCATTGAACCTGGATGCCATCAAATCCACTTGGGGAGTTCCCCAACGGGAGCACAGCAGTGCAAAAATTTCCGGATGAAGACTCCATTCTCCGGAATCCATCTTTTCGCGACTGGGGAAGTCCGCTGTGATATTCTGAACTCCTGGAATGTGAATCGCAGAGATGGCTGGCACTCTGGCCTCGGCCCATACCAGAATTCGAGACACTTCCATCATGAGCCTGAAGCTCCTCGTCCCACCTTGATGATTGATATACGCGACCGCCGTCGCGTTGTCTGTCTGCACTCGGACTGGTAGACCGCTCAAAGGGACCGTCCAGTGTTGGAGGCAAAGGAAAATTGCCCTCAATTCCAGGATGTTGATCGGCAGGACAGACTCTTCCAACGACCATACTCCCTGAATCCAGAGATCGTTCTAGACACCCCCCCAGCCCGTCAGGCTGGCATCGGTGGTTACGATCGACCCCCTCGGAGGGAGGAAGGACTTCCCCAGGGATAACACTTCCGGACGTAACCACCATCCTAGAGACTCTCGCACCCTGTGGGAGATGATGACACTGCAATCCAGTGAAAACTGCGATCGATCCCCACGGTTCAAAATGAGCATTTGGAGAGCCCTGGAATGAAATTGGGCAAACGGAATTGCCTCCATCGACGCCACCATCAAACCCAGAAGGCTCATACACCTTCGAAGGGACATCGCTGTCGAAGACTTCATTACATGTCAAAGAAGACTCGCTTGCTTGTCTGGAGGCAGAGACACCACTGCTCGTACCGTGTCGAATGCATTCCCAAAAACAGGATTGACTGTGACGGTTCCAGAGACGACTTCTCCCAATTGACCAGCCACCCGAAATCCTCCAGGAGCTGAAGGGATAGATTGCGAGCCGTCACCGCCTCCTCCTTTGAGGACGCCACAATCAAAAGGTCGTCCAGATAGGGAAGAATCGTAACCCCCTGTCTGCGCAGAATCGCCATGAGAGGTGCCAGAATTTTCGCAAAAACTCTGGGTGCTGAGGCCAACCCGAATGGCAGGGCCACAAACTGGTAATGGTCCTGGCCTATGGCAAAAGGAAGGAAGCGTTGGTGGGCCCTTCCGACGGGAACATGCAAAAAAGCGTCCCAAATGTCGATTCGTTATGCGACAGGGCCGCCACAACGGAGCGAAGTGACTCCATGAGGAATTTCCGGTACGGACATGCCAATTCAATCTTTTGAGATCCAGAATGGGGCGAAATTTGTCCTCCTTTTTGGGGACCACAAAGAGGTTGGAATAAAACCCTCTTCCCCGGCCCTACGCGGAACCGGTACTACCACACCCTTCTGCAGAAGGGAATCGACCTCCCGCAGTAGAGCGGCAAATAGCTCGGGCTCTGACGGAATGCGAGAGTGGCAAAAACTGTCTGGGAGTCGAGAAAGGAACTCTACGAAGTAGCCTGCCGACACAACCCGCGTCACCCAGGCGTCCGACACGCGGGAAGCCCAAGTCGGTTTGAATTGGAGCAGGTGACCTCCCACTCGAGAGCCCTTGAGTGAGACCCTGGCGTCAGTCCGCCTTAGCGGGCTTTTTGTCAGCTTCCCACTTGTCTTGGCGGAAGCCCTGTTTCCAGGGAGTGCGGGATTTCTGAGCGTACTTTTTTCGTGAAAAAAGAGGGACGACCCGATCCCCAAGAGGGCTGACCGAACCGTCCCCTGGGCCGAAAGGACCGCCGACTACTACCGGCACTATGCCTGCCAGACGCAGAAGTCACAGCTCTTCGCTGTGGTAAAGCCGTTTCTTTTGCCTTTGCCTTGGCAATCAGCTCCGTGAGGTCAGATCCAAATAGCTGACCACCCTTGTAAGCTAAGGATAGCAAACCTTGCTTGGAAACCGCGTCTCCGGTCCACTGTCTAAGCCACAGTGCTCTCCTGACTGTGATTGCCTAGGATTGCGCCCTGGACAGCAGTGACGCAGTATCCAAACCTGCATACTGTCATATCGGGCTGCATCCTCCAACTTAAAAAGCCCATCTATCTCGGATAGAGGGGATCTATCTTGCCACGCCGTCCGTAGACGGTCTAACCAGCTTAGAGAAGCTTTACAAGCACACATGCTCTGAATCCATGACCCACGGCCTCGTAGATGGATTTCGTCGCCATCTCCGTTTTTCTGTCCAGCGGATTCTGCAAACTCGCCTTCCCTTTTAACAGGAAGTAATGAGGACTTGCTAAGCTGGGATAAAGGGACATCCACTTCAGGAGAAGGAATCCAATTATCAATCAATTCCGTCGTACACGGATATAGCTGAAAACACTTATCTGGAACAGGCGTTCCTTTAAGCCTACAGCACCTGGAATTCCCAGGCGGTCTCCCATCCAAGCACTAACCAGGCCCAACCCTGCTTAGCTTCCGAGATCAGATGAGATCGGGCGTGTTCAGGGTGGTAATGCTGTTCGCGACCTATGCGACTCCTGAAAACATCCGGGCCGAATTACTAGGACGTCTAGTTACCTCCTCCGGTAACTGTAACGCCTCCCTCATGGCTCCAATAAAAGCCTCTGTACAACCCAAAAGAGAAGCAGAGAGTCCCTGCCGATCCTCCTTACCTGAATCGGACACCTCCCATCTGAGCTTGAAAGGAAAACCCTCCATGCCCGAGATCTCCGAGTCGCTGCGCGGGAATGAAGGCACCGGCCTGTGTCGCTTCCTCTGAGAGGATCTAGCTGACACCCAATAACCTAGAAGGTCAGACAGGCCATCAATAGAACGAGCGAGGGCCTCCATTTTGACATCACTGAAACCTCTGACCGCTGCGCCTGACGCCGTCGAGGTCTGCGTGTCAGATACGCGAGACTGATCCTGTAGCGGATCTGGGAGACGGTCCGCACCTCCTGGACCCTGATCTGACATGTCCTCACACAGTATATGGCAGGTTAAACCTGTCAGTAACTAGGACAGTGTGGTTTCTTAAAGAAGAAACGAACGCTGAAGGGTTAAAGCTCTTAAAGAGAGAGCTACCCCAGCTGTCCCCCAATAAAGGGTTAACCGCCAAAGAAGGGGTTAATGTCGCAGACTCCCCACAACCCTTGTTTAATGAAAAGGGTGTGCGAAGCCCCAGGTGCCTCTTATGAGGTAACAGCTGCAGGACAGTGCTCTCAAAGGTATGCTTCTTTTGCCTTTGTACACTAAACAAGAATGCTAAAATATTGCGCTGATTTGTACATCGCAATGACCGCCAAAGTCGCTAATGGGATCGCTAACCACTTATACGTCGTCAATGAGATCGCCCACTGTGGCAGCTACTAGCGACATTAAAACGATCACAAAAAAACAATCGCAATAGTATGCGTCGTTATAATGATCGTTAGCGGTAGCGTTCAGTGTCCTGCGCTGTGGGGTGAGGGGGTTAAGCTTCTGCCCTGTACAGGAGAGGAGAGTGAGGAAGGAAGCCTTCCGCTTCCAGTAATGGCCGCCGCGCTGTGCTTCTGAGAGAGAAGCCGGAAGAGACAGTAGTAAAGCGCGCGCTCAGAGCGCCGCGAAAATTCAAATAAAGGGCGCGCGACTCCTCCGCTCTCTATGTCTGCAGGCATCCACCTGCGGACAAAAGACACTAGTCACCAACATGTCACATGTAACCGCGGCTGCCGCAGCAGTCGCTGAAGCACTCAAACACATTAAAATGTGGAGTACTCACCCCGCTGAGGCCACAGGGACCCCTCAGAGATTTGTGGCGCTGTGCCCGTAGCTTCCCCCCAGGGCGGGGAACGCAGTGACCCCAGAAGCGCGGTTTGCGTCCCCGCCAGGGAAGCAATCCTCATCCCCCAGGGCCGGCAGGGTTCTGCAGGGACCTCCTTAAAGGATAATACAGATCCGCCAAGGGAGAGGTGGGGGTCCAGCAGCGCTGAGACCCCTGAGACCTCTAGACCACTGGCGGTCCAAGTCTCTGTCCGACTAAAATAAAAAAATTTCTGAGGAGCTGCTTCCAGCAGTGACTATCCTCTGTGACCTCAAATTTTAGACTGGAGAGCTGGAGTAGGAGGAGCCCTATAAGCTGGAGGGGCCGGTCAACACTTTTTTAATCTGAGGTGTTTCTATCCTATGTGGGCTCCGCCTACCCACTAGTAATGACTAGTGTGTCTCCCTTCCTTCATCTGCTGCTGAAAACCCCTTTAGTTATGCAATGGATACAATTTTTTACATTAATTCCATTTCTGTTCCTTAAGCCAGAACATAAAATGTCAAACACAAGTGTGAAAGTAGCCTAAGCCTTAAAACAATGCTTGTAAAAGCTGCTGAGCATATCTTGGGATATGCAAATAGTGGATGTGACAGACCAGAGGAAAATTAAAATGTTCTTGTGTATTTGTGAGCAAATTTAAAATTACAAAACATTGTACAATGACATTTTAACTTGTGTGTAATACAACCGATAGAAATAAGCAGCTGGGTTTTTTGCATACATTACTTAAATAGACACTATAAAATAAACAGAAAAAAACATACTAGCTTCTTACATACAAGTATATGAGAAGGAAACAATGCATTATTTGTATAGCTTTGGTACTAGTAATTTTTCCAATGCTGTCACGTGTCAAAATCTAAAAGATATTTAAAAAAAAACCTAATGTTTATGCAACCAGTTTGGTTTCCTCTAAATCTGCCCCCTAAAAGCCAGAAAGTAGATTGCAGTAACAGAATCCAAGGAGCGTATGCTGCAATTTTTTTTGTTTTATTACTTTTTTATTTTTTCAAACCTAGATCATCGGTCATTGAGGACTACTACATTGACTTGCACTGGTCCATGTGCTGTCTTATCCATTTTCCATATGAATAAAAGATACTATAAGAGAGAAGAAGCGCACGTAGGGTCTTATCCGACAATTTTAGAATCTGCTAATTAGAAAACTGCTCACCTGGTGCCCCTTTGATAAGGCACATAAACGTCAGCTGCTGCAGATCCACGGGTCAGAGATTGACCATATCAGGAACCATACAAGGAATTTTGTGGATACTATCCGAGCTGCTGAACAAATAGAGATCCGGACGTATTAATGAAAAGGAATAGTGGTTTTATTCAACGCGTTTTGAAGTCTAAAAATTACTTCTTTCTCAGGAAATATCACATACATATAACTATATATATATATCTATATATAGATATATATATATATCTACTATATAATTGTCTAATTCTGTCTGCCTGTAACGAAAATCCTGCGTCGCTGATTGATCGCACCTGGCCGGACGCGCCCAATCAGCGACCGGCACAGCCCGGCCGCTAATTGGCGCAAGATTTGAACCACGCAGCCACCGATGGTAGCCGCGGGTCATCTCCACGTACATACTCACCTTCCGTCCCTGCATCCCTGTCCCAGCGTGGCAGCTTCATCCTGTGCTGAGTGGTCACATAGTACCGCTCATTAAGGTCATGAATATGGACGTGACTCTACTCCCATAGGCATGGCGTCCATTCATGAGCTTAATGAGCGGTACCACGTGACCGCACCACACAGGAAGCAGATGCGCCGGGATAGAGATGCAGGGACGTGCAGCGACTGTGTGAGGGTAAATATGATGGGGGACGATGGGGGAGCCCAGCCATGCATACAAGGATGGGAAGGGGGAGCAGAGCCATGCATACAAGGATGGAGGGGGGAGCGGAGCCATGTATACAGGATGGGAGGGTGGAGCGGAGCCATGTATACAGCATGGGAGGGTGAGTGGAGCCATGCATACAGGATTGGAGGGTGGAGCGGAGCCATGTATACAGGATGGGAGGGTGGAGCGGAGCCATGTATACAGGATGGGAGGGTGGGTGCGGAGCCATGTATACAAGGATGGGAGGGTGTAGCGGAGCCATGTATTCAGGATGGGAGGGTGGGAGCGGAGCATACATACAAGGATGGGAGGGTGGAGCGGAGCCATGTATACAAGGAGGGGAGGAGGAGAGTAGCCATGCATACAGGATGGGACAAGGGAGACATGCGTACAAGGATGGGAGGGGGAGCGGAGCCATGTATACAGGATGGGACAGGGGAGCCATGCATACAAGGATGGGAGGGTTGGAGCGGAGCCATGCATAAATAAACTACATACATATTCTAGAATACCCGATGCGTTAGAATCGGGCCACCATCTAGTATCTATATATATAGATATATGTATGTGGTATTTCCTGAGGAAGAAGTCATTTTTAGACTTCAAAACGAGTTGAATAAAACCACCATTCCTTTTCATTAATACGTGAGGATCTCTATTTGTTCAGCAGTGCAGATAGTATCCACAAAATTCCTTGTATGGTTCCATTTTCCATATGGACAGTGCACAGATGTTTAACATGTCTGTCAGAATGAGCCCTAAGGTTACGTTCACATGTGCTATTTTGCGGATAGAAAAAAATACATATAAGAATATGTTCTTATATGTCACTGTATCACCCCAACATATTCCAACTTGAAGCTCGTGGGTCGCAAAGGTGAATCTGTAACTGAGGACTAACCTTTTTTGTAGGGACAACTTAATGGCCCTATACATATTGGACTAATGCTGGCTGAACCCACACTTGTCGACAGGTTTGGCTGACAGTTTAGTGCGTATAGGGCCACATGACTCTGCTCCAACAGATGACGTTGGGGAGGACAAGGATCCGGTATATCAGGTTTCGTTCCGCGATCCTTTTGTTCTCCCTATGGTAAGCCGCCACCAGAGATGTTTGGCATCAGCTCTCTCATAGTGAATACAGGAATCTACTGAATCATTGTTCAGTCGACAGCTATCTAACGTGTATGGCTTTATGCTTGAGGGTCTAAATGCAATCTTATTGTATGCACCTGTATATCTTCATCCCTGTGCAAGACTGTAGATATCATTAGACCAATCCCTGACTCAACAAGGAACGTCTAAACACACACTTATACTTGTGTCCTTTGCTCTTTCAATGTCCTTAAATTATCATACTTCTTTTTTCTGTGTTGTGGTGTTCCTGATGAAGAAGTCTTAGTACTTTGAAACACATTGAATAAAGCCACATTTTAATCGTTATATTACCGGACCTTCAATCATTCAGCACAGCAGAGTAAATCCACGTTATACCCATTTTTTTCTCTTCGATTGGTCACGACTAGTGGACCTGTGTATCTGCTGCAACGAATGCCTCTAGATGCCTGATTTTATGCTCCATATGGTAAGTACAATCTGATCATTCTAATTGTTTATATCTCAGATAAGACCCTATTGCGCTACTTTCTCCAACAGCACTTATTGCATACTTCTTTTTTGCAACTTCTCACGCCCTTCTGTAAATCTTCTCCTGTGCTGCACCCATTCTGTGAAAATCCATATTATATACTATAAATATCTGATACATGTAGCTTACCTGGGACCTGCACTTATATCGAGAATAGGGATCAATCACTTTCATTTTGTGAAACACTTTGTAAGAAGTAGTGACCACGTCACAGAGGCTACAGGCTAGAGAATGCGATAGCTGCGAAGAGATGATAGAGGGTGGAACCGCATCTATAGATACATTATCCTATACACAGTATATGCAATAAATGACAGCACATGATTAATGTACCCTGAATTTAAGGGGGAACATGTAGGCCCTTTATTTTCCTGTTCCACAAAAAGTAGTATTCTCCAACTACATCACATTATGAACATATACTGTATATATGACATTTCTTTTTTTTCTTACATTTACTTTTTTTTGTGACCATATTTTGTATGCATTTAGCTGATTGCAGATTTTCTTTTATTATAACAAGGACAAATTCCTTTGTTCATGACTGATATTTTTGGCAAGAGAAATGAGTGTTCACTTGATAAAACCATCTGAAATATGTGAAGAAAATAAACAGAGCATACAGATACCAGCTACAAATATTATGCTAGTGCAGATTAGTAAAATAGCAAGAGCACATTCTTCATAAAGCAGTGTCAGCGGATTTTTTTTTAGAATCATTTTCTCTCAAGTCAACAGTTAGGAACTCAAGTATAACACGTCTTGGTTCAGTCTAAAATATATGTCAAAAATTATGAAACAAGCAATACAAAAACAGGCTGTGACAATTTTTGATCTATTTGCCTGTTTATAAAGCAATTACATATTTTAGAATCTTCATATAATTTTATTACCTTATAAGTTGTTTTTTTTTACTGCTACTATTTTAAATTGATCTATTTAGATGCTTATAGTTATTGAAGGAGTTGTCCAACATCGCTCACTATTATCGTATATCTGACAAATATGCAGTGTCCCGCCAGATATTTTCAGATGTAACCTCATCAACGCCTTTCACCTTTGTGTGCAGAAGTGAGCAGTGCTACTTACCTCAATTAAAAAAGCACTCTCATCAAAGTTTTTATCCTCTTAATATTGTCACGGCACTGTTGCAGGATATCCCGGGGCTAGGGGTTCCTTCTTTATTCCTACAGATAGAGGTGCCTTAGCTATCCCTGCTCCCTGGATTACTTCTGATGGTGAATATGCCGGGGCCACGAGTCTTGCTGAGCTTCTAAATCAGCTCTTATCTGTCCTCTCCCCCACCCAATTGGGGAGTTGTAGTGTATAAGAATACACAAACCAGACTGACAAGGGAAGACATACAGGGATAAATTAAAATACCAGTCATACAAATATTCACTCACAAACAACAGAGTGGAACACCGGGAAGTAAAGGAAGGAAAAAACAAACAGGAGAGGATGAGGATATGAACACAGACAAATCACCAAGTAAAGGTACTGCCACACTAAACAATCCCGCTAGCGATCACAATAACGACGCATACTAATGCGATCGCTAGCGGGATTGTTTCTATATCGCTAAATGCGGTCACATTTAGCGATATAGTTAACGACGCTATCGCCGTTAGCGATCTTCTTAACGACTTTAGCGTTACAAAAGTACCGCTAAATCGCTAAGAAAAGGTGCCACACAGCGATAAGATACTTACCCAGCGGGAGCGCCGACGAGAAAATAGGGTCCGGAACGATTCCAGCGACGAGCGAGATCACAGCAGGAAGCTCGTCGCTGGAAGCTGCCGCACTGAACAATATCGCTAACGGGATCGCTAAATAGTGACGTTTTTTAGCGATCCCGTTAGCGATATTGTTTAGTGTGGCATACCCTTAACAGTCTTCTGAACAACACTCCAAATGCCTCCTCAAACAACCAACACCTCCAACTACAGAACCATTCAGTAATAAATGAACACTGGCAATCCCTGATTACCAGAGGCGACTGAACAGCTAAAACAAACAAAGCAGAAACGCTCTAGCAACTCTCAGTTGAACAGATTAACCCCTGCACACGTGAAATCAGACACCTTGGTTCCCCCCATTACAGTGTCATGGAAATATATATGTATTCCACGTATTCAATATATATTCATATATATGCATTCACAGTTAGATAGATCTCACTTGCTAAAAATCCTGTGCTCACACATATCTATGCAAAAGCTGATGCTAGCTATAATCAGTCGTTTAAGACGACCCTGGCCTTCATAAGTCAGGCTATAGCTCATAGGGACTTTTCACACAAGGACACAGAAACTGGAAACAAGAACAGAAAGTCTTAATAGATATCTATTGTTTTCTATTCACGCAGGAAAGCTGGGGCAAAGAACAAATAAACAATAAATCTGCAACTTCAGCCCTTTTATCATAATTATCATACTTACACTAGAACAGCCAATAATCTAGCAGCTTTTAATTGTATGTTAATTGACTAACCAGCCCCTTTTTGTAAACGTATAAAACCTTGAATGAATAATAAACTGGGGTCTTGACGTACTGTTATACTGACACTTCCGTTGTGGACAGTCCTCATTTCGTTCTGAGCGCTCAAAAAGACATTCAATATAAGATTGGGAACAGCACCAGCAAACACTGCAGGATAAATTTATCCTAATTAAATTTCCATAACAGCTGGCGCCCAACAAGTGCCAGCAGCAGCGAGATGACATTCTAGAGGGCGGTAGGATAAAGCCTACGCTACCAGACAAAAATTTTAAAGTATTTTTTTCTTTTTGTTTTTATCATTTTACAATCAGTTTTTCCAGCTCTTTTCTGTTTTTAATTAGCTGTTTTAGTAACAAGGGTTTTTTTCTTCTTGTCAACCTTGTTGTTTTTCAAAGTTTTACTATTAATACGTTTTTTTTTCCCTCCCCTTTTTGATCAGCTTTTTTTGCTTTTAGAGTTTTTCACTAAACTGTGTAGGGTTTTCTTTTTAAATCTAACTTTTGTTTTTAAAGTTTTTCTTTTAAGTACATTTTTAAATAATTTTGGAGAGTTTTTTTCTAATCAACTTATTTTAGAGTTTTATTCTCCAACCAGCAAGATCTACTAGTGTGCTTTAGACCAAGGTCAGAAACACAGATAAAGAAATTGCAGGCTGAGGGAGAACACACACAAACAGTTGCGCAGCGGCTTCACTCACCCCTCCCATCAGGCATTCAGCGAAGACAAGAATTTCAGTGTCCTCGCACACAGAACCAGAATGCAGCAGTTCTCAGATTTTTAATCACCTTTGTTGAATAGGTTTTTTGGAATTAGACACAGTACGTAAGAATCGAAGGGCTAGGCATGTGAATAGAAGGTCAGAGTACGTGAGAAGCAAATGGACAGGCAGACTTTATGCTGCACAATGAAATGTTTTTTTTTTTTTGTTGAAAGGCACAGGAAAGTTGTTCTTAGATTGCCGTCTGCTATAAAAGAGCAGTGGTAGTCTTGCATCATGTAGAAAGTACAGCAAGTTATTTTGCACGGACCAGGAAGTGATTTTTTATGTGAATAAGATTGAAAAGGTGTTAAAGAAGCATTGAAATCATCTGTGAGGAAATGATCACGGACATGTCACAAGAGCAGAATTTAGAGTCACACACATACATGTCCATCATGTGGAGACACGGCACAGGTGTAGGCTGCTCTCATTGAATAAGGAGCCTTGTACAGGGAAAAACGCTCCCCGCCTCTCTCCACAGGGAGAAGGCATTTTTGTTTCAATGGTCCCCTCTCAAGAATCACAGGGGGGACACACTCTCCTCTTTCTTCTCTCAGTCCCTTTCTCCTTCTTCTTCAGACTTCTCTCCTCTTTCCTCGCTGCCTTTCCTCTCTATCCCTCTTTCCTATCATTCCTTCTTTCCCCTACCTCACATCTCTGACACATCCATTTTCTTCCTCTTCTTCACCCTCTCCTCCTCATTTTCTCCTCTCTCCCCTCCATCTCTCCCACCTCCTCTTTTCCTTTCTCCTCCCACACCACACCCACCTGCTCGTGCTCGCTCTCCTCCTTCCTCCTCCTCTCAGGCACATCCCACCCCTCCTCACTCACACCTCCCTTCTCTTCCTTTTTTTTCTACTTCGTTATCAACTGGGTCAACGCCCAATCAAAGCAATGTGGTGTTCCTGTATTCAGTGCCTCCAGCACAGGGCACCCTGTCTATCCCAAGCACAGTACAAACATTGCCAGTCATTATATCAGGAGAAGAAAGTGCAAATCTCCCTACACAAAACGCTGCAGGTAGGCCCCAGACACAACAGCTAGCAGAGCCCACAGCTGGGGCTTCACAGGGGGGAGGTGTAGCTGCAGACACAAATGAGGAACCTCAGTGCCGAGCAGAGCTGCCACCGCAGCTTCAGTACCCAGTGTATGCACCAAGCACACCATGTCACTCCTCATCTGATGAAGATGAAGATGCAACGTCACACATGCTGCCCAATACTAGGGAAGAAAACACACAAGCACCAATAGAGCAGGGACAGGTAGAGGCACCATCCTATGAGCCCTTCATCCCAAGCCAGGTGATCAGTATGCTGCCAGACCCAGGGATACACCCCATGCCATTTTGCCAAAAAATGCAGCAGATCCAGCGAACGTATGCAGCAGCCTGGATTGATCTCTGGACCGTAATGGAAATAAAAGCAGGTGATGCATTTTGGCCAATTATGAGAGAACACTTCAAGCTTCCAGCATAGTTAGATGCGTATGCCTGGGAGACAGGACCAAAGCTAATTGAGCAGCTCAGAGAATGGGCCAAAAGCAGACAGACAGGACAAGCCATCAGCCTACATGTCACGAAGCCAAGACCAGACAAAGTCTGTAGAGAAGTTCTATGACAGAGTGATGCAAGTGTTTCAAGATTTGGGCTTCACTATTCATGATCAGATACACAGACAGATGTTGGCACAGGCCTTTGTGCATGGACTGAAAGAACCAATCAGAAAGCCACTGATAGTAGCTAGGCCTGAGTACAGGTCAATGGCAATGGACACCCTGCTCACAGTCGCAAAAGGGATAGAATCCCAGCCAGGAGTGCGGAAAACAGCTCCCCTCATGGTGGCCACATACCAAGATGAGCAACCACGCTACAAGGACAGGAGAACCGTCAAGTGTTTCAACTGTGGCAAGCCTGGCCATTACCGAAACCACTGCAGAAACCCCTACGACCCACCACATTGCCCAGAGGAGCAAGCCAAGGAGAAAACACAGAAAGCAGTGAAGAACCCCGTCCATAGGACAGGAGCACGCCAAGTCCACAGGGAACCCCACCAGTGGGACCAATATCCTGAGAGTGGAATGGCGTAGTCAGATCTTTTCTTGTGGAACTCCGCAACCTCACCTATCTATCAGAATCTTCTGCGTCCTATATGGGAATTGATGGTCAAGTCAGATATTTCCAGATTATGAAGCCCCTGAGCGTGTGGACTCAGCCAGAACACTCCATCATGTCCCAGTTTGTTGTGTCAAAGACCTGCACCCTCAACCTATTGGGAGTGGACCTACTGCAGAAGCTGATGGCGACCAGAGTGTTCCAGGAAGATGGGACCATGACACTTTCTTCACCCCTGACCCAAAAAGAAACAGGAACCTCAAACAACCACACTGCAGACCTATCACAGGAGGTGCTGGACATAGTACCAGAAAAGCCACTCCATCACCCAGAGTTAAGATGTCTCTGACCAACTGAAGGTCTAAGTGAACTCACCTAAGAAGACGGCATGAGAACTTTGACATTGGCCAGGATATTCAACTCAAGAAGGACCCTACTCGCTTCATGGAATGGCAACACCACATCCGGCTCAAACGCCAGAGGTTCATCTTTTGCAACACCAGGAGGTGCCCCCTGCAATCAACCAGTTCACCCAGGCCCTAGACCGGCAAAAGGCCACTCAGCTCTTCAAACTTGTGCGCAAATACTGACCTGAGCCCGTGCTGAGAAAAAAGCAGTCGGTGAAGGAGACATCCCAACAAGAAGACCCCCTGTGACCAGAGCAGGTGCTAACACAGTGAAGAAAAAGACTGTAAACCCCACTGAGTTCAGAATGGTGCAAGGCCTGGAGGCCGTGAAAGAGGCTACGGTATTTGAAACCCCAACAGTGCTGAACCCGCACACTCTGCTCTCAAAAGTCCCAGTCACCGCAACGGTATTCACGGTGATCAACCTGGCCAGTGCCTTCTTCAGTGTTCCCCTCCACCTGGATGACATGCCTGCCTTCACGCACCAGTGCAGTGCATATGGACAGTGTTGCCTCAAGGTGCTCAGAACAAGCCCTTCAAGTTTCACCAAGACAATGTCCTCCATTCTTCGTCAACTGGATTGCAGAATATGCAGGAGTCACTCTTCTACAACACGTGGATGACCTTCTCTTATGTGTGGTTGACATCGATACCTGCACAGTCCATTCCCTGTTCCTTGAGGAACAGCAACGCAAGGTCTGGAAGAACAAAGTCCAGTGGTGTCAGAAGCAAGTTACATCCCTGGGACACTGTATTGTGTTATGTTTCGGTAGCTGAGGAGTGCAGGTAAAAAAGGCAATACACCAGAGCAGTTGGAATCTATGAGATTGCAGTACCCTGACTAACCACCACAACTAGAGGCAGCCGTGGAGCGTTCCTACGTTGGTCCTAGACGCCTCGTCACAGCCTGAGAAACTAACTACACCTAAAGATAGAAAGAGGAAAGCTATCTGCCCCGGAGCAGATCCCCAAAGAACATAGAAAGCCCCCAAACATGTAATGGCGGTTAGACAAGAAGAAATACTGACACAGACAGAAAATAGTATGAGCAAACGTTGGGGCCCAAACTACCTAAATAGAAAAGGATAGGAAGGGCACTTACTGCAATCCCAAAAAACCCTGAAAAGCACCAACTCTACTAATTTCAAAAACACCTGAGATCACACGACCTCTACCACCTAAATTAGTTCTCTGGTGTAACAAAATCAAAACAGCAGCCACTGAAAAAACTGGAAAAAGCAAATGTACAAACATCAGTGGCTGAACTAAACTGAGAGGGCAAAAGCCCCCGGATGGGACCCTGAAGGCCCCCACAGAAGTGCAGGACAAAATGCAAAAATCAAGCACAAAAACAAAAAGAAGAAAATGTCTTATCTGTTAGCAGGAGATGCAGACACAACACAGCAGGCTACAAAGGAAACAGGAATCAAGGATTGAGACCAGAACAATTGATCACCGGCAACCCTGATGGGAAGGCGACTCCCTTATATAAGACCAGTCAGTAACACCTGATTCCCAATCCTCACAATCTTCACTGGATAGTCCAGTACCGCTTGTAACCACCAGAGGGAGCCTCTGCTCAGAACTCATTTCAAGTCCATTCACAACAGTACTCCCCCCTTGAGGAGGGGTCACCGAACCCTCACTTGAGCAACCAGGTCGGTCAGGATGAGTTCTATGATACGCACGGATGAGTCTCCTAGCATGGATGTCCGAAGCAAACACCCAAGAATTGTCTTCCTGACCATAACCTCTCCACTTAACCAAATACTGGAGTTTCCGTCTAGAAAAACGAGAATTCAATATTTTCTCAACCACAAACTCCATATTGCCCTCAACCAGAACAGGGTCAGGAGGCAAAGCAGTAGGAACCACTGGCTCAACAAACCTCTTCAACAAGGACTTGTGGAACACGTTATGGATCTTAAATGTCCCTGGAAGAAGCAAACAAAAAGAAACAGGATTAAGAATCTCCATGATCTTATAAGGTCCAATGAACCTAGGCTTAAATTTAGGAGATGCCACTCTCATAGGAATATTTTTTGAGGACAACCAGACCAAGTCCCCCACTTTAGACCGAGGACCATCAGTCCTATGCCGGTTAGCAAACCGCTGGGCCCTCTCCTGAGAGAGGGACAACCTCTCCACTACCTGGTCCCAAATCTGTTGCATACGCTCCACAACAGAGTCAACACCTGGACAGACAGAAGCCTCCGTCTGTCCTGAAGAAAATCGAGGTGAAACCCAGAATTACAGAAAAATGGAGACATCAAAGTGGCAGAGCTATCCCTATTATTAAGAGCAAACTCAGCCAAAGGCAAAAAAGAGACCCAGTCATCCTGATCAGCAGACACAAAGCATCTTAGATAAGTCTCCAATGTCTGGTTTGTTCTCTCAGTTTGACCATTGGTCTGAGGATGAAACGCCGAGGAGAAAGACAATTGAACACCAAGTTTAGAACAAAAGGTCCTCCAAAATCTGGAAACAAACTGGACTCCTCTGTCAGACACAATGTTCTCAGGAATGCCGTGTAAACGAACCACGTGCTGAAGGAACAAAGGTACCAATTCAGAGGAGGAAGGCAACTTAGGTAATGGCACAAGATGTATCATCTTGGAAAACCTATCACAAATCACCCAGATGACGGTCATTCTCTGAGAAACAGGGAGGTCGGAAATGAAATCCATAGAGATATGGGTCCATGGTCTCTTGGGCACAGGCAATGGCATCAGCAAACCACTAGAGCGAGAGCAAGGCTTGGAGCGAGAGCAAGTCCCGCAGGACTGCACAAATTCCCTGACATCACGAGACAAGGTAGGCCACCAAAAGGACCGACTAACCAAGTCTCTGGTACCAAAAATTCCGGGATGACCGGCCAACGCGGAACAATGAATCTCAGACATCACACTCTTTTTCCACTGGTCCGGGACAAACAATTTCCCAACAGGGCAGCGCTCGGGCCTATCCTCCTGACACCCCTCCAGAGCCAGTCTCAAATTGGGCGAGATGGCAGAAAGAACTACACCTTCTTTCAAAATAACAGAAGGATCAGATAACTCAGGAGAGTCCGCAAGGAAACTCCTCGAGAGGGCATCCGCCTTAACATTCTTAGTGCCAGGAAGAAAGGAAACCACAAAATTAAAACGTGTGAAAAACAAGGCCCACCTGGCCTGTCTAGGATTAAGTCGCTTGGCAGATTCCAGATAAACCAGATTCTTATGGTCCGTAAGGACCACCACCTGATGTTTGGCTCCCTCCAGCCAATGTCTCCACTCTTCAAAAGCCCACTTCATGGCCAATAACTCCCGATTACCCACGTCATAATTACGTTCAGTAGGAGAAAATTTTCGAGAGAAAAAGGCACAAGGGTTACTTTTAGAGGTCTCTGGATCTCTTTGGGACAAAACGGCACCTGCCCCAATTTCAGAGGCATCAACCTCCACCTGAAATGGCAGAGAAACATCAGGCTGCCGTAGAACAGGAGCAGAAGTGAATCTCTGCTTAAGTTCCTGAAATGCAGAGACTGCCTTAGGAGGCCAATTCACCACATCAGAACCCTTTTTGGTCAAATCAGTTAATGGTTTAACAATAACAGAGAAATTACCAATAAATTTACGATAAAAATTGGCAAAACCCAAAAATCTTTGAAGAGCCTTTAATGAAGTAGGTTGGACCCAATCACAGATGGCCTGAACCTTGACCGGGTCCATTTCAATAACAGATGGGGACAAAATGAATCCCAAAAATGAGATCCTCTGTACGCCAAAAAGACACTTTGATCCCTTCACATACAGAGCATTCTCTCTCAAAATCTGGAATACAGTTCGAACATGTTTCACATGAGAGTCCCAGTCATTGGAAAAAATCAAGATATCATCCAAATAAACAATCAGAAATGTATCCACAAAATCCCTGAAAATGTCATTCATGAAGGACTGGAAGACAGAAGGAGCATTAGTGAGCCCAAAGGGCATCACAAGGTACTCAAAATGCCCCTCAGGGGTATTAAATGCCGTCTTCCATTCATCCCCGTGCTTAATGCGAATAAGGTTATATGCCCCCCTGAGGTCAAGCTTGGTAAACCAAGTAGCGTTTTTCACCCTGGAAAACAGGTCAGAAATCAAGGGTAACGGATATTGATATTTCACAGTAATATTGTTCAAAAGACGATAATCAATACACGGCCTTAATGAACCATCCTTTTTGGCCACAAAGAAAAAACCGGCACCTAAGGGTGAAGAGGATGGTCTGATATGACCCTTCTCCAATGACTCCTTGATATAAGACCGCATAGCGTCATGTTCAGGTACAGACAAGTTAAAAAGGCGACCTTTAGGGAATTTACTACCAGGCACTAATTCAATAGCGCAGTCATAGCTCCTATGGGGAGGCAAGGATGCAGATTTACTTTCGCTAAACACATCAGAAAAATCAATCAAAAAGTCAGGAACATCCTCAGCCTGGGGGAGGCAGAAAAAACAGGAGTGTTAGATTAACACATTGGCAGCCCCAACTGGTTACAGACACAGATTTCCAATCCAAAACAGGATTATGAGTCTGTAACCAAGGGAAACCCAGTACGATAATGTCATGCAGATTATACAGCACCAAAAATTTGCAACTCTCCTGATGATCAGGTTCAACCCTCATTATCACCTGAGTAGAAAACTGGGTTTATTCTCAGCCAAAGGGGTAGAATCGATCCCCAGTAGGGGAATAGACTTCTGTAGGGGTATCAAGGGAAACCCACAACGTTTAGCAAAATCAAAATCCATCAGGTTAATAGCTGCTCCCGAATCAACGAAAGCCTGAGCAGAAAATGAGGACAGAGAGCATATCAGAGTAACAGTTAATAAAAACTTAGTCTGAACACTACCCAAGACAACTGAGCGTGCAAAACGTCTTCCCCGCTTAGGGCAGACTGAAATAGCATGAGAGGCATCACCACAGTAGAAACATAACCCATTGCGCTTTCGAAACTCATGACGCTGTGCCCCAGAAACCACTCTATCACACTGCATGGATTCAGAAGCAGGTTCACAAGGCAACACTATTCCACGCATACTTCTCCGCTCACGCAAACGTCTGTCAATTTGAATCGCTAATGACATAGAATCATTGAGACCAGAGGGGACAGGGAATCCCACCATAACATCCTTTATATTATCTGACAGACCCTTCCGAAAAAGGGCTGCCAAAGCGTCGTCATTCCATTTGGTCAGGACTGCCCACCTACGGAATCTCTGACAGTATAACTCAGCGTCATCAAGCCCCTGATTTAATGCCAACAAGGCTCTTTCAGCTTGATCATTGACATTAGGCTCATCGTACAATAACCCCAAGGCCTGAAAAAATGCATCAACATCACTCAAAACAGGATCCCCAGGTGTCAGGGAAAAAGCCCAATCCTGAGGATCGCCGCGCAGGAGAGAGATGACAATTTGAACCTGCTGCGCTGCGTTCCCTGAGGACTTAGATTTTAAGGCAAAAAACAATTTACAATTATTTTTGAAATTCAGAAACTTGGCTCGATCCCCCAAAAACAAATCTGGCATGGGAATCCTTGGTTCCACAACAGGCAACCTAGCAAGATAGGTAGCAATACTCCGAACCTCAGTGGCAAGCTGATCCACACGGCCAGACAACTGTGCAAACTCCATTGAGAGAAAAAATCCTCCCCAGCACCCAGAGATACAGAGGGAAAAAAAAAATGCAACAAACAGAAAAATATCTCTGACAACTCTGACAACCCTTTTTTCTTTCACAATATTTTTCTCTTCTGTGAGTACCATACAATTTTCAATTTTTAGGCCGGTGATACTGTTATGTTTCGGTAGCTGAGGAGTGCAGGTAAAAAAGGCAATACACCAGAGCAGTTGGAATCTATGAGATTGCAGTACCCTGACTAACCACCACAACTAGAGGCAGCCGTGGAGCGTTCCTACGTTGGTCCTAGACGCCTCGTCACAGCCTGAGAAACTAACTACACCTAAAGATAGAAAGAGGAAAGCTATCTGCCCCGGAGCAGATCCCCAAAGAACATAGAAAGCCCCCAAACATGTAATGGCGGTTAGACAAGAAGAAATACTGACACAGACAGAAAATAGTATGAGCAAACGTTGGGGCCCAAACTACCTAAATAGAAAAGGATAGGAAGGGCACTTAATGCAATCCCAAAAAACCCTGAAAAGCACCAACTCTACTAATTTCAAAAACACCTGAGATCACACGACCTCTACCACCTAAATTAGTTCTCTGGTGTAACAAAATCAAAACAGCAGCCACTGAAAAAACTGGAAAAAGCAAATGTACAAACATCAGTGGCTGAACTAAACTGAGAGGGCAAAAACCCCCGGAGGGGACCCTGAAGGCCCCCACAGAAGTGCAGGACAAAATGCAAAAATCAAGCATAAAAACAAAAAGAAGAAAATGTCTTATCTGTTAGCAGGAGATGCAGACACAACACAGCAGGCTACAAAGGAAACAGGAATCAAGGATTGAGACCAGAACAATTGATCACCGGCAACCCTGATGGGAAGGCGACTCCCTTATATAAGACCAGTCAGTAACACCTGATTCCCAATCCTTACAATCTTCACTGGATAGTCCAGTACCGCTTGTAACCACCAGAGGGAGCCTCTGCTCAGAACTCATTTCAAGTCCATTCACAACAGTATTGCCCACCAGACGAAACACATGTCAAATGACTGGAAGACCACTGTGGAGAAGATGGTCTAGTGTCGTATTGCAGAACCTGGATCCCTGATGCCTCAGTCCTAATGCAGCCTCTGTGCGCTTGCATCAACGCAACCTCGCTCCTTCTATCAGAGGCAGCCTTCAACCCATTCAGGAAATTGGAAGAACTCCACAGTCTCAACGCCAATACCAGGCCTACCTGACTACGAGAAGCCTTTCCGTCTACCTGATGGAAGAAAGAATGTCATGCTACTGGAGTCCTGACACGGATTCACGGGGGAAAACAGAGACTTTTAGGCTGCCTCTCAGCCCGCTTGGATCCAGTTGCAAGAGGAGCACCCTCCTGCCTGATGGCAGTATCTGCAGCACACACCTTCCTGGACAAGACTGCTGACATCACTCTTGGACAGCCACTGGAAACTCTCACTCCACACGACATCTTGGCAATCTTCAATCAAGCTCAACCAACAATAATCTCCCCACCGCCAGGCATCTTTGTGGCGCCTCTATCGCCTTTGTCTCACAATGTCACCGTCTCCAGACCTACAGTCCTCATCCCGGCCACTCTACTCCCACTCCCAAGGGGGGATACAATATGGACTTTTCAGAACAAAATTTACAGAATTTATCCTCTACTTGGATGGCTCCAGATTTGCAGATGATGAAGAAGTTTCCACACAGGAAGTGCAGTGACCAGCAATCAAGAAATCCTGTGGTCCAGAAGTCTGTCACCTAGCCTGTCAGCCCAGGAAGCAGAACTGATAGCGCTGACGAAGGCCTGCCAGATGGCAGAAGGTAAGACTGCAAACATCTACACCGACTACAGGTGCTCGCATGGCATAGCAAACGACTTTGGGCCCATCTGGGCTGCAAGGGACTTCATCACAGCAAGCGGGACAACCGTGAAGCATCATGGAGCCTTCAGGGACCTGCTGTGTGTACTCCAACTTCCAAAATGGTGGCAATTTGAAAAAATCAAAAGTGCATGGAAAACTGAGAACAGAAGAGGCGTGAGGCAATAACATGGCGGACATGGCAGCCAAAGAAGCGGCCAAAGGAAGATAACATGGAGAAGTGGGAGAGGTCGTAGAGCCGGACGGCTACTACATGACGACTGAAGACAAGAAACCTGACAAAAAGACGTCCTGGGATCTGCTCAAGAAGTTGCAAGACCAAGCTCCAAAAGGAGAAGAAGAGCTGAATGCAAAAAAAGCAACACGTGAAGAAGGAAGGCTATCAATAATGGACTTCAAACCCTGCCTACCACAAAGTATGCACCCTATGGTGGTCCAATGGGCACATGGACCCACACCCACATATCAAAGACACAGATGAATGATCTGATTGGTGCTTACTGGTTCGCTTCAGGGATCTCCACCCTAACAGCCAAATTCACCAGCAGCTGTCTGACCTGCGGCAAATGCAAGCCTGGACGTGTGGAAGAAAGTCCCCCTCACCTCATCTGGCAAGACCACTCTACCAGCTTCAGAGGATCCAGATAGACCACATCCAGATATCACCAAGTGAAGGATTCAAATACGCCATTGTGGTCATAGAAGTATTTTCAAGATGGACAGAAGCCTTCCAAGTCAGCAAAGACTACTGCAAAGCAGCTACTTTCGGAAAATAGTGTGCAGATACGGGGTTCCAGAAATGACAGAAAGTGATCAGGGACCCGCATTCACAGCAAATCTGACACAAGAGACCTGGTTAGCAGTAGGGTCAGATTTAGTCCTACACACTCCTTACCACCCCCAGAGCAGCAGAAATGTAGAAAGACTGAACGGAACACTTAAGAATAGGATGCTGAAAATTGCCCAAGAGACACGCAAACCATGGCATGACACACTCCCAATTGCACTGTTTAGCGTAAGGCACACTCCCAGAGACCCAGAAAAGCTGTCACCATGCGAAATTTTGTTTGGGTCTAGTCCCAAGTTAGGTGCATTCTTCCCTCAGCAGCAGAATATGCAAAATGACATCTTGTTTGCTTATGTAATTGAATTGGTCAAAAACTAATGTCCATTCTCGAGTTTTTCTCTTTACTGCCAGATCCAGACTCAGTGTCCGGTACGCACTCCTTGAAAGCCAGGAGACTGGGTGTTGGTGAAAAAAGTTGGAAATGAGAACACTCGATCCAAGATTTGATGGTCCTGTCCAAGAGCCCCAGATGACACCAACCTCTGTGAAACTAGAGGGAAAGCCTGCTTGGATCCATGTATCGCATTGCAAGGAAGCTCCCGTACCAGGAGAGACACCTAAGCCATGAAGGATGTCGTGGATGCTCTGACTGACCAGACAGATGACCTACCTGATGAAGAATACACACGTTTTTCTGAACATGCAGTTGAATAAAGAGACTATGATTGCAAACACATGAACCCCGACAGGGACAGTCCTCCTGACCGCCCATTTGCGAAAAGTCTGTATCGGTAGGGGAGGCATGTATTAGGCATGTCTCAACCCGCCGGCAGCACAAAAGAGTTGCAGCGCTTTGGGACAGGAGCAGGTTTTTAGGGCAAGTGGTATCTAAGGGGGGACTGTCATGGAAATATATATTCCACGTATTCAATATATATTCATATATATGCATTCACAGTTAGATAGATCTCACTTGCTAAAAATCCTGTGCTCACACATATCTATGCAAAAGCTGATGCTAGCTATAATCAGTCGTTTAAGACGACCCTGGCCTTCATAAGTCAGGCTATAGCTCATAGGGACTTTTCACACAAGGACACAGAAACTGGAAACAAGAACAGAAAGTCTTTATAGATATCTATTGTTTTCTTTTCACGCAGGAAAGCTGGGGCAAAGAACAAATAAACAATAAATCTGCAACTTCAGCCCTTTTATCATAATTATCATACTTACACTAGAACAGCCAATAATCTAGCAGCTTTTAATTGTATGTTAATTGACTAACCAGCCCCTTTTTGTAAACGTATAAAACCTTGAATGAATAATAAACTGGGGGTCTTGACGAACTGTTATACTGACACTTCCGTTGTGGACAGTCCTCATTTCGTTCTGAGCGGTCAAAAAGACATTCAATATAAGATTGGGAACAGCACCAGCAAACACTGCAGGATAAATTTATCCTAATTAAATTTCCATAACAGCAGTAAACACATGAAAAATAAATTGCAGTTATCCAGTTCCATAGCTACTGGGGGGGGCAGAGGGCTCGGAGTGTGTGACTGTAGGTGTGTATATCTCCAGTGTGTTTGTTAAAAGAACACTAACCTGAGAGAACAAACCCGCACTATAGTATGTACTATAAATTTTCTGGCAGTTTTTTTGTTTGCTTATGCTGATCAGTTTATGAGGTTTTTCAATAAAGCAGCCTGGACATTTTGATGGAGCTGCTTCTTTTGCCTACCTCATGGGCACAAATTCCGAAAGGCAGTGTGACTGCTGAAGAGTTACCGCACGTCCTTGGTAAAAGTGAATGCAGGAACGAAAGCCGACAGCATGGAGGAGTTGATAAAGCAATTGGTGCAGGCTAATGTCCAGCAGAAGCTATGGCAACAGCAGCAGCAGTGGCAGCAGATGCAGTAGCAGCGACAGCTGATGGATATTCTAGCCCAGGCAATCCATGGCAGGGCATCTCCCCACCCCTAACTCAAGGTGATGAATCACACATGAGGAAGATGGTAAGAAGAGCCTTGCAAAAGGCGATAACGGGTGATAACGTTGAGGCATTCCTAGCGGTTTTCAAAAGGGTGGCAGAATGGGAGAAATTGCCTACGGAGCAGTGGGCGGAGCTTTTGGCACCATGTCTAACAGGGGAACTGCAAAAGGCCTATTATAATCTGGCCTTGCAGGATGCAAAGGAGTATGCCAAGTTGAAGATTGAGATCTTAGGAGTGGCTCTGTCAGGACGCAACGGGTGCGCCACTGGGCCTATTAAGGTGACAAACCCTCCCTGGTCCTAAATTTTCGACCTCCTACACCTGGTCCAAAAGTGGCAGCAACCTGAATCTTCCTACCCAGCACAGATAGTGTAGAGGTTCGTTATGGACAGGTTCATACACTCCCTTGCGAGGCTGATGCAGTCTTGGGAATTCCACGGAATGCTGCTGAATTGGTGTAAAGGTACCAGGCAGTTGAGAGTTCCTTGGGGAAGTAAGGGGTCTTAGCATCACCATACTGGGATTCCCCAAAGGGGGTCTGACACCCAAAAGAGGGGAACTAGAGCCACATCTGGGGGGTGTCCAAGAGCCCAGTAGGCATCTGAGTTGTTGCCAAAGTCTCCATACAATAGCGTGATTTGTTGGAGGTGTCACACCCCGGGTCACATAGCCACCATTGCCCCATGACTACCGAGCCAATGGACTTCAGCATAGGATGGCGCTGCTCATATTTTGCACACCTTACCTGCAATGCTGTCCCTCAACTAGGCGAGGAGCCACAGGAGCCGTAGGCATGTCCAGTATCAGTGAGCGGAGTGCAAATGACTGGTCTGTTGGACTCAGGTAGTTTGGTAACCTTAGTAAGGGCCACAATTCCTCATCGGCTGATTCCTAGGAAGATGCTTGGCATCCGCTGTATACACTGGGGGCACTAAAGACTACCCTGTGGCCCGAGTGGTCATAGACACAAACTTTGGCACCGAATCCCATGAGGTTGACGTAGTCAAGGACCCATTACACCCTGATATAATAGGGTAGGACTTTGCATTGTTTTGGGACTTGTGGGGGAAAGGGAGGATGCCTGGTTCCCCGGACAACAGACAGGTCACTGCTAAAGAAACCTTGTCTCAGGCTGCCAGAGACAGGTTTCCTTTTGTGCGCTTGTTGAGGATGATGCAGCATCCCCAGAGGCTAACATCCTGAGCTGGAGGTTTCCGGGGGAAACTAAGGAACCGTCCACCTCAGAGACTTAACTCTAAAAGGGGCATTTGATAATGTGAGAGGTCTTAATGATGTTGCTCAAGAGCTGGGGGTTGACACACGATATCCATATTTTGCTGTAAATGGAGAGTTACTATATTGGCTCACCAAACAGAAAGAGGAGGTAATCAGTTACTGGTGCCCGGGTCGTACAGACAAAGGGTGTTAGACATGGCCCACACTCACGTGTTAGGTGGTCATCTGGGGATAGAGAAAGCCCAAGAACGGATCAGCAGAGCAGGACCGGGATAAAGTATTTGGTGCCCTAGGCAGATGAAGCCAATGCCCCCACCCGAAAGCAAAGGAATGGCTCAGAGACTAAAGGGTATGCCACACTAAACAATATCGCTAACGGGATCGCTAAAAACGTCACTATTTAGCGATCCCGTTAGCGATGTTGTTGTGTGCGGCAGCTTCCAGCGACGAGCTTCCTGCTGTGATCTCGCTCGTCGCTGGAATCGTTCCGGACCCTATTTCATCGCTGGCGCTCCCGCTGGTAAGTATATATCGCTAGTGTGGCACCTTTTCTTAGCGATTTAGCGGTACTTTTGTACCGCTAAAGTCGTTAAGAAGATCGCTAACGACGATAGCGTCGTTAACTATATCGCTAAATGTGCCGCACTTAGCGATATAGAAACAATCCCGCTAGCGATCGCATTAGTATGCGTTGTTATCGTGATCGCTAGCGGGATTGTTTAGTGTGGCAGTACCTTAAGGTAACTAGGTAACTAGGTAACAGGACTCCTAATGCAAATCTCCTATTCCCCTCCGATTGGTTAGGTAGCAAACTCTGGTGACCACTTCCACTAGAATTGTTACCTTTTTCACAAAAAAGTTATCAAAAGTAAAAAAAAAGTGGTGTACTTTAGAGATGTGACTTAACAGAGAGTGCAATTTCCAAGCTAGATACAGAATCAATCATGGTTTGTGGGCCATTTATACAATACAGGGGAAAAAATAACTATATTAATCCCTGACGTCCTGTATTGTCCTAAATGTAGAACCCAAGGATATCTATGGAAACTAATAAAGCATAACTATAATCAGGGCCGTTTGGTTTCAATTAAGGTGTCCAGCATTTGGCAAATTACATTATGGAAAATAAAAAGACCCCCATTATAAATAAAAGGATAGGTCTGATGGTTTTTGCGTCCGTCGTGTGACAAATACAGCTTGCACAATACTAATGGTGGTTCTCGTTATGTATTCCAGTTCTGGTGACATAATCATGTAGTGATGGTTGCTCTGGTGCTGTATTCATGTAGTGATGATGATTCTGGTTATATATTCATTACCAGAACAATTATCGGTACATGAATACAAAGCCCAAATCATCATCAGTAAATAAATACATCACCAGAGCCACTATCAGTAGATGAAAGTCACCAAAACCACCATCAGTACATGAATACGTCACAAGAATCGCCATTAGTACATGAATGCATCACTAGATCCACCATCAGTACATGAATACATCAAAAGACCCACCATCAGTAATTGACTACGTAACCAGAACCACCATCAGTAAATTAATACGTCACCAGAACATCCATCAATACATGAACAAAACAGGAGGAAAGGGACGGTATAGCAGTCAAAATAGATGAACAAAATAATCTTTATTTGTTAAAAAGACAACAACAGGTTTGAGGGAAGGGGAGTGTATATATTATGTCACACAATGTGTGCTGTAAAAAACTGTGGAGCATACAATGTGGGCATACCTGCATATAATAGAAAATACATTGCAACAAAACTAAGAATTGGTATAACACATGTAAATATCTATCTCACAATCACAACCAGTGTTGCCATACTGTTAAATGGCTGCGGACAGAGTCCCTGCATAGTTGTTGCCTCCCACAGCGTGACGCTGACCGGCATCATGGTTGTCCTGACGACACATACATCACGTCCGGCTGGGGACATCACTTCTGGTGCACGGCAATGCTTCCGTATCACAACGGCTCACATTTTTTTACCTATAAATACACAGCACGTTTTAGGACGTGCTTTCCCCTGACGAAGGTGGACCTAAACGCGCGTCAGGGTGGGCGCACACATCTGTGGGATTCTTGCTGATCCCTGCATAGGTAGTATTTTTCTTACATTTGCCTGCACTTAATTGGTATATGACGGTTAGCATATGTTTAGATACACTTCTATAGTGATACTATGCAACATTTACATCCTATGCAGGGACTCTGTCACCCCACCATGCTAACCCCTTTCCATATTGTGCTTCCATTTCAGGTTTTCCCTCTCCATATCTATTATATGCCCCTTTTCACACTATGCTGTCATACTGCTCACCATGCTGACCTCTCCAAACTGTAACCACTCCTAACAATGCCACCCTATACAGTATGATGGTCACTACAGCCAGCCATATGGTATACCCACAACAACCCACCAATATGTAGTATGGTCACCACAGACCAATATAAATAGTATGATGTCCAAAACAGCCCCAATGTATACTATAATGGTCCTCACAGCACCCCATACAGTATTATGGCCCACAAACACCCCACACAGTACACTACAGCCCCCTATCCAGTATGGTCACCATAACCCTCTTTATAATGATCTTCACAGCCCCACATATAGTAGGGTCACCACAGCTCCTCATGTACTATGCTGTCCCCCTTCACAGCCCCTCTTTTCATGGCCTAAACGCAGATCCCCTTATTTCATGGCCCTCGAACATCCCCTCATTTCATGACCTCCTACACACTGACTTTTTTATGCCCCCTGAACAGCCCCTTATTTTATGCCCCTCTGAACAGCCCCTCAATGTATTCCCCCTGTGCACAGCCCCTGAGTTAATTCACCCATCTGCACAGCCCTCCCTCATTTTATTCCCCCTCTGCACAGCCCGTTAGTTTATTCCCCCATCTCCACAGCTCCTCATTTTATTTCCCCCATCTGCACAGCCCGTCAGTTTATTCCCCCATCTCCACAGCTCATTTTATTCCCCCTCTGCACAGCCGCTCAGTTTATTCCCCATTTTCACAGCCCCTTATTTCATTCCCTTCTCTGCACAGCCCCTCAGCTTATTCCATCTGCACAGCCCGTCAGTTTATTCCATCTCCACAGCTCCTCATTTTATTCCCCCTCTGCACAGCCCCTCAGTTTATTCCCCCATTATCACAGCCCCTTATTTTATTCCCTTCTCTGCACAGCCCCTTAGCTTATTCCATCTGCACAGCCCATCAGTTTATTCCCCCATCTACATGGCCCATCAGTTTATTCACTCCATCAGCACAGCCCCTCACCTTATTTTAATTCCCCCACATCTGCACAGCTCCTACACTCATTTTATTCCCCCCATCAGCACAGCCCCTCACCTAATTTTATTACCTTCATCAGCACAGCCGCTCATTTTATGCCTACTTGCACAGTAATATAAGAATTTAAAAAAAAAAGCTCATACTCACATAATCCAGGCTCCAGGTCCACTGTCTCCTCTTCTGTGAAGTGCAGCAGTTGAGGCTGTACGGCGCAATGACATCAATGCACCGCGACATCCAACATCTCCTGCGTGCGCCTTCTCCAACACGGTGCAGGCCAGAAGTTGCCTGTATCTTGCTGGAGATCCCGGCAGAGCAGGGGAGATTACAGCTCCTCTGCACCTGTCCCTGGTGGCGCATACACCAATTAGATTTTGTGTCTGTCAAATGTGAATACAATTGAGTGAGGGAAGGTAGTGATGGCTGGAGCGCAGGTAGAGAGAATGGTGAGCGATGTCAGTGACTTACTCACCTCTGTGCTTGTGCCCTGGCCATCACTGTGCTGAATGTCTGTGGCCGCAGGAGGATGTCAGGCAACTGCAGACATTTATTAATTTTTTTCTCCAAAGTGCGCCCCCCTCGACAGGACATAGTGCCCTAAACAGGTGCCTACCCTGCCTACTCCTTGTCCCGGCCCTGCTCCAGAGGTTCTACTGGCCTGGTTGTCATCAAGAAATTTTGAACTATTGTACGTCTTGTCCTACCTGCCAGTTGACCTCCCCAGTGGCTCACTTCCATAGCCTCTTAGTGCCGTTGCCTATCATTTGAGGTTCAATTTGATTGAATAGCCATGGATTTAGTGGGACCCCTGGTTAAGTTTACCAGAGGGCATCAGTATATCCTGCTGATCTTGGACTATGCTACATGGTAACTGGAGGCCATACCACTATGAAACTCCTCCAAGTGTATAGCTCGGGAGTTGGTCCATATCTTTGTCATAATAGAGTTGCCAAATGAGATCATAACGGACCAAGGGACTCTGTTCATGTCAACGGTGATGAGTTGTGCAAAACCCTGCAAATCACACTACTCTGGACCTCAGTCTACCATCCATAGACGGACAGTTTGGCGGAACGGTTTAATAAAACCTTGAAGGCCTGTTAAAGAAGGTTATAGAAGAATGGACGAGACTGGGACTGTCTACTGCCGTACCTTTCATTCTCCATCTGAGAATTCCCCAGGCTTCTACTGGTTTCTCCTCTTTTGAACTGTTACATGACAAACACCCCTGTGGGCTCCTGGATGCTATGAACACCTGGGAGGCAGAGTTTACATGCTACAAGAGTGTAATCGAACATGTGGCCCAGATGCAAGAGAGAATTGGCGATGTGATGCCCATTGTGAAAGAACGCCTCCTCAAAGCACAACAGGCACAGTCAAGGGTGTACAATAGATTGGCGAGAGTGAGACACTTCAATCCTGGGGTCGGGTACTGGTGCTGGTACATATGGTGGAGAGCAAGTTTCTGGCCAAGCGGCAGGGCCCTTATGAAGTAGTTGAAAAGGTTGGGAACGTCAACTATAAAGTCCACCAACCAGGAAGAAGCCGTCTTTTAAAATTTATTATTTTTGATAACCAACCTTGCTGCAGATGACAGCTGAGGGTTGCAGCCCCCAGCTGTGAGTTTTGCCTGGCTGGTTAGAGAAAATACAGGGGAACCCACATTATTTTTTTCATTTATTTATAGAGCATGTGGCAGCTGATGAATACTTCCACCAACCGCTCCTGCTGTCACTGTTATTAGCAGCAGCAGTAGGCTGATGGGAGTAATTCAGAGCTGTGTTCCGGAGCTGGGGAACAGCGCTTACTATAACGCTTCTTCCCTGGCACCGATGGGTGTCACATGGTTGACATCCATGTGTGTTATGCATATGCACGTGTGGGACATTTTGTGGCCCGTGCGGACATTAAAAAACGGACATGTCAGAGTGTTTTGCCCATGGACACACGGTCCGTTGAAATACACTGGGAAGTGCATAGACCCATTCATTTGAATAGGCAAATAGTGCTCTGTTCCTCCCGAGTCTCTCCGTACGGCTAAGTAGTACTGTACAGCCACATATAGGGTATTGCCACGTTCGCTAAAACAATATTTTAGTGGTAAAAATGTAATATGTAATTTATTCTTTCTTCACCGCTCAGTGGTATAAAATTCCGTGAGGCACATGTGATGTTAATATGATCACTGCACCTCTAGGTGAATTCATTGGGGAGTGTAGTTTGTGAAATGAGCTCACATATAGGGGGTTTCTGTTGTTCTGGCACCTCAGGGGCTCTGCCAATGTGACATGGTACCCTCAAACCATTCCATCAAAATCTGTACTCCAATACAGCGCCTCTTCCCTTCTGAGCTTTGCACTGTGCCTCAAAAGTAGTATTCCTCTACATATTGGGTTTCGGCGTACTCAAGAGAAATTGCACAACTTTTGGGGTCCGATTTCTACTGTTACCCTTGGTAAAATAAAAAATTGGGGGCGAAGAGAGAATTTTAGTGAAAAAAATATGATTTTCTATTTTTACGGCTCTACGTTATAAATTTCTGTAAAGCACTTGGGAGTTCAAAGTGCTCACCACACATCTAGATAAGTTCCTTAGAGGGTCTAGTTTCCAAAATAGTGTCACTTGTGGGGGATTTCCACGGTTTAGGCACATCAGGTGCTCTCCAAACGCAACATAGCGTTCGATCTCAATTCCAGCCAATTTTGCGCTGAAAAAGTCAAACGGCGCTCCTTCCCTTCCGAGCTCTGACATGCGACCAAACGGTGGTTTACCCTCACATATGGGTTATCAGCGTACTCCGGACAAATTGCAGAACAACTTTTGCAGTCCAATTTCTCCTGTTACCCTTGGTAAAATAAAATAAATTGCATCTGAAGTCAATTTTTGGGGAAAAAAGGGTAAATGTTAATATTTTTTGAACATTCCAAAAATTTCTGTGTAGCACCTGAAGGGTTAATAAACTTCTTGAATGTGGTTTTGATCACCTTGAAGGGTGCAGTTTTTAGAATGATGTCGCTTTTGGGTATCATATCGACCTGTCAAACTGACGTGGTCCCTTAAAAAAAATGGTATTGTAAAAATGAGAAATTGCTGCTCAACTTTTAACCCTTTTAACTTCTTAACATAAAAAATTGGTTCCAAAATTGTGCTTATGTAAAGTAGACATGTGGGAAATGTTACTTATTAAGTATATTGTGTGACATATCTCTGTGATTTAAAGGCATGAAAATTCAAAGTTGGAAAATTGCGGAGTTTTCCAAATTTTCGCTAAATTGCCGTTTTTTTCACAAATAAACGCAAGTCATTTGAAAGAAATTCTACCACTGTCATGAAGTACAATATGTCACAAGAAAACATCATCGAGAACCATTGAAATATTCCAGAGTTATTACCTCATAAAGGGTCAGTGGTCAGAATTCTAAAAATTGGCCCAGTCATTAACATGCAAACCCAATTTACAATGGACACCTTGACATGGTAAGTGGGCATACAAATATTGGCTAATCTATGCGCTAAGAGCCTTCCTTTTTTCATAGCAATTTTTGCAGATACATATTTCATATATACACTATGTAGCACTTTTTTCAATGTTTTCTCCCATTTTCTATGGCAGCAATGCAATTCCTATGCTCTAGAGCAGGGTTCCCAAATGACAGTCCTCAAGGCCCACCAACAGGTCATATTTTCAGGATTTCCTTAGTATTGCCCAGGTGATTATTGCATCACCTGGGCAATACAGAGGAAATCCTGAAAACATGATCTGTTGGTGGGCCTTGAGGACTGGAGTTGGGGAACCCTGCTCAAGAGTAATCATTCTTGGTAAGTTATGGCGCAAACCTTAATCTTTTTGACTTCTATGCTTTCTTTGGTTGGTGCCTATTCACACTAACTTAGATGTGCTGGTACTTCTTTTTGTCTATTTGTATCAAGCCTTTTGGACATGTGCACTCCCACTCCCAATAGCCACAGGTGATTTTAAGCAGATTAGCTGGTCCATTCCATAAATTGTAGGCTTTTTTGCCCGAGAGGTGACATTACAGGACAGGTACCCAATTTACGAAGGACACCTTGACGTGGTAATTGGGCATACATATATTGGCCAATCTACATGCTAAGAGTCTTCCTTTTTCATAGCAATTTTTGCATACACATTTCTTACACTATTTAGCGCTTTTTTAAATTTTTTCTCCCATTTTCTATGGCAATGCAATTCTTATGCTCTAAAGTAATCATTCTTGGTAAGTTATGGTGCAAACAATCTTTTTGAATCAAAAGACAAAGCTATCACCAGATGGCCCAGTGACTCTCTCGTAGAGATCACAGGGAATGTGTATAGGAAAGTTGGAAGAGAGCTGCTGGCTAAAATATTGGCCAAACCATTGTTTGGCCTACAGCTATCTAAAGTGTGAGGGTGCCTTCACATTGCGTTTAGGCACCCTTTCATTGACTTACGTCCGAACTCCCAGCAAAACGGAATTCGGATATATGTGTTGATGGTGCCATAGACTACAAAGGGGACAGCAGAGCGAACATGAACTCTGCCAGCCATCATGTCAGGGAATATATGCCTACTGGAGGTGGAAACCCAGACAGAGTCTGAGTATCCACCTCCAGTGGGCGTACTAGCACGAAAATGATGCACACCAGAGCACACGTTCACTCTCTCGGCACCATTATATGCCTTATCTCAAACACCTGCAACACTATGAAGTGTACCATAAAATAGATACCAACTTATCTAGGTTTTATAAAGAAATGTGTTTCCTTTTCCAGAGACACTGCATTTGACTTGGAACTTGCTACACTGCTCAAAAAAATAAAGGGAACACTTGATTTTCAGGTGGGGATCACAGACCACATCTCAGTACCAATGCTTTCTGGCTGTTTTGGTCACTTTTGAAAGTGGGTTGTGCTTTCACACTCGTGGTAGCATGAGAAGGACTCTACAACCCACACAAGTGGCTCAGGTTTTGCAGCTCATCCAGGATGGCACATTAATGCGAGCTGTGGC
This sequence comes from Oophaga sylvatica, assembly GCA_033576555.1. NCBI lineage: Eukaryota > Metazoa > Chordata > Amphibia > Anura > Dendrobatidae > Oophaga > Oophaga sylvatica. The sequence goes on from JARQOD010000001.1 coordinate 657,378,603, forward strand.
AAGAAGGTTTTTTTGTGTCTGTCAGCGTAGTGTCCAGAGGCTGGAGGCGCTACCAGGAGACAGGCCAGTACACCTGGAGACGTGGAGGGGCCGTAGGAGGGCAACTACCCAGCAGCAGGACTACTACCTCCACCTTTGTGCAAGGGAGAGCAGGAGGAGCACTGCCATAGCCCTGCAAAATGACCTCCAGCAGGCCACAAATGTGCATGTGTCTGCACAAATGGTTAGAAACAGACTCCATGGGGATGGTCTGAGTGCCCGACATCCACAGATGGGGGTTGCGCTCACAGCCCAACACCGTGCAGGACTTTTGGCATTTGCCACAGAAAACCAGGATTGGCAAATTCCCACTGGCGCCCTGTGCTCTTCACAGATGAAAGTAGGTTCACACTGAGCACATGTGACAGACATGACAGAGTCTGGAGACGCCGTGAAGAGCGATCTGCTGCCTGCAACATCCTTCAGCATGACCGGTTTGGCAGTGGGTCAGTAATGGTGTGGGGTGGCATTTCTTTGGAGGGAAGCACAGCCCTCCATGTGCTCACCAGAGGTAGCCTGACTGCCATTAGGTACTGAGATGAGATCCTCAGACCCCTTGTGAGACCATATGCTGGTGCGGTTGGCCCTGGGTTCCTCCTAATGCAGGACAATGCCAGACCTCATGTGGCTGGAGTGTGTCAGCAGTTCCTGCAAGATGAAGGCATTGAAGCTATGGACTGGCCCACCCGTTCCCCAGACCTGAATCCGATTGAGCACATCTGGGACATCATGTCTCGCTCCATCCACCAACGTCACGTTGCACCACAGACTGTCCAGGAGTTGGCGGATGCTTTAGTCCAGGTCTGGGAGGAGTTCTCTTAGAAGACCATCCACCGCTCATCAGGAGCATGCCCAGGCATTGTATGGAGGTCATACAGGCACAATGAGGTCATACAGGCACGTGGAGACAACAAACACTACTGAGCATCATTTTGACTTGTTTTAAGACATTACATTCCACTTTAATTTTGTGTGTGACTCCAAATCCAGGCCTCCATTGGTTAATAAATTTGATTTCCATTGATGATTTTTGTGTGATTTTGTTGTGAGCACATTCAACTTTGTACAGAACAAAGTATTCAATGAGAATATTTAATTCATTCAGATCTAGGATGTGTTGAGTTTTCCCTTTATTTTTTTGAGCAGTGTATAATATCAGAAATTGACAATAGATGAGAGTGTTTCAGTGTTTTGCTGAATGAGTCTCATGGCCCCTTGGTGAACATCCTAGCTGTGAGACCACCACTGAACACACATTGGTGGCATAGTCTGACAGATTTCAAAATTTGCTTTTTGTTTTGTTCTTCCTGTGATTATGCTTAAAATAACACTGTTCTTATAAAATTCTTTAATACTTTGAAATCTTTAAAAAACATTTTATTGCAGCACAAAGGGAATCAGCAGTAAAAATGGAAATGAAACAAAGGATGTATAGACCACACTACAGCGTCTGAAGATTTTACGATCAAAGTCATATAAAAAGATGAAAAATAAATAGCAGTCATTTATGAGAAGTTTTCACTCCATGGTACAAAGAAGGTTCCAAACTCTCCATCATGATGAATACAACAAGATAGATAGATCTAATGTAGTGTTTAGTGCTATGGAAAGTTCTTTTTCCAGGAGCTGATGAAGAGATATGCCATCATGTGAATACACCCAACTTTTTCCACTCCAGTCATATCTTTTAGGTCCACTGTTTAAAAAGAAAATATTCCAATATCAAAGAGGTGTTAAAAAATATTGGAGGAATAAATGATAAAACAACATCATGAACAATTACAAGACTTTATACCATTCATTTTTCTGCTGCCCTCTTCTACTGCAAATAATATCTTCTTCTATGATGTGTCCATCAAATAACATCACCTCCTGCTTCAGTGATTACAAAGCCTAGTCTCCTACTGTTGTGGATACAGACATTGGTGTGGAGTTCAAGATGCTGTCAGTACATTGTAATTCAACAGGTCTTCACAGTGCGACCTGGTTGCCATATTAGTATGCCCAGCACAGGTTTCAACTGCATCCTAGCAGAGCATTATGCAGGAGCTCTGGAACTGAACTTCACTAAGGTTTGAATACAATTTTGATTTTTGACTCATCTTTTCGTAAGAATGACAAAAAAGCAACAAGACTTGCATGTGTGAACACTGCCTAAAATTCCACATAATGAAAAAAGAATTTGTGAGCCAAATAGGAGAAAAGAGGGTGATAGAAATAAGCTGTACTCAAAATAGCACGTATAAGATCAAACAATTAAAACGAGAATATAGCTCCAATAGTATAATGAAGAGGCCTTGGTAGTCTATTGTAAATGCTGAATAAAGTGTTGATATTTTTGCTAAACAAGAGAATACATATGTTCAAGAGAGCGGACCAAGACCACAATGTCACGTATGCATAATCTTGTATTGAAAAAAATTAACACTTTACTCAGCATTTACAACTGAACTTCAAGTTCTCTTTGGTAGATTATGCTAGCAGATGGAACCATACATTATAATGCTTCGTTCTGTGAGTGCCATGTATCCAAATTTGTGTAAGCTCCAATGATACCCACTGGGCTGCAGTCTGATAATTGCCATGCCAAAGAAACCCTTAGCCTTCCCCCACCCCCCTGTTAAATATATAGCAGCAGAATTTAAAGAACAGATGAAAACTTTCATCCCGACAGTACAATAAATAGAAATCATGAAAATTAATACAATGATCAAAACAATTGCATCTTTAACACAGCTGGTTATCAGTCTACAGCCATACTTACCTGGTGGGAGAGGACAGCCAGATCTGTCTGTTTGGGGTCTGTTTATTGATTACATATGTTCCAAAGTTCTTTCCCACTTTAACTGTAAGAACCCCATTCTGGCAATGGAAGCAAAATGAAAATCTGGCATTAGAATTCCAATGGCATATTACATTAATACAGGGACATCCCTTTGACATAGATAGCAAACAATCGACAGATGATGACAAACCACATTATTAAAAGGTGTGGTGTGCATGCTCACCTGATGCCAATGTAGAGCAGAAGTAAATATTTTTCATTACTAGAATATTTTAATTTTCCACAGGGGAAAGGAAGATGTAATGCAGTATACCTGTAATACCTCTTTGTAGCGTACTAAATTTTTATATATTTTGGAATAAACAGAAAAGGGGGGGTGGGAGTAGGTGCGGCTTTCCTACAGATTTAGAATTTGTCCTACGGCTCTTTCCTGTATGCATTACAACACCCCTTTTATCTGTTTTATGCTGAACCTTCGTTACTGTAGTGAAACAAGGTGTTTTAAATGTGGGGAATTTTCTTTGTGGTGGAGAAGGAGTTGGTGGGGTTAGTATGGTCTGTTTTTCTTAAAAAAAAAAAAAAAAAAAGTTATTTTATTATCTTGCTCAGCTCTGTGATGTAGTTTTGGTTTTATGCTACAGGCACATAGTGACATTACCACATACAGAACTACAGTTCCCATGATTCGTCTCCCCTCTAAATGCCTCTACTTCCAGCTGTCTGCATATCAGGCTGTTACACACGGTCCATGCACAAGATAAAGATTTTTGTTACTCACCGTAAAATATGTTTCTCGTAGCCCTCATTGGGGGACACAGGAAACCATGGGTGTATACTGCTGCCACTAGGCAAATAAAAAAGTTAGCTCCTCCCGAGCAGTATGCACCCACCAACTAGCACAAAGATAATCTGTTAGTGTGAAAGCAGTAGGGAAGGCAACAATATAACAATCATAACCAACAATAAACAAGGGCGGGTGCTGTGTTCCCCAATGAAGGCTCTGAGAAAGATTTTACGGTAGGTACTCAAAATCTTCATTGCTCTAACCGCTTCATTGGTGGACATAGGAAAACATGGGACGTCCAAAAGCAATCCCAAGGGTGGGTAAAAAAGTAATACCCATAAGTCAGAGCTTGTCTACTATGGCTTGCAGGACCTTTCCACCGAGGTTTTCTTCTGATGAGGCATAGGTGTGAGGAGACTCTTGGTAACAAATCCTGACTTTTTTTAAAGGGTTCCTGTCAGAAGGATTGTGCACAGTAACCTACAGTGTCAAGTTGGTGCCATTATACTGTTTAAAATGATACCTTTGTTGATGAAATCAGTCTTGTGGTTGTTGTTTAATCTTTATTTTCAGTTCCGAGTTAATTAAATGCTAGTGCTTCAGGGCGGGTCTGTGTGTGGGAGAGTCTTCAGGTGGTTCTCCAATTAGGTATTCATGTGTATGGCTTCTCACAGGTCACTAATTCTTCAATGACTTGAACCCTAATTTACATAATAATTAGTATCTGTCTATCTATATTGGAAAAAAAAAAAATCACCTTCTGCAGGCAGATGACGGCGCTGCAGCATGATCACATCTACAATGTGTTTAATTCTTTTATTTGATGGTAAACAAATTAACAAAAAAAAAAAACAAAACAAAAAAGCAGTCTGAAAATGGCGCCGGCTGTGCCTGCGCAGTACCAATATCGGCTATCCGATAGATGCTGCGACACCATCTTGGAGTTGGCAATTTTCTTTTTTTGCCTTAGCAAAATGGCTACTGAGCAGGTGCGGCCGACACCGCTTTGAGATTATTTTTTTTATGAATACGATCAAATAAAAGAATTAAATACACATTATAGATGAGCTCGCGACGAAGCGCAGGCGCCGTCGCCTGCCTGCAGAAGGTGATTTTTTTTCTCAATATATATAATATTCATTATGCAAAATAGGGGGCAGGTCACAGAGATCAGTGACCTGTCAGAAGCCATTCAAATGAATATCTAAGGAGAGCACCACATGATGAAGACCCCCCCAACAAGCTCGCCCCAAAGCATGAGCAGATCATTAACTCAAAACTGAAAATACAGATTAAACAACCACAATACGGATTTCATCAACCCAGGTATCTTTTTAATCAGCATAAGACACTAACCTGACACTGTCTGTAGGTTACTCAGCACAATCCTGCTGACAGGTTCCCTTTAATTTATGGGGAAGCATATGATTTAGAATTACTGCGTATAATCTGCCTATTCAGCTTGACATTCGTACTATGATACTATTTAAACTGAGGCACTTCTCATTTACCCATAATGTATATTTACACTTACTTCTGATATATTCTGCCAATCAGTGATTGTTATCGGTTTGTCTCTTTCATAACACTAATACGCACTTTTGTATAAATAAAGTTTACTTTTTTAACCATCTAACCTCCGAATCCTCCTGTTTACAATTTTCTCTTGGAGTGGTTGTCTCTTTGGCTCATATTGAAATTTCCATCTATTATGGTGGTTCTATTCACAAGTATGTATTTGGATTTTTCATTGCTATAGGTGTGAACCCTATAGAACTTGGCAAAGGTATGAATGGAAGAACACGTAGCGGCCTTGCAAATCTGTAAAGCAGACACCTGATGGTGGACGGTACAGGAGGCCCTCCAATGCGCAACTGGTGTGAGCAGTGACCCAAGTGGACACGTCCTGTCACTTAAATGGTAGGCTTCCAGAATGACAGAACGAACCCAGCGGGCAATGGTAGACCTGAAAGCAGCCAAGCCTTTTCGAGGACCTTTGGGAATTTTTAACAGCGAGTCCGCACGTCTGATGGTTGCTGTTCTGGAAAGATAGAGACTGATAGCTCTTACCAGGTCCAGCTTTTTTTTTTTAGAAACTGCTCTCAAGGATGAGAGGAAGACAGGCAAACAGAAAGAAGAACAATGTCCTCATTGCTGTGAAATGCAGAAACCACCCTGTTGGCACACTAGATAAGGGAAACAATAAGAGCTGTGAGTTCGGAAATTCATCTAATAGAATTGATGGCGACCAGGAAAGCAACCTTCGAGGAAAGGAAGGAAAGGGAACTTTCTCATACAGGTTGGAATGGTGAGTCCTTCGCATTGAGAACTAAATTGAGGTCCCAACATTCTACCGGAGGCCAGTACAGGGGAATGGAGTGCGTTACTCCTTGAAGGAAGGTCTTAATCTGCAGGTGAAACACTAGATTCTCTTGAAAGAGAATGGAAAAGCAGACACTTGCCACTTGAGAGAACCGAGAGACAGGCCAGATTCCAGACCAGATTGTAGGAAAGACAAAATGGATGGCAGATTAAAGACCATTGGGGAGGATTGGTTAGTTTCGCACCAGCTGAAAAAGGCTTTCCATATACGGTGATAAATGCAAAAGCTAGCTCTGATCATGGCCTGAACAACATGATGGAAGGCGGCAGATTTCAGAACAGAGACCTCAAACAGCCATGCCGTCAAACTGAGTGACTGAGAACTCTGGTGGAAGAGCGGACCCTTCGAGAAGGTCTGGAAGGTCAGGGATTTTCCATAGAGTGTCTGTGAGAAGGTGGATTACTTCTGCATACCAGGGACTTCTGGGCCTGTGCGGAGCGATAAGAATGCCAGGCGTCTCTCCATCTTGACCACCTTAGAGATCAGTGGTAAAGGAGGGAACATGTTCAGTAGGAAGAATTATGACCAAGGAATTACCAGGGAGTCAGAGCCGATTGCTAGCGGGTCATGGCTGGAAACCATCAGATCAACATCGGGAGTCCCTCATTGGATATAAATCTCGTGGAAGACCAATGGATTCAGCTACCATTCACCGGAGGCGAGAGCCTCTCGGTTGAGAATGTGCACTGCTGAGATTATCGGTATATTCTACTCAGCCCATAACAGAATATGCATTGTCGGTTTGGATCCTTGGATCCAAATCATGTAGTTGAGAAGATTCTGCCAGTGAAGTAGAACAAGAAAGATTGCCCTGAGCACCAGAATGTTGATGGGAAGAGACAATTCTTGGACAGTGTATCGATGCTAGACTGTTAAATTTTGAAAAACTGCTCCCCAACAGAGTAGACTGGCATCCGTTGTCGCAATCTCCCACGATGGACTAGGGGAGATCTTGTCCACCATTCTAGGGTCTTCTTTATCTGGTAGGGGAGCATGATCAGTCGATCCATCCCATCTTGATAGAAGAAAAAAGTTGAAGGGGACCTGTATGGAACTAAGCAAATGGAATCGCTTCCATTGACGCAACCATTCTGCATCATACAAAAGCGGAGAGAGCAAGATGTGCCTCTGAGGGAGCGAATCCCAAATGATAGAGCCAAGTGCTTCTCTACGGGCAGAAAAACTCTTGATCACGTGTTGTCAAAAAGCATTCCAAGAAAAACAAATACGTTGAATCGGGATCAGAGACAATTTTGGGATGTTGATAATCAAGCCTAGACAGGAGAGGCTGTCCCGAGTGATCTGTAGACTCATGTGACATGCTAAGGAGGACACAGCCTTGTTGAAAGTGTTGCCTACATAAGGGGCGACGAGAATGACTTTGCTCAGAAGAAACGTCGCCATTATCGTTGCAAAAACCCTGGGTGCTGTGGCTAGGCCGAACGTCAGCACAATAAATTAAAAAAGTGGTATTCTTGTACTGCGAACCAAATAAAGCTCTGGTGAGGGGGAAAAATAGGTATGTGTAGGTAGGCATCTTGAATGTCCACCGAGTATAGTATTTCCTCAAGTTCCATGGAGTCCATCACTGACCGACCGTACTCCATTCTGAAATGGTTTATCCGAACATGTCTGTTCAATAGCTCGAGACCCAGAATGGGATGAACGGAGCCATCTGTCTTTGGAACTATGAACAGGTTTGAATAAAAACCTGAAAATCATTCTGGTGGGGGAACAGGGATGATGATCCCTGCCTCAGAGAGCAATCTGATAGCCTTGAAAACCCAGAGAATGAGAGAAGGATTCTTTAGTGGGTGGGACTCGTAAATGAGTAAGTATAGAAAATTCTATTTTATAACCGTAAAAAATGACGTCTTGGACCCATGGGTTGACTAATGAGAGCCTCTAATTCCAGAATTGAAGCAGACATTTGCCTACCAGGAGAGACTTCCCAGGTGGGAGCGACCTGTCATGCCGAGGAAAATCTGTTGGATCTGGGTCTGGAATGCCGGCACGGTTGGATTTGTGGGCGGAAGCCGACTTGAAGGATGGCCTATTCCCGTCTTGACAGGCTGGAGATTTGTCCTGTCGGGTTACTGGTCTGGGAATCTCCAAAAGAAACGAAACAGCACTAAACGACGCTTGGGAAGCGGGCGTTTAGGCCTTTGATGAGGGAGTCAAGTACTCTTACCCCCATGGAGTTGGAAATGATCTTATCTAATTCTTCTCCGAAAAGACGTGAAACTTGAAAGGGACCTTTGCGTGCCAACTATAAGACCCTGCAGATGGTGACGATGTTGCCGGTAGCCACGCGCGGAGTAAGCGGCTGCATCGAGAGAGGCTGTCAGAAGTTACATCCCTGCATGACCGATTTGGTCCGCCTTCTCAGAAAGGGGGGCGGTCAACAAGTTACCCTGGAGGAGGTGTTTTGCCCAGGCCAAAACAGACTTGGTCTACCCATGTCGCTGCAAAGGATGGGCAGCCTTGAAGGCTGATTTGGTGAGGACTCTGGGGTGTCCGTCAGAGGGCTCGTTTAGGGACGAGGCTGCATCAGAGAGAGGGAGGATGGTGTTAGTGGAGAGCTAGGAGACGGGTGGGGGGGGAAATTAGTTGTGTCCGAATCACAAAGTTCCCTAAAGAGATGATCTCACATGTATCTGATACATCAAAAGATCAATTTGACCAAATTTTCTACTGAATATGGAACCTGACAACAATCATGATGGTGTACATAACCTACATAATAATAATAAAAAAAATTTAAACTGCCAACGTAACAATTTACTCATTAATTTTATGTTAAAACCAAAAACAAAAGTGCATGCATCACACTAAATTACTGACTACATGAAATAAGTAACCATTAAGTACGTTACTTAATGGAACGAAGAATGAAGTCTGAGCTCTGATTACTAATACAATGGTTCTCTGTTCAGGACACGTTTGGCCATGGATTGTAACAATTTTATTTAATGCTGAGATTCTATCTTGTGACTAACGATGTGAGGGACGCTCCAGTCTGAACTCAGTGTTCTTGTCCAGAAACAGTAGTATAATTCTTTAGCCTACATTACAGAACCCAAATGTCTTCCTACTTTAACCCTTCCCACTGAAGCCAGTTTTGTTTTTTGTTTTTTATTTCCACTGTTTACTGTGTGGGACACGCTGTATCTGTAGTATACAGCAGAGCTCCGCTGCAACCCTATTTAACTTCTCAGACACCACGGCCAATAGATACCATTGACCATCCTACCTAATTGCCATCTGTAAGTTGCTATGGCAATTGGAGGCCTAACAATATACTTTGAGTCTGCCATTTATAGAAGGTTACTCAACCGAGAGAACACTGTTGGGTAGGAATAATACACTGCAATACACAAGATGAATATTAAAATCCTCTTGTGGGCCTCAAACTTTGTTAAAAAAAAATACAAATTTAAATTTCAGTTTTAATAAGAAATGGTTTATTAGACAAGAAAAAAAAAACCTAATCTGAACCAACTAGTACTATAAAAACACTTACATTCTTTATATCGCCTCACCCCAAAAAAATGAAATAGTTATCAAATATGCCAAAATGACAAAGCCCTGTAAAAAAAAACATTTTTTAGAAGTGATTTTTTTTTCTCTACAAAAGTCCTACAGCGTACAAAACAAAAAAAAAACAAAAAACTTATGAATACGAAATAGCTGTAATTGCATCGACATGTAGAAAAAAAAAAACAAGACGGTTAATTCTACTGAATAGTTGGAATAAAAATAGGAATGAAGACTTTTTTTTGCTTATTCTGCTTCCAAAGAAGTTGAATACAAAGTTATCAAAAAGATGTATTTGAGATAATATGGTAAAAATAAAATTTCAGTTCCACAAAAAAAAAAAAAAAAAGCCCTGAACAGCTCAGATTCATGCTGCCCTGGTCTGGGGTCCAGTCCTCTTTATGGCATGTAGTTTTCCTTTCTGCACTCGCCACCCTAGAGCATTAACTAAGCTCCGATGTCATGAACGGCTGTCATGGAGGAATGGATGCTCGACAAGTGCATCACGAATCAAATTGCTGATCTTTAGCCAGAACATTTTTATTACACAAAATTAATGAAAACAAAACTATATAAATTTGGTATCACCATAATTGTACTAACTCACAGAATAAAGGAGTTGTCCACTACTGAATAACCCCCTTATCAAGTAGGCACATTCATACACATAAAGCTACCAATCACTTAGAGACACAATCTGTTGGACTCTTAAGCCATGAATAAGCAATCTTTTCCCACAAACCTGCAGACTTGTTAAAGATTTATTGTCATCTTGTACACGTCTGACATATCCCACCAACGGGATACTCCTCTTTCTTGAAAACAGTACCCAGTTGTGTGTAGTTGTCAATGGAGTGTTGGTTGAAATTCCCATACATTTAAATCAAGAACTATTGTCTCTGGAAGCAGAGTATTTGTTTTGTAACATGCACTGACAGTGCGCTCTGTTGCCGGCTGGTTACTACTGATCTGAGCTGGTGAAAGAGTGCAGTGTCATTGCACAGTCACAGGGCAAGGATTATGACACTTCATTTCAGCCTCTGTCCCCGATGACACTTTGTTTGAGTATGCACTGGGATTCTCAAATTAAGAGTCATCAAAAAGGAATTGCAAAAAGAAAAAGAAAAGTGGTTAGAGTAGTTAGGGAAAGATAGGGAATTTTAAATCAAAGTATATTAGATAATAGATTAGGTCTTTAAGTACATAGGAATTTTGGTAGAAAATTAATTTGTATTGTTTTTTGGACCACCCTTTTAAGTCTACAGCATCTAAATAAAACTACCTGCCTGTGCCATACCCTTATTTATCCTTGTAATAGGAATATTGTGTGGATCCAAATAGGCATTTTTATCAATATCCACTCATGACTTACGGTACTTAACATAGTTAAATATTTGTACTGATCATAGAAAAAAAAAGGAACACTTAACACTAAAATTTTAATCCTAAATGTCTATTTAATGTAATAATGTAAAATCGCTTTCCTAATATACTTTGATTATAAGCCCCTACTGTTCCCTCACTACTCCAACTACTTTAATTCCCTTTTTCAGGATTATCTTCCAGTCTCTCCAGTGCACCTGTTGTCACTTTCTTTTACACCAAAGCAGGTGAAATTGATTTCCAATCGTTTATGCTTCCTAGCTGGACAGATTAATATTCCTGAACATTAACTGACTTGAACAAGTGTTTTTTTTATTTTTTGACCAGCTTATATCTATATAATGTCCCCATTACAAAACTGAACAACTACAGGAATTAAACCTTTTTATGTAAACTAAAGTCTTTTATATAACTAGTAGCTTTTCATTTCATTTCCAAAAGCACATATGCACACACAGGTATTATAAAACAGATACTACAGATTGATACATACAAATACAGTATAAAAAAATAAAATACATCTTTTCTGCTCTCTAGATAAAGCCGCTACATCGCAACATGAACCCAACCTCATACAACTGTAACTGCAGCGCCATCTATTGAAAATGTGCCTACTAGAACTCAAAGGGAACCTGTCAGCTGCCACATCCCCCATAAACTGCCACCATGTCTCTACTACACCCCATTTTCTGCATTGTAAGAATTTCTTCACTGTAATAATTGTTATATAATTGTAAAATCAGGTTTTGTACTCACTTACGCTACCCAAATCTACAAGGCAAGGCATGGATTTCCCCAAATTACAGTATTTTTCGGACTAAAAGAGGCACTTTTTTCCAGGGCTGTGGAGTCGGTAAACCAAACCTGCGACGCCGTCTCCTCAATTTCCCTTACACCGACTCAGACTCCACGACTCCGAAATATATTGCTTATATTTATGTGAAAAATTTATTGTAGTGCAATGTGAACATCAGACATTTAATCATTTTTATGATACAATAACCAAGATATTTAGATAGAACATAATATATATTTATTGGAATACAACTTTAGAACACAAAAAACTGTAATAAATTGTAAATATGTAATACACTACATAATATCGATTACATATATATATATATATATATATATATATATCATACAGTACAGACCAAAAGTTTGGACACAACTTCTCATTTAAAGATTTTTCTGTATTTTCACGGCTATGAAAATTGTAAATTCACACTGAAGGCATCAAAGCTATGAATTAACACATGTGGAATTATATACTTAACAAAAAGTGTGTAACAACTGAAATTATGTCTTATATTCTAGGTTCTTAAAAGTAGCCACCTTTTGCTTTGATGATTGCTTTGCACACTCTTGGCATTCTCTTGATGAGCTTCAAGAGGTAGTCACCGGAAATGGTTTTCAGTTCACAGTTGTGCCCTGTCAGGTTTAATAAGTGGGATTTCTGGCCTTATAAATAGGTTTGGGACCATCAGTTGTATTGTGCAGAAGTCTGGTGGATACACAGCGGATAGTCCTACTAAACAGACTGTTAGAATTTGTATTATGGCAAGAAAAAAGCAGCTAAGTAAAGAAAAACAAGTGGCCATCATTACTTTAAGAAATGAAGGTCAGTCAGTCCGAAAAATTGGAAAAACTTTGAAAGTGTCCCCAAGTGCAGTTGCAAAAACCATCAAGCACTACAAAGACACTGGCTCACATAAGGACCGCCCCAGGAAAGACATGAGGACCGCCCCAGGAAAGGAAGATCAAGAGTCACCTCTGCTTCTGAGGATAAGTTTATCCGAGTCACCAACCTCAGAAATCCAGGGTAACAGCAGCTCAGATTAGAGACCAGGTCAATGCCACACAGAGTTCTAGCAGCAGACACATCTCTACAACAACTGTTAAGAGACTTTATGCAGCAGGCCTTCATGGTAAAATAGCTGCTAGGAAACCACTGCTAAGGACAGGCAACAAACAGAAGAGACTTGTTTGGGCTAAAGAATACAAGGAATGGACATTAGACCAGTGGAAATGTGTGCTTTGGTCTGATGAGTCCAAATTTGAGATCTTTGGTTCCAACCACCGTGTCTTTGTGCGACGCAGAAAAGGTGAACGGATGGACTCTACATGCCTGGTTTCCACCATGAAGCATGGAGGAGGAGGTGTGATGGTGTGGGGGTGCTTTGCTGGTGACACTGTTGGGGATTTATTCAAAATTGAAGACATACTGAAGCAGCATGGCTACCACAGCATCTTGCAGTGGCATGCTATTCCATCCGGTTTGCGTTTAGTTGGACCACTTCTTTTTTAACAGGACAATGACTCCAAACACACCTCCAGGCTGTGTAAGGGCTATTTGACCAAGAACGAGAGTGATGGGGTGCTACACCAGATGACCTGACCTCCACAGTCACCAGAACTGAACCCAATCGAGATGGTTTGGGGTGAGCTGGACTGCAGAGTGAAGGCAAAAGGGCCAACAAGTGCTAAGCATCTCTGGGAACGCCTTCAAGATTGTTGGAAGACCATTTCCGGTGACTACCTCTTAAAGCTCATCAAGAGAATGCCAAAAGTGTGCAAAGCAGTCATCAAAGCAAAAGGTGGCTACTTTGAAAAGCCTAGAATATAAGACATATTTTCAGTTGTTTCACACTTTTTTGTTAAGTACAGTATATACTCATGTACAGTCATGGCCAAAAGTTTTGAGAATGACACAAATATAAATTTTTACAAAGTCTACTGCTTCACTTTTTCTAATGGCAATTTGCATATACTCCAGAATGTTATAAAGAGTGATCAGCTTAACAGCAATTACTTGCAAAGTCAATATTTGGCTAGAAAATGAACTTTATCCCCCAAAACACATTTCAACATCATTGCAGCCCTGCCTTAAAAGGACCAGCTAACCTCTTTTCAGTGATTGTTCCATTAACACAGGTGTTGGTGTTGATGAGGACATGGCTGGAGATCAATCTGTCATGATTAAGTAAGAATGACACCACTGGACACTTTAAAAGGAGGCTGGTGCTTGGCATCATTGTTTCTCTTCTGTTAACCATGGTTATCTCTAAAGAAACACATGCAGTCATCATTGCAATGCACAAAAATAGCCTAACAGGGAAGAGTATTGCAGCTAGAAAGATTGCACCTCAGTCAACAATCTATCGCATCATCAAGAACTTCAAGGAGAGAGGTTCCATTGTTGCCAAAAAGGCTTCAGGGCACCCAAGAAAGACCAGCAAGCGCCAGGACCGTCTCTTAAAAGTGTTTCAGCTGCGAGATCAGGCTACCAGCAGTGCAGAGCTTGCTCAGGAATGGCAGCAGGCAGGTGTGAGTGCATCTGCACGCACTGTGAGGCGGAGACTCTTGGAGCAAGGCCTGGTCTCAAGGAGGGCAGCAAAGAAGCCACTTCTCTCCAGAAAAAACATCATGGACAGACTGATATTCTGCAAAAGGTACAGGCAGTGGACTGCTGAGGACTGGGGTAAAGTTATTTTCTCTGATGAATCCCCTTTTCGATTGTTTGGGACATAAGGAAAACGCCTCATTCGGAGAAGACAAGGTGAGCGCTACCACCAGTCTTGTCTCATGCCAACTGTTAAGCATCCTGAAACCATTCATGTGTGGGGTTGCTTCTCAGCCAAGGGAATCGGCTCTCTCACAGTCTTGCCTAAAAACACAGCCATGAATAAAGAATGGTACCAGAATGTCCTCCAAGAGCAGTTTGGCGATCAACAATGCTTTTTCCAGCATGATGGAGCACCTTGCCATAAAGCAAAGGTGATAACTAAATGGCTCAGGGAACAAAACATAGAGATTTTGGGTCCATGGCCTGGAAACTCCCCAGATCTTAATCCTATTGAGAACTTGTGGTCAATCATCAAGAGACGGGTGGACAAACAAAAACCTAAAAATTCTGACAAAATGAAAGCATTGATTGTGCAAGAATGGACTGCTATCAGTCAGGATTTGGTCCAGAAGTTGATTGAGAGCATGCCAGGGAGAATTGCAGAGGTCCTGAAGAAGAAGGGTCAACACTGCAAATATTGACTTGCTGCATTAACTCATTCTAACTGTCAATATAAGCTTTTGTTACTCATATGTTTGCAATTATTATATTTCTGTCTGTGATAAAAACATCTGTCAAACACACATAAAAACCAGAGGGCAGCAGATCATGTGAAAATATAATATTTGTGTCATTCTCAGAACTTTTGGCCATGACTGGATAAGCCGACCAGTGTATAAGCCGACCCCCCTAATTTTGCCACAAAAAACTGGGAAAACTTATTGACTCGCGTATAAGCCTAGGGTGAAAAATGATTATGCCCCCATATGATGCTCCACAGATTATGCCCCCATATGCTGCACAGATTATGGCCAATATGCTCCACAGATTATGCCCCTATATGCTCCAGATTATGCCCCCATATGCTCCAGATTATGCCCAATATGCTTCAGAGATTATGCCCCCATATGCTCCAGATTATGCCCCCATATATTCCACAGATTATGCCCCTGTATGATCCAGATTATGCCCCCATATGCTCCAGATTATGCCCCCATATGTTCCACAGATTATGCCCCCATATGCTCCATATTATGCCCCCATATGCTCCAATTATGCCCCCATATCCTCCATATTATGCCCCCATATGCTCCAGATTATGCCCCCATATCCTCCATATTATGCCCCCATATGTTCCACAGCTTATGCCCCATATCCTCCATATTATGCCCCATATGCTCCAGATTATGCCCCATATGTTCCACAGCTTATGCCCACATATTATGCCCCCTTATGTTCCACAGCTTATGCCCCCATATGCTCCATATTATGCCCCCATATGCTCCATATTATGCCCCATATGCTCCAGATTATGCCCCCATATGCTCCAGATTATGCCCCCATATGCTCCAGATTATGCCCCCATATGCTCCAGATTATGCCCCCATATGCTCCAGATTATGCCCCCATATGTTCCACAGCTTATGCCCCCATATGCTCCATATTATGCCCCCATATGTTCCACAGCTTATGCCCCCATATGCTCCAGATTATGCCCCATATGTTCCACAGCTTATTATGCCCCCATATGCTCCATATTATGCCCCCATATGCTCCATATTAGGCCCCCATATGTTCCAGATTATGCCCCATATGCTGCTGCAAGAAAAAAAAAATGACATACTCACCTCTCGTCGCTGGGGAACAGGTGCCGGTGTCACCGATCACTCAGGACCCCGGCACCTGAGATATTTACCTGTCCTCTCTGCACCCGCAGCGCTGCTCCCTCTTCCTAGTCCTCGGCAGTGAATGATCAGGCAGGGGCGCGGCGCTCACTAACGAAGTCATCGCGCTCTCTGCCTGAACATTCACAGCCAGAGGAGTCAGGGAGCAGCGTTGTGGTGGACCGAGGGACAGGTAAATATCGCTGTACTCACCCCTCCGCCGCGTGTCCCTGCATCCTCTCCTCTTCTCCCGGCGCTCTCCACACCGCTTCCGTCCTACAGCGGTCACATGGTACCGCTCATTAAAGTCATGAATATGTGCATATTCATGACTTTAATGAGCGGTGCCATGTGACCGCTGCAGGAAGGAGCCGGAGATCGTGGGAGAAGCAGGGGGGCTGCAGAGACCGCGCCGGCGGAGGGGTGAATATGATCCGACACCCCCGCTCCCCCTCCCCCGCCGACCCCCATATATGACCCGCGTATAAGCCGAGAGGGGGACTTTCAGCCCTAAAAAATGGGCTGAAAATCTCGGCTTATACACGAGTATATACGGTATATAATTCTACATGTGTTAATTCATAGTTTTGATGCCTTCAGTGTAAATATACAATTTTCATAGTCATGAAAATACAGAAAAATCTTTAAATGAGAAGGTGTGTCCAAACTTTGTACTGTATATATATATATATATATATATATATATATATATATATATATATAACACTATGTAATAAACTATTCTAGACCTGTCCTCTGCTTTCGACACAGTTGACCACTGCCTCCTACTACAGATCCTCTCTTCCTTTGGCATCAAAGACCTCGCCCTATCCTGGATCAAATCATACCTCTCCAACCGCACATTCAGCGTCTCCCACACTACCTCCTAATCCCACCCTCTATCTGTTGGAGTCCCACAATGCTCGGTTCTAGGACCCCTACTCTTCTCAATCTATACACTTGGCCTGGGGCAACTCAAAGTCCCACGGATTCCAGTACCACCTTTATGCCGATGATACTCTGATCTACCTCTCTGGCCCAGATGTTACCTCTCTGATCTCCAAAATCTCGGAGTGTCTATCAGCCATATCCTCTTTCTTCTCCTCCCGCTTCCTCAAACTGAATGTGGACAAATCTAAAGTGATCATCTTTCCCCATCTCACAGATCTTCCTTACCTGACCTATCTATAACAATTGACAACATCACTCTTTCCCCCGTACTGGCGGTCTGCAGCCTTGGAGTAACCATTGACTCTGCACTGTCCTTCAAACCGCACATCCAAGCTCTCTCCACATCCTGCCGCCTCCAGCTCAAAAATATTTCCAGAATCCGTCCCTTCCTCAACCCTCACTCTACTAAAATGCTTGTGCACGCCCTCATCATCTCCCATCTCGAATACTGCAACATCCTTTTCTGTGGCCTCCCTGCTAACACCCTCGCACCTCTCCAGTCCATCCTTAATTCTGCTGCCCGACTAATTCATCTCTCTCCTCGCTACTCCTCCGCTTCTTCCCTCTGCAAATCTCTCCACTGGCTCCCACTCCCTCAGCGTATCCAATTCAAATTACTAATACTGACCTACAAGGCCATCTGTAACCTGTCTCCTCCATATATCTCTGAACTAATCTCCCGATATCTTCCCTCACGTAATTTCCGATCCTCCCAAGACCTTCTTCTCTCCTCCACACTTAATCGCTCCTCACCCAACCGCCTCCAAGACTTCTCCCGAATATCCCCCATCCTCTGGAATTCTTTGCCCCAACACGTCCGACTATCAACCACACTTGGATCCTTCAGACGGAACCTGAAAACCCACCTCATCAGGAAAGCTTACAGCCTGCAATGATCCCCGCTGCCTCCTCACCACTACTGGAGCTACCGCCTCACCATCACTGGAGCTGCTGCAACCCCCCAACCTACTGTCTCCTTCCCCACCATCCTGTAGTATGTAAGCCCGCCAGGGCCCACTCTCCCCTCTATATCGGTCTGTCATTGTTAGTTTGTTTACCGTGAGTGATATCTGTAATCTGTATGTAACCCCTTCTCATGTACAGCACCATGGAATCAATGGCAATATAAATAAATAATAATAATAATGTGGCAAAAAACAGTTTTCAACAAAAACATACTAAATAACATTTGTGCAGTCTATGAATTTGTTCTATCAAATAGAATTGCCTCCATCAGATCCTCCTTCATAGATGACCTGAAATCTGACCTAATAATTTTAAGGCTAGAGAACAACCTCTCTACACTAACTTGGGTTGGAGGCAAAGCCGTAACCACATGGGCAACATCTCTAACAATTTCCGGGTATAAAGGAATTGCCTCGTGCACAGTCAGTTTTGATGAATGGTTGAATTTTTCTATTTCTTTGCGAGCAAGTGACACATTTTGCTGAAATATGGTCAATCTGCTTGCTATAGTAGACGGAGTGAAATCTTTTTCCTTGCGGCAACGCTTTGCCTGCTCCATGTTATCCAAATACTTGTCAAAGTCAAACTACATTCACACCATGGGCGTAGCCAGGATCAAACCTAGGGGGGCAGAGCCTCATTCTGTTCCGCAGAACCTCATACTGCACACCTCAGCTGCTGCAGAACATCATACTGCACACCCCTACACTTGAAAATAAAGCCTGCACCTTAAGGAGATGTGGTGATGAATGCAGTCTATTTATTCCAACTATCAATTGATGTTGATGTGTTACTGAAGAGGAGCAATGCCTGTCCTAGGCGTCCTTTTGGGCAGCTATGAGGTGTACCTGACTGGTGCTAATAAAAAAAAAAAAGGAGTGTTAAGGGTATGCCACACTAAGCGAGATCGCTACTGCGTCACCATTTATGACGCAGTAGCGATCTCGTTAGCGACTTAGCTGTGTGTGACATGTAGAAGCGATGTGGCCCCTGCTGAGATGTCGCTGATCGCTTATGAACGTTCTGAGCCGTTTTTTGGTCGTTGGTGTCCCGCTGGTGAGCCTGAATCGCTGAGTGTGACAACCCTTTATGAACGACTTCACCAGTGTCGCAGGTGGGACTAGGTTTTCCCAACGACCGCAGAGGTCGTTATACAGATCGCTGATGAGTTGTGTTTGGAATCTAACTAGCGATCACATAGCGATCGCACTAGCGATCTCGCCGGGTCGTGACGTTGTCGTGATCGCTAGTGCGATCGCTAAGTGTGGCAGTGCCTTTAGTCTGTGTGCTACCCGGCTTTCATTCTTTTTGGTACAGATAAGATATGGATAGACAGATATGGATAAATGGATAGATAGATAGAGCAGATTTCTAATCTGCTTTTGCTATTGAAAACATTATGTATGAGCTCAAAACCTTTCAGGTGATGTGGTTTTCTAAAAAGCTGATCTGCTTTGGCAGCTGAAAAACGTATCCTCAAAAAACGCAGCAAAATCGCTGTGTGTGAATGTAACCTTAGATCAGGAATAGAACAGCCATTTATAGGACATTTCATAACTTTTCCAAATTCCAATGAAAAAATATTCAGCACATTCTGCATTGAACTACTGTACCCAATTTATTATATATTTTAGGAGTCGGAGTCGGTCCATTTTATACCGACTCCACCAAAATGAGCACTGACTCAGACTCCACGACCCTGCTTTTTTCCCCAAAAACTTTTGGGGGAAAACGGGGGTGCGTCTTGTAGTCCGAATGTATTTAAAATTAGCGTGGTGGCAGCAGGAGTTGGGGATTCCTCTTCTTTGGTCCAACACTGCAGGGCGATGATCTCACTCCCAGGCTGGTGCGGCAGGTTCGGCAGTGCTCAGTGGTGTGGGGCCTCTGACGACATTTTGTGAAAGCCGGAGCCCCCGAACTTTGCCTTGATACTGTGGCCGTCAGGAAAATGGCCACCAGAGGCAGCGAATGTGCAGATTGAAATCTCGGCAACAAGATCTCCTCCCATCTAGTAAGCATGACCCCCAGGGCATGAGTGATATGATTTGCAAGCGCAACATCACAGTCTGCTCTTTGCAAGTCTCGCGCATTCCTCCCACGGCATGCACAGTGTGCTGATGAAGCTAGGGAACATACATCAAGATTCACTGTATATCCCCAGGGTTGGCAAAAAGTCACAAGCAGGTGTGCTTACAAGATGGGAAGGAGGATTAGTCTGGAGGAACCAACACCCTGCTGGACTAGTCATTGTAGAATTGCATAGTGTGAACACAGATTAAAACTTGATTTTGCAATTATAGAGCAATCACAAAGTATTATTAGAATGTAGAAATATGGTGCAGTAGAAACATGGAGACATGGTTGTGGTTTAGGCAGGCTAGGGGAGCTGGCGGGTTCCCTTTAAATGACTTGTTCACTAAGACTGTTCATGGCTTCACATTTTTTTTCTGGTTAAAATAACAAATAACACTACATGCTACATTATTCTGCCAATCAAAAAGCAACATGATAAAAAAAAACAAGTAGACCCATAGCTTTCTATGTCTTTGTCACACCATCCAAAGTTATTGCAGTAGTTTATGTGAGCCTGAGAACAAAGTGTTCAAGTGACCCTGTCAGCAGGATTGTGCACAGTAACCTACAGACAGTGTCAGGTCGGCACCGTTATACTGATTAAAATGATACCTTGCTTGATGAAATCCATCTTGTGGTTGTTGTTTAATCTTTATTTGCAGTTTTGAGTAATTGATATGCTCACGCTCCAGGGCAGCCTGTGAGGGGGGTGGGGGGGTCTTCATGTGGTGCTCTGATTAGGTATTCATGTGTACAGCTTCTAAGAGGTCACTCATTCCTCAGTGACCTGCCCCCTAATTTACATAATATATAGATTGGAAAAAAAATCCACTTCTGCAGGCAGACAGTGGCGGTGGCGCCTGCTCTGCAGCATGATCACATATATTATGTGCATGCACCGTATTTTTCGGACTATAGGACGCACCGGACCATAAGACGCACCCCAAATTTTCAGAAGGAAAAGAGGGAAAAAAAAATAATGTGTCAAATGGGAGTCCGTCTTACAGTCCGAATTCAGCTTACCAGCGAAGGGATCAGCACAGGTAGAGGAGTGGTCACAGGGGTCGTTCGGTGGTCCAGGCTGTTGCGGTGGTAGTGCTCTGTGTTGCAGGGGTGCTCTGTGGGGTGGCTGTGCTCTCTGGGGTGGCTTTGCTCTCTGGGGTCGCAATATACGTTACTTACAAATCCGGTGGCGGCGGTCCCGATGCAGCCTCCCTCTGTTCTGTGGTGCGGTGGTGTCCGGGCTCTGTAGTGTGGCGGCAGCGGGGCTCTGCGCTGCGTGGGGGGTCTAGCCCTTTTCTGCTCTCACTGAAGAGCTAGAGGAAGGTGAGTTTCAGTACTCCTTTCATCTTTGGTGTGGGTGCCGTTTGGCGACCATTGTTGCTGTGGCTTTGTGCTGGTGGGGCGGTGCGGTCTGGAGTCATGGGGACTCGGTCTTGCAGCACGGGTGCTGTGGGGCAACGGGCAGTCTGCCCTGCTGGTGCATTGGCGCGGTGGCGGTGGTCGCCGCACGGCTCCGCTCCATTAGGGTTGGTCAGGACCCACTACAGGGTTTGCCTTGACGTGGCAGTGGGCTTCATGCAGTCTGATCAGAATGTTGGGCTGGGAACCTCATGTTCAGTTGTGTATGTTTTTGCCGAGAGGCATTAGATCATTGTACGATTTTTGGAGGTGCTGTCCTCTCTCTTTTTTGAGCATGTTGCATGTTCTGTCCTTTTTTTTTCCTTTGGATGTGCACTCCTCCCATTTGGCACAGGTGATTTTATTAGCAGGAGACTGCAAAGTAGTGGGTCTAGCCACCACTGGATTTGTAAGTATATTGCGACCATAAAAAAAGTGCGTCTTATGGTCCGAAAAATACGGTAATCCTTTCATGTTATCCATCAAAAAAAAAATAAAAAATCAGGTTGAAAATGGTGCCGGACAAGCCTGCGCAGTATCCGCTATCGGATCGCCGATAGCTGCAACAGCGCCATCTTAGGGGAGACAATTTTTTTGTCCTCTAGCAACATAGCAGCGCCGGAGCCTGCACAGTAGCAGCTATCAGATGGCTCACAGCTGCTACTGCGAAGGCGCAGCTGGCGCCATTTTCAAATTGATTTTTTTTTTAACCCCTTCAAGACGGAGCCCTTTTTCGTTTTTGCGTTTGTTTTTCGCTCCCCTTCTTCCCCAGAGCCATAACTTTTTTTGTTTTTCTGTCATTATGGCCATTTGAGGGATTGTTTTTTGCAGGACGAGTTGTACTTTTGAACAACACCATTGGTTTTACCATATCGTGTACCTGAAAACGGGGAAAAAAAATCCAAGTGCGGTGAAATTGCAAAAAATTGCAATTCTACAACTGGATTTTGGGGTGGATTTTGTTTTTACCATGTTCACCAAATGCTAACCTGCCATTATGATTCTGCAGGTCATTATGAGTTCATAGACACCAAACATGTCTAGTTTCTTTTTTATTTAAAGGGAATGTCACCCCATTTTAGCCCTATGAGATAAAGATATCATTGCATAGTGCTTCCCATAACTAATCTTGGGTACCTATGATATCTCCGGACACCACAGTTTTCATGTAAAAATACCTTAGTAAAGTTTGTTTTCTAGTATGCAAATCCGTGCGGTCTGGTCCGGAGGGCGGCGTTTTTTTTTCTTCTATCCACCCCCGCTCCTCGGCTTCTCTTGCGTATCGCCGTCTGTGAATAGCACAGAGGGCGTTCGGCTTGCTGCGATTGCGCTTTTCAAAATCCCCTCGCGCTTGCGCAGTGTGCTTTGCCCACAAGTGGGCAAAGCATAAAATCATTACAGCGCATGCGCAACTATTTCCTTGCCCCGGAAATGACTGCTTGCCTTGGACGACTTCCGGGGCAAGGAAAGTGGAGGAAAATAGTTGCGCATGCGCTATAATGATTTTATGCTTTGCCCACTGGTGGGCAAAGCACACTGCGCAAGGAGATTTTGAAAAGCGCAATCGCGGCAAGCCGAACGCCGTCTGTACTATTCACAGACGGCGATACGCAAGAGAAGCCAAGGAGCGGGGGTGAATAAAAAAAAACGCCGCCCTCCGGACCAGACTGCACGGATTTGCATACTAGAAAACGAACTTTACTAAGATATTTTTACATGAAAACGGGGGTGTCCGGAGAGATCATAGGCACCCATAGATCAGTTATGGGACGCACTATGCAATGATATCTTTATCTCATAGGGCTAAAATGGGGTGACAGCAAAGTTTGCTAAAAAAAAAAAAAAAAGTTGCGGCATTTTCCGAAACCCAAAGCATCTCCAATTTTCGTGATCTTGGGTTGGGTGAGGGCTTATTTTTTGCGTGCCAAGCTGACTTTTTTAATGATACCATTTTGGCGCAGATACGATCTTTTGATCACCGTTACTGCATCTTAATGCAATGTCGAGGCGACCAAAAAAATGTAATTCTGGTGTTTTGACTTTTTTTCTCGTTACGCCGTTTAGCGATCAGGTTAATCCTTTTTTTTGATAGATCGGGCGATTCTGAACGAGGCGATATCAAATATGTGTAGGTTTGATTTTTTTTATTGTTTTATTTTGAATGGGGCGAAAGGGGGGTGATTTGAACTTTTATTTTTTTTTTCTTTATATTTTTAAAAACTTTATTTTTTAGCTTTTGGCATGTTTCAGTCTCCATGGGAGACAAGAAGCTGCTATAACCCAATCAGCTTTGTTACATACAGGCAATGATCAGATTGCCTCTATGCAGCAGAATTGCTGACTTGCTATGAGCGCCGACCACCGGGTGGCGCTCATAGCAATCCAGCAGTGACAACCATAGAGGTCTCCAGGAGACCTCTGGTTGTCATGCCAACTCACCGGTGACCCGCGATCACGTGACAGGGGTGGATTTCGGGCCTGATGGCCGGAAGTGCGAGTTAAATGCCGCTTTCAGGGTTTGACAAAACAGCTGACATGTCCCGGGAAAGATGTGGGCTCACCACCGGAGCCCACATTTAATGGGGGGGCATGTCGTGATGGGGTTAAGGCCCCTGGCTCTCAGCTGTCACCATAGAAAGATACACCCTTCTATCCAAAAATATATTATTACAAGTCAGCCATTTAAATGAATGCAACATAATAAAAATATGGAATTGGTCTTCCAGAGTCACAGCTGGCTATACCTTGCAGCTCTCCAGTGTGGTTCCTCTAACGACAGAGGTGCTAAGCATAAGACACCTTATACAATTCCTTGAAAAAGTATTCTTTTCCTCATTACACCAACAAATTTAAATATATCTGATTTGGATATATATACACAAAGTAGCAAGTATTTTCGAATTGTAAATGAAGGGATACATGGTTATCTAATTTGAAAAATATGAATTTGAGAAATGTGACCTGCATTTGTATTCCGCCTCCTTAAGTCTATAACCAATAAATAAAATCCTTAGTGACCAATTGCCTCCAGAAGTAAAAACAAATTGTAAATTGAGTCCTCCTGTGCGTAATGTATTCTCAGTATTACTACAGGTGTTCTGTGAAGGCCTCAGAGGTTTGTTTGAGAACACTACTGATCAAAACAGCATCATGAAAACCAAGGAACCCATCACACAGGTCAGGGATAAAGTTGTCAAGAAAAGTAAAGCAGGATTAGGTAACCAAAAAAAAGAACAAAAAAAAAAAAATATATAGCCCAAGCTTGGAACATCTCACGGAGCACTGTTCAATCCATCGTTCAAAAATAGAACGAGCATAGCACAACTGCAAGCCTACCAAGACATGGCTCTCCACCTAAACGAACATCCCAAGCAAGGCGAGCACTAACTTACGAAGCAAAAAGGCCCATATAGCATTCTAGAAGAGCTGCAGAAATCCACAGCTGAGGTGGGAGAACAGGAAAACTATTAGTCGTATACACCACAAATCTGGCCTTTATGGAAAAGTGGCAAGAAGACAGACATTTCTGAAAGCATGCCATAAGTAGTCGCATTTGTAGAAAGCAATGTAAGGGACATAGCTAGCATGTGTAAGAAGGTGCTCTGGTCAGATGAGACCAAAGTAGTAATTTTTTGGGCTAAATTCAAAATGTTATGCATGGCACAACATTCGGATTTATATTTAAATATTTAGAAAACCAAGCATCATTTCCTATACACTTCACAAATACTTACCATTTTATGTTGTTATATCATGTAAAATACAAATAAAATACATTTAAGTTTGTGGGTGTAATGTTGAAAAGGTCACAGAGTATGAATACTTTTCAAAGCACTGTAAATATGAGCTTCATATACCTTAATATGGTAAATTAATGTACAGCAGCTCTCTTAGCGCGATAATCCCTGTAATTGTAGACCCAGAGTCGAGAACACAAAAGAAAGTAGAACATAAGTTGAAGAAACAATGACCAATATTTTCATAAACATCCTAAAGACAAAATAATAAAATAAGGTACATACCCCGAAGGAAACATCATAATCACTAGGTGTGAATGGCTGATCAGCCAGGTCCTCAAAGAACTCAGCCAGGGAATACAATGTATCTGCTGCCAACTTCTCATAGGTTGTTTCATCCAAAGTACTACGAATAAAAAACATGTTTGTAAATTATAGGCATAAAGCAATAGGCACCAAGCAGAAGAAGATTCCTTGAAGAAAAAAAAAAAACCCTCTCTATAATCTACCCTTCAGATTCCTGTTTGTTGCCTGTTGGATGTTCTTGGTATAGTTCCTATTGTTTTCAGCTGATTTCAACAAGCTGGTTGTTTAATGGCCTGACAGGCAAACCACACCTCCGTACACCCAGAACGGTTGTTAGGCCGGGGTCAGATATGAGAGAAACTTGCACGAGTCTCTCGCATGTCAATACCCGGCACTGCCACTGGCACTCGGGACCTGGAGCGTGCGGCTGCATAGAAATACATGCAGCCGCACACTCCTGCCTGTCTGACCCCGGCCTTAAAGGGGATATCCGGGACTTTAAAAAAAAAAAAATACGGATTTTTGTGTTACTCACCGTAAAATCCTTTTCTCCGAGACGCTCATTGGGGGACACAGGACTATGGGTGTATGCTACTGCCGCTAGGAGGCTGACACTAAGTAAACATAAAAAAGGTTAGCTCCTCCTCCGCCGTATACACCTCAGCACTGACCGCAGGCAAACCCAGTTTAGTGCAAAAAGCAGTAGGAGGCTAAAAAATAAATCAAGAGTTAACACAGATACAGTATATTCAGAAGAAAAAACTGCTGATACCAATTTAAGGAGAATAGAGTTGACTCAATATAAAGCCAGCCGGCTCTTAGGGAGGGTGCTGTGTCCCCCAATGAGCGTCTCGGAGAAAAGGATTTTACGGTGAGTAACACAAAAATCCGTATTTCTCCTTCGTCTCATTGGGGGACACAGGACTGTGGGACGTCCCAAAGCAGTCCCTTGGGTGGGAAACCGACTCCACAGTGTAATTTATAATCAAGCATTGCTTATAGGTGCGCAACCGCGCCCTGAAGAATCCTTCTACCCAGACTGGCATCCGCAGAAGCCTGGGTATGGACATTATAATGCTTGGAAAAGGTATGCAGACTGGACCAGGTTGCTGCCTTACAAACCTGTTCCACCGAAGCCTGATGCCGAAGGGCCCAGGAGGCACCCACCGCTCTGGTGGAGTGAGCCTTGATCCCTGCGGGAACCACCGCGCCTCTGATACGGTAAGCCTCCTGAATGGCTGACCGAATCCACCTAGCCAAGGTTGATCTAGAGGCAGCGAGTCCCTTCCTGCGACCTTCAGGGAGGACAAACAGCGTGTCCGTCTGTCGAAAGGACGCCGTCCGAGATACATACCTCCTGAGTGCTCTCACCAGATCCAGCGTATGGAGAGCCTTCTCCACTCGGTGCGTCGGAGCTGGGCAAAATGAGGGCAAAACAATGTCCTCATTAATATGAAATGAGGACACGACTTTAGGCAAAAAAGGTGGTGTTGGTCTGAGTACTACCTTATCCTGATGGAAAAGTAAGTACGGAGCTCAACAAGACAGTGCAGCCAGCTCCGAAACCCGCCTTATGGATGTTATGGCTACCAAAAACACCACTTTCCAGGAAAGAAATGACAGAGAAACCTCCTGCAAAGGTTCAAAAGGAGACTCTTGCAGAACTCCCAGGACTAGATTGAGGTCCCAAACCTCTAAGGGAGCCTTGTAGGGAGGAACTATATGGACAACCCCCTGAATAAAGGTCCTAACCTGAAAATTAGACGCGATCTTTCGCTGAAAAAGAACCGACAAGGCTGATATCTGTCGTCTAAGAGTACTAGGCGCTAGACCTGAATCTAGGCCCGCCTGGAGAAAAGATAGAATGTTTGGAATTGAAAAGAGAAGCGGGGAACAACCATGTTCCCTGCACCAATCAAAAAAGACCTTCCAAGTACCGTGGTAGATGCGAGCCGAAACGGGCTTTCGGGCGCTAGCCATCGTCGCGGCGACCTTTTTAGAGAATCCAGCCCTGGTCAGGATCCAAGATTCAACGGCCAGGCCGTCAAACACAGGACCGCTGAGTTCTGGTGGTAAACTGGGCCCTGGGAGAGAAGGTCCACGCGCT
Source organism: Oophaga sylvatica (assembly GCA_033576555.1). Classification (NCBI taxonomy): domain Eukaryota; kingdom Metazoa; phylum Chordata; class Amphibia; order Anura; family Dendrobatidae; genus Oophaga; species Oophaga sylvatica. Next base: position 657,406,284 of record JARQOD010000001.1, read on the forward strand.
CTGGCAGTCGCCAGGGTGCGTCGGCGAGCAATTGTACCAGCTCCGCGTACCATGAGCGACGCGGCCAATCCGGAGCGATTAATAACGCTGGAACCCCTTCTATCCTGATCTTTCTGATCACCCTTGGGAGAAGAGCTATTGGTGGAAACAAGTATGGAAGATGAAACTGATTCCACGGCAGAACCAGGGCGTCTACTGCAATTGCCTGCGGATCCCGATACCGGGAGACGAAGTTGGGCACCTTGGCATTTACCTGGAAGCCATCAGGTCCACATCTGGGGTTCCCCAGCGTTGGCATATCTGCTGAAAAATCTCGGGATGTAGCGACCATTCCCCTGACGCTATGCCGTGACGGCTGAGAAAATCCGCAGCCCAGTTTTCCTCGCCCGGAATGTGGACCGCTGAAATCACAGAGTGATTTATCTCTGCCCAAGTCAGAATCTGTTTTACCTCGTGCATGGCCGCCCTGCTGCGGGTACCTCCCTGATGGTTTATGTATGCCACTGCCGTGGCATTGTCCGATTGTATTCTGACTGGGTGGCCCGCCAGATGCTGGTGAAAATGCCTCAGAGCCAGCCAATAGCTCGAATCTCTAAAATATTGATCGGGAGGGTCGATTCCTGCTGAGACCAAGTTCCCTGGGCTGTGTGGTGACGAAACACTGCTCCCCATCCGAGCAGGCTGGCGTCCGTTGTGACAACCAACCAGAAATTTGGAGGAAACAACCGACCCTGTCGAAGAGTGGTGCTCTTCGTCCACCACATTAGAGTCTGTCTGACCTGCAGGGACAGACGGCACCGAAGATTGAGGGAGTAAGGGCTCCCGTCCCATACTGCCAAGAGTGCATGTTGAAGGGGGCGAAGATGAAATTGGGCAAATGGAATAGCCTCGATTGCTGCCACCATCCTTCCTAGGACCCTCATGCAAAACCGGATGGTGTGAGGAATTGGTTGGCGAAGGATCCGTACCTCTTGACGGAGAACCAAGGCCTTGTCCTGAGGAAGAATTATCAACCCCTGAGCGGTGTCGAAATTCATCCCTAAAAAGGTGATCTTCCGAGATGGCACGGGAGATGATTTCTTCATATTCACCAGCCACCCCAGGCGAGCAAGGGTGTCTAACGTAATGCTGACACTTTCCTCGCAGATTTGAAAAGACGGACCCTTGATGAGGAGATCGTCTAAGTAAGGCAGGATGACTACCCCCCTGGAGTGCAGAATGGACACAACAGCAGCCATGACCTTTGTGAACACCCTGGCGGCTGTGGCTAGCCCGAATGGCAAGGCTGCGAACTGAAGATGAAGTTTGCCGACAGCAAACCGAAGAAATCTCTGATGAGAAGGAAATATGGGGATGTGAAGATAGGCATCCTGAATGTCTATTGATGCTAGAAATTCCCCTTTTTCCATGGCTGCAATGACAGAACGGAGAGACTCCATTCGGAAATGTCGAATTCTGACAAACCGGTTCAGTCGCTTTAGATCCAGAATGGGCCTTACGGTACCGTCCTTTTTGGGTACAATGAACAGGTTGGAATAAAACCCCTGACCTTTTTCGACCTCCGTACAGTACGACAACCCCGCTGTGCCGAAGAGACTCGACCGCCCTGAATAAGGCGCGAACCCGAGATTCCTCCCTGGGAAGGCGCGAGGGAAAAAAACGATTTGAGGGAAGCTGGTAAATTCTATTTTGTACCCGAGGAGACTAACTCCCGGACCCACTCGTCGTGAGCAATCGATAGCCAAATGGGGCGAAACCAGAGTAAGCGGCCGCCTACTCTGGATAAATTGACCGGATTCTGCCTCCAGTCATTTGTCCGAATATCTCTGGGGTTTGGACCCTCTAGATCTTGGTTGTTGAGATCGCCCTCTTCCCAGAGGGTTGGTCCTGTAGGAGACCTGACGATCTCTGGCCTGATTAGGCCGACCTGAACCGCTGGAGGTAGCTGGCGCGGCCCAACCTGGGTTACGAAAGGCCCTAAAGCGAGGCTGAAGCTGTCGGCGAAAAGGCTGCTTAATCTTTTGCTGAGGAAGGAAACTGCTCTTCCCTCCCGTCGCATCAGATATAAGCTGATCCAACCTTTCGCCAAATAATCGACCACTCTGATATGGTAAGGATGTAAGCGATTTCTTTGAGATTGAGTCTGCTCGCCAGGTTCTCAGCCACAAAGATCTTCTGATGGCAATTGCATTAGCAGCAGCTAGGGCTGCGCAATTTGCCGCATCCATGGACGCATTAATTAAGAAGTCTCCTGCAAGCGCTATCTGATTAGAAATCTCGGTTACTTCAGACGGTACCTCTATACCATGAAGCGCTCTATTTAGAGACTCCGACCAGGATATCATGGCCTTAGCAACCCAAGTCGCTGCAAAAGAAGGAGAGAGAGCAGAACCCGATGCTTCAAACACCGAGCGGGCCAAACTTTCAATCAGACGATCCGTTGGTTCCTTGATCGAGGAACCGTTAGGAAGGGAGAGGAGCGTTTTAGACGCCAAACGCGACACAGGAGGATCAACCGCAGGAGATTCCGCCCACTTCTTAAGAAGCTCAGGAGCAAAAGGATATCTAGTATTGAGAGCCTTTTGTCCTGCGAAGCGCTTGTCCGGTTTCTCCCGGTGGCGCTGCACTAGCTCCTCAAACTCAGGATGAGACCCAAAAACCTTATGAGCTTGCCTGGCTCTTTTGAAGGACACCTTATGACCGGAGGTCAAGGTGGACTCATCGTCTACCCCCAAGGTTTGATTGACAGCTTCAATCAAACTGTCAATTGTGTCCTGACAATTTGGTGCCTCTAAATTAAGGGACCCTTCTGAATCAGAATCCGAATACTGATCACTTGTCAGAGGTGAGGGAGAGCGGGAGACGGAACTGAAAGATGCCGAGGCCCCGGACGGCAAAGGCGACGCAGTGTGGGTTCGCTTCCCCTGCGTCTGCCTAGTGAGAGCGCGGCCCCTGCAGGCCGGAGGTTCATGAGACGTCGCCAAGACGGGTGAACCACTGTCCCTGCTCCTATCGGGAGCTTGAAGGGACTCGATTGCTCTTGTTAATGATGCCACAGATTGAGTCAGGGACAGAGCCCATTCAGGGGGACCTGACGCACTGGGTTCCGCAATAGGAGCGGGTTCCTGAGCCCGTTCGGAGTCACAGGCTTCGCAGACCCGAGTAATCTGGGCGCGCGGAAAAGGGGACCTACAGGCGATGCATGCGGTATACAGTACCGTATGAGCTTTAATTCTTCTGGACATGCTGAGTCTATCACAGAGTCCGCAATGAACTGGATGTGCGACGGTCAGTGAAACAGAGTGCAGAGGGGCGCAAAAGCGGAACAACCAGGCTGGAGGTAGAAGCACTTACCCCAGTCCTGTACCCCCTGCGTCCTTAAACCGCGTAGCAGTGGCGTCTGGCTCCAAATTTTTCAAAAAAGAGCGCTCCCCTGTTAGGAAGGCGAGCTCATGTAGCTGAGCCTTAGGGGGAGGGTCGAGAGGCGCGGCCTAGCCGTCAGAGACCCGCCTCCAGCCGCGGCCTAGTCTCCAGCAAAAGCCGGGGACTAAATTTGCAGCCGCGGCCTAGCACCGGCCGAAGCCGCGGCCTAGATTTCCGGCGGAGGCCGCCCCAAAATCAGAGGGCGGGCCCGCCGGAAGGAGACGATGCCGGGGGCGGATCCCCGCGACCGCGGCCTACCCTCCGGCCGACGCCGGACACTATATCTTGGGCCGGGGACTAAATTTGCAGCCGCGGCCTAGCACCGGCCGAAGCCGCGGCCTAGATTTCCGGCGGAGGCCGCCCCAAAATCAGAGGGCGGGCCCGCCGGAAGGTGACGATGCCGGGGGCGGATCCCGCGACCGCGGCCTACCTTCTGGCCGGCGCTAGTCCCCGGGGACTAAATTTTTGCCCGAGGCCTAACACCGCCGAGGCCAGGGACTGAATTTTTGGCCGTCCACCCAGGAGTCGGGGGGCGGGCATCGGGAGCTGACGCCCCCGGGAGGGGGGGGGGGGCGGAACACGAGCCAGGAGCCTGTACCTGGCTGGAAGCAGAGTCTGATCACAGACGCCTGCGAAACTCTCCGGCCGCTCACCGTTCCATGCGTGCGGCGTTTTCCAGTATCTTCTCCAGTTTCAAAAAGGTGAGCCATTCCGCCTGATGCATTTAGAGGGGGGCTTCGTAGTAAGAAAGGGTGGGACGGTGCAGGAACCCTAACTCCATCACCCCTACAGGGGATGAGGAGAGGGACCGTCCGCCTCCTTGCAGCACCGCAGTCTAGCATTGGTGGTGCAGTGGGGGCTGCACGGACAAACTCCTGCCTCTGTACAACCTAGGGTTTCAATACCTTAGGGTGGTCAGGGCTAAGTCCGGCATTCGTGTCCCACGTTGCGGGAGAGGATACGTTGGAGGCTTTACTCCACGTGCTCGCCCGTTGATGGTTTGGGGAGATCGGACCCTTTCAATAGGATCCGTCGCCCCTATCTCATCTTCGTGGGAAAAAAAAATGGTCTGGAAAAAGAACCAGACGTGTGCCTCCATCAGACACTAAGCAATAACTGGGTTTGCCTGCGGTCAGTGCTGAGGTGTATATGGCGGAGGAGGAGCTAACCTTTTTTATGTTTACTTAGTGTCAGCCTCCTAGCGGCAGTAGCATACACCCACAGTCCTGTGTCCCCCAATGAGACAAAGGAGAAAAAATTGTACCAAAGCATGAACAGGCAGGTAGTTGCTCCTTACCTGCCTGTTGTGCACGGCACCGTTCTTCCCAGGCACAGACCGCTTCTGCTGGGGATTCAGAAGCCTCTGCTGACATCACGTCTACAGATCGGAGCCTTCTTTTCCGGTCCTTTCTTTAGACAGGGCGGGACTTCCGAGGTCATTCTGATTGACAGCCGGATCTCCGCTACCTAACTAGGGAAGCCGGCTGTCAATCAAAATCACCTTGGAAGTCCCAGCTCATCGTATCAGCAGATGCAGCTTTGTGGCGCCGTGCACAACGGGCAGTTAAGTAGCAGCTACCTGCCCATTACTGCTTAAATACAATTTTTGTTTTTTGAAAAGTCCCAGATATCTCCTTTAATATGATCATTTGGTGTAAAGAACATAATGTTATCAGCAGTATATCATGATTACACATTTTTAAGTACCGTATATACTTGAGTATAAGTCGACCTGAGTATAAGTCAAGGCACCAAATTTTGCCACGAAAAACTGGGTAAACTTATTGACTTGAGTATAAGCCGGGTATGCATTGCCCCCTCATCCCGATCCTAGTATGCATGGCTCCCCCGTCCCTATATGAATGGCTCCTTATCCCCTTATCATTGTAAGCAAAAAAAAAAATACATACACAACACATCCTACTTACCTTCCTGCGCACCCTTGCTGCATCTCGTTCCGGCGCCAGCAGCTCTTCCTGCCGAGCGATCATGTGGCCCCGCTCATTAAGGTAATGAATATTCACTCCACACTTATGAGAGTGGAGAGGCATGAATATTCATTACCTTAATGAGCGGGGCCACGTGATCGCTCAACAGGAAGAGCAGCTGGTGCCAGAATGAGCGAGGGAATGCAGGAAGGCAAGAAGGATGTGTGCTGGAAGACGGCGGCTGAGGCTGTAACTGTGCGCGTTATAAGAGAAATGAATATTCATTGCAGCACAGTGAATATTCATTTCTCTTAAGTAGCTGGCACAGTTATAGCCGCAGCGGCCGGCTCCTGCCTCTCTGACCCACTGCTCCGCCACTCCCCCTCCCCTGCGGTCTTTCTGGGACAATGACTCGTGTATAAGCCGAGGGGGGCGTTTTCAGCACAAAAAAATGTGCTGAAAAACTCGTCTAATACACGAGTACATATGGTAAGCTTAAAAATAAACATTTTGCATGTTTATTGTGCTACTAGATGGTGGCCCGATTCTAACGCATCGGGTATTCTAGAATATGTATGTAGTTTATTTATGAAGATTTTGTTCCGGGGTGTATATAGAGGCTGCTGGGCTGTATATAGAGGCTGCTGCTGCTGGGGTGTATATAGAGGCTGCTGCTGGGGTGTACGTGGAGGCCGCCGGTCGCCGCTGACCTCCATGCGGCAGGAGATGACTCGCGGCTACCGTCGGGAGCTAGCGCCGCTGATCTCCCGACGATAGCGGTGGCGTGAGTGGTTCAAATCCTACGCCAATTTGCGGCCAGACTGCGCCTGTCGCTGATTGGTCGCGTCCGGCCGGGCGCGACAAATCAGCGATGCGGGATTTCCGTTACAGACAGACAGAATTAGGCTATTATATAGTAGAATGGCAGCCTGTTTGGACTACACAATTATTGTGAAATGCTCCTTCCAGATTATATGACCTGTACAAATGGGCTCTAAATTAAAGAGAATAAATCCCATGCCTATGTAATAAATTACTATTATTTGCAATATTATTTTCTTATGTGGGTGCTCCATTCACACAGAGAAGATTGGGAACCCTGCTTTGAGTCAGTGGGGGTCTCAGTGAGCATACACTCATCACCTCTTCTGTTAATAAGCGATACATGTATTTTATTGGGAAAATCTATTTTAAAGGGAAGCCGTCACCTGAAATAACGCTATTAACCCGCTTATCTGCGGGTAAATCTGCAGGGTAATAGTGTTATTATGCTGTCAGGCACCTGCACACAGCCGAATGCAGCGTGGAGAAAATAACTTTTTTTCTTTGTCATCATTCGGTATTCAGTCAAGGTGGCAGGGGCGCCGCTGGTTCAGTCACCACTCTGAGAACACAGAGCGGCCGCTGTAACCGCACCACCGACCCCGGACTGACACTCCGTCTACATCGAGGCCGGCTGTTTTCTCAGAGCGGTGACTGAACCAGCGGCGCCCCCCCGCCACCTTGACTGAATACCGAATGCTAGCAGAGAAAAAAGTTCATTTTCTTCCTGTTGCATTTAGCGGTTTGCAAGTGTCTGACAGCATCATAAAGCAGTTAACCTGCAGATCAACCCCATATCTTTGGGTTAAGAGCTTTATTTATGGTGACAGGTTCCCTTTAAAGACTGACCTCCTTCAAATTAATTTAGTGACACAACCAGAAAAGAAACCCCCAAATTCACTGTACCTGGTACTCGTCAGTGTCCCTGCGGTTCTGCTTATAGCTAGTAAAACGTTGTTGTGGACGGCTTGGACCTGTGGGTGTGAACATATCTGACTCTAGAAAGAAAAACAAATTGTAAGTCATGTTTTCCACTTTACATTCATTTCTGTGGTTATGAAGTTACGATTGACTGCCTATTTAAAAATGTAAATGAAATTTACAGACAACACTATTTTTTTTGTTAATACACTCAGATGTGTCAGAAAAATGTTGATCACTTATCAATGTGTTTTCAATCTGTTATGACGCCCACCTGTGAACGAGAGAATACGACGATATGATACACTTTAATGACTAATGAAATCAATTATTATCCTTACATAAATTAGTCACAAGATGGCGACTATATCCTGGAACAACGCTCTGGAAGGAATCCATGGAACGTGGCGTGAAATACACCAAGAGGCTATATATGGAGTGGACCTAACATGGACCAATCAGACTGACACCATAGTTCAAAAGATTGTGCGACGCCTTTTTCCTGTTACATGATTCTTTGTTCTACTAATAAAATTAATTTGTGTGCCAGATTTTGCTGAGAAAGAAGCACATATCTGACTTGTGTCCGATACAATTCCTTTAAAGCATGCACTCGGCTCATATTTAGGTCAGGAACAGGCAGTCATAAAGGTCTCCCCTTAAGAGATCACCGTCACACACCCACATTTTTGAAACTCAATAGCTAGTTAGCATCAAAAGTTTATTTATTTCAGTTCTTCAATACAAGCAGCAATCAGTGGTGCCTGCACGCTACAGCTGTATATTACACAGTGAGATAACACTGAATTGGACACAGCCACATGGCTGAGCTGTAGTATTAGGTATATGCACGAAAAACATCTTTGCAGCTTGTTTTGCCAGTAGATAGAAAAATATTTAGACTTGAGAGTCCTCAGTGGTTGATACCTTTTAATGGCTAACTGAAAAGATGGTAACAAAGTGCAAGCTTTCAAGACTACTCAGGTCTCTTCATCATGCAAAGACTAATGGAAACCGTTCATAGATAAGAAGTGTGAAAGTTTTATTGCCCTGTGATTGAGGTCTGGTTCATGGTTGTTGTGATGTCCCCAAATGATCTGAGGAGCACATTCCTTAGTTGTCATATGCAAATTGTCTCTTCAGAGAGGAATAATAATAATAATCTTTATTTATATAGCGCCATCATATTCCGCAGTGCTTTACAGTTTAAAGAAGACTAGAACTCTAGTGCCACCTATAGGAAGTAGCAATTTGGTTTGACTGTGTGAGAGGAGTCTGACAGGAATCCAAGGGGTAATGTTTCTCCTTGTGGAGAGTGACATGTTAAGGATGACGAGATAGGAGACTTAAGCCACAATGGTCCTCATGGAAATATGCAAATTGTCTCTTCACAGAGGAAGAGGACTAGAACTCTAGTGCCACCTATAGTTGGTATAGAAAGACATAAATCCATGTGACACATTCATTCCTGCACTGAGTGTGTAAAGGTTGTCATAACGTTTTACTCCTAAATTTTTCTGTCTCTGAGATTTGAAGTTACCTTTTAATACCAGTAATTTGGTGTCCATGATGTTGTGATCAGGGTCACAAAAGTGTTTGGCCACAGTTAGATCTATTCTTTTATTTCATGGCAATAAGAATTCATTCCTCGCTCTAAGTTTTTCCTCCAGATTTGGATTGTTGGTGACTACTAGAGGCACCCAGTTGCTTCCTTGTTTAATTTTATAACGTAGGAGATAATTACTTGGCATTCTGGTGGCTCTTGAAATCGGTTTTATCAATTGTTCTTGGATGGTAGACTTTATTCAAAAAGGTCTTTGAGGCCATCAAGGTGTTTGTCTCTATACATGGGGTTGGAACATACAGTGCAGACCAAAAGTTTGGACACACCTTCTCATTTAAAGATTTTTCTGTATTTTCATGACTACAAAAATTGTACATTCACACTGAAGGCATCAAAACTATGAATTAACACATGTGGAATTATATACTTAACAAAGAAGTGTGTAACAACTGAAATTATGTCTTATATTCTAGGTTCTTCATCAAAGTAGCCACCTTTTGCTTTGATGAGTGCTTTGCACACTCTTGGCATTCTCTTGATGAGCTTCAAGAGGTAGTCACCAGAAATGGTCTTCCAACAATCTTGAAGGAGTTCCCAGAGATGCTTAGCACTTGTTGGCCCTTTGCCTTCACTCTGCGGTCCAGCTCACCCTAAACTATCTCGATTGGGTTCAGGTCTGGTGACTGTGGAGGCCAGGTCATCTGGCGTAGCACCCCATCAGTCTCCTTTTGGTCAAATAGCCCTTACACAGTCTGGAGGTGTGTTTGGGGTCATTGTCCTGTTGAAAAATAAATGATGGTCCAACTAAACGCAAACCGGATGGAATAGCATGCCGCTGCAAGATGCTGTGGTAGCCATACTGGTTAAGTATGCCTTCAATTTTGAATAAATCCACAACAGTGTCACCAGCAAAGCACCCCCACACCATCACACCTCCTCCTCCATGCTTCATGGTGGGAACCAGTCCATCCGTTCACCTTTTCTGCGTCGCACAAAGACACGATGGTTGGAACTAAAGATCTCAAATTTGGACTCATCAGACCAAAGCACACATTTCCACTGGTGTAATGTCCATTCCTTGTGTTATTTAGCCCAAACAAGTCTCTTCTGTTTGTTGCCTGTCCTTAGCAGTGGTTTCCTAGCAGCTATTTTACCATGAAGGCCTGCTGCACAAAGTCTCCTCTTAACAGTTGTAGAGATGTGTCTGCTGCTAGAACTCTGTGTGGCATTGACCTGGTCTCTAATCTGAGCTGCTGTAAACCTGCGATTTCTGAGGCTGGTGACTCGGATAAACTTATCCTCAGAAGCAGAGGTGAATCTTTGTCTTCCTTTCCTGGGGTGGTCCTCATGTGAGCCAGTGTCTTTGTAGCGCTTGATGGTTTTTGCAACTGCACTTGGGGCGCTTTCAAAGTTTTCCCAATTTTTTGGACTAACTGACCTTCATTTCTTAAACTAATGATGGCCACTCGTTTTTCTTTACTTAGCTGCTTTTTTCTTGCCGTAATACAAATTCTAACAGTGTATTCAGTAGGACTATCAGCTGTGTATCCACCAGACTTCTGCACAACACAACTGATGGTCCCAACCCCATTTATAAGGCCAGAAATCCCACTTATTAAACCTGACAGGGCACACCTGTGAAGTGAAAACCATTTCCGGTGACTACCTCTTGAAGCTCATCAAGAGAATGCCAAGAGTGTGCAAAGAAGTCATCAAAGCAAAAGGTGGCTACTTTGAAGAACCTAGAATATAAGACATAATTTCAGTTGTTACACACTTTTTTAAGTCTTTAATTCCACATGTGTTAATTCATAGTTTTGATGCCTTCAGTGTGATTTTACAATTTTCATAGTCATGAAAATACAGAAAAATCTTTAAATGAGGTGTGTCCAAATTTTTGATCTGTACTGTACAAAGTGCTTCTCACTAAATTAGAATATCATCAAAAAGTTAATTTATTTCAGTTCTTCAATACAAAAGTGAAACTCATTATATAGTCATTACAAACAGAGTGATCTATTTCAAGTGTTTATTTCTGTTCATGTTGATGATTATGGCTTACAGCCAATGAAAACCCAAAAGTCATTATCTCAGTAAATTAGAATACTTTAACACCAGTTTGAGAAATGATTTTAAAATCCGAAGTGTTAGCCTACTGAAATGTATGTTCAGTAAATGAACTCAATACTTGGTCCGGGACTCCTTTTGCAACAATTACTGTATCAATGTGGCGTGGCATGGAGGCGATCAGCCTGTGGCACTGCTGAGGTATTGTGAAGCCCAGGTAGCTTTGATAGCAGCCTTCAGCTCGTCTGCATTGTTGGGTCTGGAGTCTCATCTCCCTCTTGTCGGCAGAGGGAAGCATGAAGTGCCCTAAAATATCCTGGGAGATGGCTGCGCTGACTTCGGACTTCATAAAACACAGTGGACCTACACCAGCAGATAACATGGCTCCCGAAACCATCACCGATTGTGGAAACTTCACACTTGACCTCCAGCAGCCTGGATTGTGTGCCTCTCCACTCTTCCTCCAGACTCTGGGACCTTGATTTCCAAATGAAATGCAAAATTTACTTTCATCTCGAAACATCACCTTGGACTACTGAGCAACAGTCCAGTTCTCTTTCTCCTGGGCCCAGGTAAGACGCTTCTGGCATTGTCTATTGGTCATGAGTGGCTTGACACAAGGAATGCGACACTTGTAGCCCATGTCCTGGATACATCTCTGTGTGGTGGCTCTTGAAGCAATGACTCCAGCAGCAGTCCACTCCTTGTGAATCTCCCCCAATTTTTTGAATGGCCTTTTCTTAACAATCTTTTCAAGACTGCGGTTACCCCTTTTGATTGTGCACATTTTTCTACCACACTTTCTCCTTCCACTCAACTTTCCATTAATATACCTGGATACAGCACTCTGTGAAGAGCCAGCTTCGATAGCAATGACCTTTTGTGGCTTACCCTCCTTGTGGAGTGTGTCACTGACTGCCTTCTGGACATCTGTCAAGTCAGCAGTCTTCCCCATGATTGTGAAGCCAACTGAAACAGACTAAAGGACCTCTTTAAATGCGTAGGAAGCATTTGCAGGTGTTAAATTGTTAATTATTCTAATTTACTGAGATAATGACTTTTGGGTTTTCATTGGCTGTAAGCCATAACCATCAACATTAACAGTTCAAAACCCTAACCATGACCTACAAAGCCATCCACAATCTGTCTCCTCCATACATCTGTGACATGGTCTCCCGGTACATACCCACACGCAACCTTCGATCCTCTCAAGATCTCCTACTCTACTCCCCACTCATCTCTTCTTCCCACAACCTCACACAAAACTTCTCCAGTGCCTCTCCCATACTCTGGAACTCTCTACCCCAACACATCAGACTCGCGCCTACCATGAAAACCTTCAAAAAGAACCTGAAGACCCACCTCTTCCGACAAGCCTACAACCTGCAGTGATCCTCAGTCTACTGAACCACCGCATGACCAGCTCTACCCTCTCCTAGTGTATCCTCACCCATCCATGTAGACTGTGAGCCCTTGCGGGCAGGGTCCTGTCTCCTTCTGTACTTGTGTGTGCCTTGTATTGCTCACGTTTATTGTACTTGTCTATATTTGCCCCTTTTCACATGTAAAGCGCCATGGAATAAATGGCGCTATAAAAATGTATAATAATAATAATATAATAATAAAAACACTTGAAATAGATCACTTCTGTTTGTAACAACTCAATATAATATATAAGATACACTTTTTGTATTGAAGAACTGCAATTTTACTTTTGATGATATACTAATTTAGAGAGAAGCACCTGTATATACACAGCAGGGTCATTCCATGGTAGCTTACATTACAACATAATATAGTAACTTACGTTACAATGATGGTAACTTGCGTTACAGTGTTTTTCCTATGATGGCAACTCATTGTAACGTAAGTTACCATCACCTTGTAACTAATAGCTATGTGGTAACGTAAGTTATCAACATTTCTTGTTTTAAAAACTGTTGCATTTAACTTGAGAGGTTAAAATAAATTTGTTGAAGTTGCTTGGACTATGTTGTTTTAATACAATAAAAATAGTGCTTCACCCCTGTTTACCAGAACAGATAATTTGGCAGTCTCATGATGGACAATTTGCCTTTCCTTTTTTTGTAACGTAAGTTTTCAAGTAATAACACTGTATTTTATTGTTGAAAAACACCAAGGTTACTTACCGGTAGCCGGTTTTTCCGGAGCCCATGACGGCACACATGAGAGAGGGGATCCGCCCAGTCAGGACAGGAAACCTTCTGAAATAAAAGGGCGGTACCTCTCCCTCGCTTCAGTTGGTTTACAGAGCATGAGAGGCTCCCTAGGTTAGTACACATGGTAAAACTATCACCACATTTTATTAACTAAAAATACACCCAACTATAGTGCAAACCAAAGAAGTGATAAGGGGGGGGAATATACAGGTGCCGTTATGGGCTCCGGAAAAAACGGCTACCGGTAAGTAACCTTGGTGTTTTCCCGTCTCCCATGACGGCACACATGAGAGACTTTTGAAGAATGAAACACCTTAGGGAGGGACCACTGCTTGTAGCTCCCTTCTACCAAAGGTTAGGTCAGTAGAGGAAGATAGATCTAGCCGGTAGTGTTGAAAAAAGTAGAAGGTGAGGACCAAGTAGCGGCTTTACAGATTTGCTCGATCGATACCTCAGCCTTCTCTGCCCAGGAGGTAGCCACGGCTCTGGTGGAGTGAGCCTTGATGCCTTCAGGAACCGAAGCGCCGCTCGCAGAATAGCATAACATGATGGCCTCCCTGATCCATCTGGCAATGGTACTTTTGGCTACTCCATATTATTTTATTATTTATTATTATTTATTTATATAGCGCCATTAATTCCATGGTGCTGTACATGAGAAGGGGTTACATACAAAGTTATAGATATCGTTTACAGTAAACAAATTTACAATGACAGACTGGTACAGAGGGGAGAGGACCCTGTCCTTGCGGACTTACATTCTATGGGATAATGGGGAAAAAACAGAAGGTCGGGGGTGCGGCAGCTCTGGTGGTGGCGGCGAGGCGGCAGCTCTGGTGGTGGCAGCGAGGCGGCAGCTCGGGTGGTGGCAGCGAGGCGGCAGCTCGGGTGGTGGCAGCGAGGCGGCAGCTCGGGTGGTGGCAGCGAGGCGGCAGCTCGGGTTGTGGCAGCGAGGCGGAATGGTTATTGCAGGCTGTAGGCTTTCCTGAAGAGATGGGTTTTCAGGTTCCGTTTGAAGGATCCAAGGGTGGTGGATAATCGGACATGTTGAGGGTGGAATTCCAGAGGATGGGGGATATTCGGGAGAAATCTTGGAGGCGGTTGTGTGAGGAACGAATAAGTGTGGAGGATAGTAGGAGGTCTTGGGAGGATCGAAGATTACGTGAAGGAAGATATTGGGAGATTAGTTCAGAGATATAGGAAGGGGACAGGTTGTGGACGGCTTTGTAAGTCAGTGTTAGTAGTTTGAACTGGATTCGTTGGGGAATTGGGAGCCAGTGGAGGGATTTGCAGAGAGGAGAAGCAGGGGAGTAGCGAGGGGAGAGGAGGATTAGTCGGGCAGCAGAGTTGAGGACAGACTGGAGTGGTGCAAGAGAGTTGACGGAGAGGCCACAGAGGAGGATGTTGCAGTAATCGAGGTGGGAGATGATGAGGGCATGCACAAGAGTTTTAGTAGATTGAGGGCTGAGGAAGGGACGGATTCTGGAAATGTTTTTAAGTTGGAGGCGACAGGAGGTGGAAAGAGTTTGGATGTGTGGTTTGAAGGACAGGGCAGAGTCGAGAGTTACTCCGAAGCAGCGGATTTCAGGTGCAGGAGAGATCGTGATGCCATTTACCATAATAGATAGATCGGGTAGGGAAGATACATGAGATGGAGGAAAGATGATGAGTTCGGTTTTGTCAACATTGAGTTTTAGGAAGCGAGAGGTGAAGAAGGAGGATATGGCTGATAGACACTCCGGGATTCTGGACAGCAGAGAGGTGACATCTGGGCCAGAGAGGTAGATCTGAGTGTCGTCCGCATACTCCATATCCTTTTCTACTACCCTGAAAGGCTACAAATAGGGCGTCATCCTTCCTCCACTGACTGGTTACTGACATGTATTGAAGTATAGCTCTTCTTACATCTAACGTATGGAATCTTTGCTCCCCAAGGTTTCTAGGATTATTGCAGAATGATGGCAAGATAATCTCCTGAGTCCTATGGAACTTGAGTACCACCTTGGGGAGATAGGAACGGATCTGGTCTTAGAACCACTCTATCATCAAAAATTTGGGTATATGGGGAGCGTACCGATAGAGCCTGTAGGTCGCTTACTCTACGTGCAGATGTTAGGGCTACCAGTAATACTGTCTTAAGTGTGAGGATTTTTGGGGATAGTTCCTGCAATGGCTCAAAGGGACCTGTGGTTAATGCATCTAAGACTAGATTTAGGTCCCAGGGTGGTATCTTGGGGATAATAACCGGCCTAGACCTGCCACAAGCTTTTATGAATCTGGAAATCCACCTATTAGATGCTAGATTGCAGTTATATAGGGCTCCTAGAGCCGAAACCTGGACTTTGAGGGTGCTAGTTACTAACCAGAGTTGTAGCCCTGTCTGTAAGACTTCTAAGATAGGCCCCACCAGAGCTATATCTCCGAAAGGTTCTCCCAGGAAGTCTAGGAACTTTTTCCATGTTCTACCGTAAATTCTGGATGTGCCGTGTTCAGGACAAGGTCCCTGTCAGGACAGGAAACCCAACTGAAGCGAGGGAGAGGTACCGCCTTTTTATTTCAGAAGGTTTCCTTTCCTGACAGGGCGGATCCCCTCTCTCATGGGTGCCGTCATGGGAGACGGGAAAATCAAACTGTGTTGAAATCTATTGAGAATAGTTTAATGTACAATATACATTCACTCATTTTTGTGGCTGCCTTTTTTTTTGGCTTGTGACTGTAACGTAAGTTTCCATGGAATGACCCAACAGGCAACGCTGTATACACAGACTAGGAGCAATCAGTGGTGCCAGTATATTACATAGTGAGATAGCACACACAGGGCTGAGCCGTAGCACTAGGTATATACACAGCAGGCAGCACTGTATACACAGCCTAGGAGCAATCAGTGGTGCCTGTATATTACATAGTGGGAGCACACACAGGGCTGAGCTGTGGTACTAGGTATATACACAGCCTAGGAGCAATCAGTGGGGCCTGTATATGACATAGTGGGAGCACACACAGGGCTGAGCTGTAGTACTAGGTATATACACAGCAGGCAGCGCTGTATACACAGCCTAGGAGCAATCAGTGGTGCCAGTATATTACATAGTGGAAGCACACAAGGTCTGAGCTGTAGTACTAGGTATATACACAGCAGGCGCGCTGTATACACAGTCTAGGAACAATCAGTGGTACCTGTATATTACATAGTGGGAGCACACACAGGGCTGAGCTGTAGCACTAGGTATATACACAGCAGGCAGCGCTGTATACACAGCCTAGGAGCAATCAGTGGTGCCTGTATATTACTAGTGGGAGCACACGGGCTGAGCCATAGCACCAGGTATATACACAGCAGGCAGCGCTGTATACACTGCCTAGGAGCAATGAGTGGTGCCTGTATATGACAAAGTGGGAGCACACACAGGGCTGAGCTGTAGTACTAGGTATATACACAGCAGGCAGCGCTGTATACACAGCTAGGAGCAATCAGAGGTGCCTGTATATTACATAGTGGGAGTACACAAAGGGCTGAGCCATAGCACTAGGTATATACACAGCAGTCAGCACTGTATACACAGCCTAGGAGCAATCAGTGGTTCATGTTTTTTACATAGCTGGAGCACACACAGGGCTGAGTCGTAGCACTAGGTATACACACAGCAGGCAGCGCTGTATACACAGCCTAGGAGCAATCAGTGGTGCCTGTATATTACATAGTGGGAGCACACACAGGGCTGAGCTGTGGTACTAGGTATATACACAGCCTAGGAGCAATCAGTGGTGCCTGTATATTACATAGTGGGAGCATACACAGGGATGAGCTGTAGCACTAGGTGTATACACAGCAGGCCGCGCTGTATACACAGCTGGAGCAATCAGTGATGCCAGTATATACATAGTGGAGCACACAGGGCTGAGCTGTAGTACTAGGTATATACACAGCGGCTGCGCTGTATACACAGCCTAGGAGCAATCAGTGGTGCCAGTATATGACATAGTGGGAGCACACACAGGGCTGAGCTGTAGCACTAGGTATATACACAGCAGGGCCGGCTGTATACACAGCTAGGAGCAATCAGGGTGCTGATATGACATAATGGAGCACACACAGGGCTGAGCCGTCACTAAATATACACAGCAGGCCGCGCTGTATAAACAGCCTAGGAGCAATCAGTGGTGCCTGTATATTACATAGTGGGAGCACACACAGGGCTGAGCTGTAGTACTAGGTATATACACAGCCTAGGAGCAATCAGTGGTGCCTGTATATTACACAGTGGGAGCACACACAGGGCTGAGCTGTAGCACTGGTATATACCAGCGGCTGTATACACAGCCTAGGAGCAATCATGGTGCCTGTATATTACATAGTGGGAGACACACACAGGGCTGAGCTGTAGTACTAGGTATATACACAGAGGCCGCTGTATACAAGCCTAGGAGCAATCAGTGGTGCCTGTATATGACAGTGGGAGCACACACAGGGCTGAAGCTGTAGTACTAGGTATAACACAAGCCTAGGAGCAATCAGTGGTGCCTGTATATACAGTGGGAGCACACACAGGGCTGAGCTGTAGTACTAGGTATATACACAGCCTAGGAGCAATCAGTGGTGCCTGTATATTACACAGTGGGAGCACACACAGGTGAGCTGTATACTAGGTATATACACAGCAGGCGCGCTGTATACACAGCCTAGGAGCAATCAGTGGTGCCTGTATATGACATAGTGGGACACACACAGGGCTGAGCTGTAGTACTAGGTGTATACACAGCCTAGGAGCAATCAGTGGTGCCTGTATATTACATAGTGGGAGCACACACAGGGCTGAGCTAGTACAGTATATACACAGCAGTCAGCGCTGTATACACAGCCTAGGAGCAATCAGTGGTGCCTGTATATGACATAGTGGGAGCACACACAGGGCTGAGCTGTAGTACTAGGTATTACACAGCAGGCAGCGCTGTATACACAGCCTAGGAGCAATCAGTGGTGCCTGTATATTACAATAGTGGGAGCATACACAGGGCTGAGCTGTAGCACTAGGTGTATACACAGCAGCCACTTGTATACACAGCCTAGAGCAATCAGTGGTGCCTGTATATGACATAGTGGGAGCACACACGGGCTGAGCTGTAGCAGTAGGTGTATACACAGCAGGCGCGCTGTATACACAGCCTAGGACAATCAGTGGTGCCTGTATATGACATAGTGGGAGCACACACAGGGCTGAGCTGTAGTACTAGGTATATACACAGCCTAGGAGCAATCAGTGGTGCCTGTATATTACACAGTGGGAGCACACACAGGGCTGAGCTGTAGTACTAGGTTATACACAGCAGGCCCGCTGTATACACAGATAGGAGCAATCATGGTGCCTGTATATTACACAGTGGGAGCACACACAGGGCTGAGCTGTAGTACTAGTATATACACAGCAGGCGCGCTGTATACACAGCCTAGGAGCAATCAGTGGTGCCTGTATATGACACAGTGAGAGCACACACAGGGCTGAGCTGTAGCACTAGGTTATACACAGCCTAGGAGCAATCAGTGGTGCCTGTATATTACACAGTGGGAGCACACACGGGGCTGAGCCGTAGCACAAGTATATACACAGCAGCCGTGCTGTATACACAGCCTAGGAGCAATCAGTGGTTCCTGTATATTACACAGTGGGGCACACACAGGGCTGAGCTGTGGTACTAGGTATATACACAGCCTAGGAGCAATCAGTGGTGCCTGTATATGACATAGTGGGAGCACACACGGGCTGAGCTGTAGTACTAGGTATATACACAGCATAGGAGCAATCAGTGGTGCCTGTATATGACATAGTGGGGCACACACAGGGCTGAGCTGTAGCACTAGGTGTATACACAGCCTAGGAGCAATCAGTGGTGCCTGTATATGACAGTGGGAGCACACACAGGGCTGAGCTGTAGTACTAGGTATATACACAGCCTAGGAGCAATCAGTGGTGCCTGTATATTACATAGTGGGAGCAACACAGGGCTGAGCTGTAGCACTAGGTGTATAAGCAGGCGCGTGTTACCCGCCTAGGAGCAGTCAGTGGTGCCTGTATATGACATAGTGGGAGCACACACAGGGCTCAGCTGTAGCACTAGGTATATACACAGCAGCCGCGCTGTATACACAGCCTAGGAGCAATCAGTGGTGCCTGTATATGACATAATGGGAGCACACACAGGGCTGAGCTGTAGTACTAGGTATATACAGCAGCCGCTGTATCACAGCCTAGGAGCAATTAGTGGTGCCTGTATATTACACAGTGGGAGCACACACAGGGCTGAGCCGTAGCACTAATATATACACAGCAGGCCGCTGTATAAACAGCCTAGGAGCAATCAGTGGTGCCTGTATATTACACAGTGGGAGCACACACAGGGCTGAGCTGTAGCACTAGGTTTACACAGCCTAGGAGCAAACAGTGTGCCCGTATATTACAAGTGGGAGCCACACGGGTCGGAGCTGTAGCACTAGGGATATAACAGCCCAGGGGCAATCAGTGGTGCCTGTATATTACCAAGTGGGAGCACAAAACAGGGTGGGGCTGAACTAGGTTAATACACAGCCCAGGAGCAATCAGTGGTGCCTGTATATTAACAGTGGGAGCAAACACAGGGGTGAGCTGTAGACTAGGTGTATACACAGCCTAGGAGCAATCAGTGGGTGCCTGTATTTACAGTGTGAGCCCCACACAGGGGGCTGAGATGGTAGCAACTATGGTTATACACAGCCTAGGAGCAATCCTGTGCCTTTTCCCCGGGGGAACACCCCAAAGGGGG
>JARQOD010000001.1:657426083-657467049 GCA_033576555.1 Oophaga sylvatica
CCGGACAACCGCCGTCCCAGAGACTGCCTGGTCACTTTGTGACAACCTGCCTGTCCGAACGCCTTGGTCCTTGCCGTACAACCTGCCTTCCTGCCGGTTTCCCTTGGTCTCCCTGTGAGAGTCGTCCTGGGTCGGTGCGATTTCTCCGCTGGGCCTTTGCTACCCTTTTAGCCTGAGAGGGCCGCCTAGTTTGCCCGTGCCAGATGACCCGGACTTCATAAACCCGGATACCCGCACGTCTGACGTTGTCCGGGGCCCCGGTGTTGATTTCTACGTGAGCCGTGCAGCCCAGGCCTAGGTGAGCCATAAGTATGCCCGTGCCAGATGATCCGGCTTCATCAACCCGTGATGACCCGCCACGCTGAATTGTTGGGTCGGTGTCTATTTTCCGCTGAGCCTGTGCTCCCAAGGCCTGAGAGAGAGGCCTCCCAAGTAGCCGTCCAAGAACCCGGACTGCATCTCCCGTGTGTCCTCCAGCACTCGCTGTGATCCGGGTTGTGTACCCTTCTTGATGGCGGAATCGGGAGCCGGTCTTTGTTCGTTTTGTACTTTTGTTCTTTAAGAAATTTATGTTTCTTCTTACCTGAAGTTGTGCGGTTTTTCTAGCCTCAGGTCGCCACTTGCCACATGCCGTGCCGGACCCGGTCGTGCCCTCCCTAGTCCGGGCGGCCCGGGTCCCCTCCGTGGTCCAGTGGGCCACATTCTCTTACCCTGGGACCAGCCTCAGTCGTCGGGGACTGGCGGGTGGAGATTGGCTACTAGGCAGCTATGCCCTGTCCCGACGCCCCACAGCCGTGGGAAGCGCCTCTAAGCTCTGGCCAGGCTCCCGTAGCATGTGCGGCTGCAGGACTTTTTCCAAGCTCCACCTGATGTGTGAATAACTACTTGGTCCCCAAGGGTAAGTGGACTAGATGGCTCGATTCCCGCTTGGCACGGTTCGGGATTTCGAGCTATTAACTTGCTCCCAAAATTTTGTGAACTAGGGACTTACCGCCAAACCCAGTGAATTTTTCTGGGGAATTTTTTTTTTACTTGGGTTCTTCAGAAGAGGGGGCCTGAGGGGGGGATACTGTAACGCTGGTATTGTCTGTACTTTGTTTTCCAGCGTTACTTTCATGTTTTTTCTTAACCCTTTTCTCCTTTCCCCCTAACCAGCGGGATAATGTTGTTTTACCTTATGGTGCTGCTCAGTTCCCGGCTCTGTGGTACCCGTACTTGGTGATGGCTCCGTGCTTTGCATGACCGCCGATGTGCGGTTCCTGACTTGCTTGAAAGCCGTCCGTAGCTTAAAAGTCCTCTGCAGTGGTGATGATTAGCTGGTTGGCACAGCCATTGTTGGGTTCCCTCGTGTTTGCGCTGGCTTGCTAGGGGGCGCGGCCCACACCTGTCCTGCTTTTTGTGGATTGGGGTTTTATAGAGTTACTGCTCCGCCTATCGCTGTGAAGCAGCTATTATAAAGTTCCCCCCTGTGGGCGTTGCCAGACTTCGCATTGAATCCACACTGAATCCCTGAACCTAGCCGTAGTGGTTGTGTGTTCAGCTCCGCTTGAAGTTGATCAGCTCTGGAGAGCTGATTCCCTGTTCCTGCTATGTCTTTGTTCCTGATCCTGGATCAAACCCGGTACCTAATTCTGAATTGTGTCTTGTGTTTTCGCCTATCTGGGGGTTTCCCAGATCGCCGTTCCTGGAGGCGTTACCAGGCCGTTCCGCGTGTCTAATTACCTGAACCCCTTCTTGGATCGACCTGTACCGACTGTCTGAACTGTTCCTCTTGTTATGTTCCTGAAATCCTGCTGTGTCCAGAACCCTGTGCCAGGACTGGAATCCTTGCTATATAACCTGAGTTCTCTTGGAAGGGAGAGTCCGGTTTGTGCTGGTTTCTGTTACTTGTGCTCAGCCCTGTGCAATACCCCGCCAGCTCCCGTTGACCTGGCGGGGCTTGCACCAGACCGGGGGTTCCTTTCAGGCGTGCCGATGTCCGGATCCTAGCCGATGACCATGGCCTGATGTCCGATGCGCGACCACTTCCAATGTCCGGATCCAACCTTCCTGCCTGTTCCGGATCCTGCCATCTTGCCAGATTCCGGAGCCTGTGATCGGTGCCAATGCCCCGGGAGTCCGAGCCTGTGTTCCAGTCCGTGTTCCTGTGATTAATCCTGTTCCTGCCGGGTTTTCCCTGACTCCCTGAGCCCGTCCGTGTTCCTGTCGTGTTCCTGACTCTCTGAGATCCAATCCGTGTTCCTTGTTCCTGTGCAGCAACTCTGTTTAGCCATCAGCCCTGATTCCAGTTACCTTCTGTTACCTGTCGGTTGCCTGTTGCCTCCGTCTGCAGTTCCTTCCAGAGGTTTCGGAGTCATCTGCAGAGATCCCCGCTTTTGCGTCACCTGGAGCGTCATCTGCCCCGTGCACCTACCTGGGGCTCCACCAAATCAGGTGTTTTACCTCCTGTTAGAGCTGCCTGGCACTTCTTACAACCTCCTGTCTTGAGACGCCGGGGTCACTTGCCGTGACACCTGCCTGTCCCAGAGACGCCTGGCATTTTTCGTGAAACCTGCCTGTCCCAAGACTGCCGGTACTTGCCGTGACAACTGCCTGTCCCAGAGACTGCCCTGGCACTTTCCGGAAAAAATGCCTGTCCCAGAGCTGCCTGGTCATTGCCGTGAAAAACCGCCTGCCCTGGTCACTTGCCGTGACCCGCCTGCCCTGGCACTTGCCTGACAACCTGCCTGCCTGGTCCTTGCCGTGACAACCTGCCTGCCGGTCACTTGGTGACAACCGCCTGCCCGGCACTTGCCGTGAAACCGCCTGTCCCAGAGATTGCCCTGGTCATCCGTGACAAACCTGCCTGTCCCAGAGACTGCCTGGTACTTGCTGTGACAACCGCCCTGTCCCAAGACTGCCTTGGTCACTTGCCGTGACAACCTGCCGGTCCTGCCGGTTCCCCTTGGTCTACCCTGTGATGACGTCTGTCCTGGGCGGTTTTGATGTTCTCCTGCGAGCCTGTGACGCCGGGAGGCCTGAGAGGCCGTCCTATTGCCCGTCCCAGATACCCTGGATTCATCAACCGGATGAACCCCCACGTCTGCGTTCGTCCTGGGCCGGTGTTGATGTTCCCTGGAGCCTGGCCCCCCGGGAGGCCTGGGTGAGGCATACTAGTATCCCGGCCCAGTGATCCTGGTTCATCAAACCCGTGATGACCCGCCACGTCTGAAGTTGTCGAGGTCGGTGTCTATGTTTCCGCTAGCCCCGTGCTACGCCTAGGCCTGAGAAGAGAGGCCTCCAAGTATCCTGTGCCAGATAAAACCCCGGACTGCATTACCCGTGAGTCCTCCAGCACTGTCTGTGATCCTGAGTTGTGTACCTTCTCGTGGGGAAAAATCGGGGGAGCCCGGTCTTATGTTCTGTTTATGTACTTTTGTTTCTTTAAGAAACTTTTATGTTTCTTTTACGAAGTTGGCGGTGTTTTTCTGTCCTGCGTCCCCCTTGCCACATGCTCAGCTCCAGGACCCGGGCGCTGCCCTTCCCACCGGGCAGGCCCGGGTTCTCCCTCCGTGGTCCAGGGGTCCAATTCTCTTTCCTTGGGACCCATGCCTACGTCGCGTGGGGCTGGCGGGTGGGAGCAGCTAGCTAGCAAGCTATGCCATGTCCCGCGCCCCACAGCGTGGGAAGGCCTCACCTAGGGCACTTAAAATCTAGACGTGCGGGCCGGCAAGTGCCATCTGAGAGCATCGCCTCTTGTTGCAGGTGTTTTTAATCACGGGCCACTACCCCTCCACAGGGATATAGATTTCAGTTAAGAGAGGATTCACATTGGTTCCCATACAGAGAAGACTTTTTCTAAGGGAAAAAAGGAAAAATTCGCTGGGATTTGGAATAAAGCAAATTAAATCAAACACTTGGTGCCGGGATTTCCTTTTACTTGGAAATATTCTTCCCGGCACCACGAACGACTGGAGTGTGATATTTGCTTATCACATTTATTCTAAGAGGGCTGGCATAGGTTTTTGGCCTGGAAAATGGAATCGCCTTAACATGGCTTCCAGGAACTGAATTGGCCAATTTTTGTGCTAAGCTGCTCAATTTTTCATTTTCTAATTTTCATATTTCATATTTTATGCTATGGCGCTGCCTTACTTTTTTAGTGTTATGATGTTAGGGATCGAGCTCCCCGCTGCTGCACAAGGGGAATCCTAACAGTCCCACTGCGGCCCCCCCATCCCCGGCCGCTGGGCTGCTCAGCAGAGACGTCAGTGCAGGTCTCGCCAGTCAAATGCTGTGCAGAGGCTTGTTGCTGCCTCCCTGGTTCCTTATTTAACCAGTGCTGGAGAGGCAGTCCTGGGACAAAGTCCTCGCTTTCTCCATCTAGATGCCCAGGGAAGATCTCCCCATTGGGATCGGGTCACAGTCGGTTCAGCGCGACTCCCCATTGGTCCGCCTGGAAGGTCCGAAAATTGCTTGTGCTCGGAACAGTTTCTCAGGTCCTTTTCGGGGCCTTAGCTGGGCCCCCCGCTCTATTAAAAAGGTGGATAACCGCGGCCAGCGCGCTAGTATCAATCTGTTAGTGCCGCCAGTGTGTCATGTAGCATGTGGTTAGAACGGCAAAATAAGCCCCTAGAATCCGGCACTCCGGTGATTTTGTATCTGTGTTCAGGGCTGGCTAAAACGCATTAAAAACCGGCTACTCCGGTAGGAGGAATTTTTGTTTTCTGATTGCATGACCACAGACTGCATCCTTTAGGTTATCTGTGTCCCTGTGAGTCTAACAGGAACAGTCTTTGTCACAGCGGCTCTTTAAATAACAGAGCCGCTTATATCGCCATATAGCGCTACAGATTTTAGTTAGGACTTTGTGGAATAACAAGTTTGCCCATACGCCATTTGTACGGATTTCATCTGCGACTCTGGGGGATAACGGTTCGCTCATACTGCCTATTTCGCCTTTTACTGCAGCAGGCTCTGCCGCACGGTGGACCCGGGCTGCAAACCACCTCCCTTAATATCTTTAGGTGCGTTCCGCAGGCCCTTAACATAATACTGTGCCAGGGTTGGCTTGTAAAATGGCGGATGCCCCGGGGTCTACCGCAGTTCATCAGCAGCTGGAGGGTAGGTTGGTTTGCTCTTGAGCGCACAACCTCGCTTGGTGTTACCGCAGTCGCTGTTAGGTGCTAGCGTGGCTGCAGCCAGTTTGTCTCTCCACCTCTGCCCCCTACATTATCCTACCCGCTTCCTGACAAGTTTCCGGTGACAGCAAGCAATGTCGGGGATTCGGAGTCAGTGCTCTATTAAGCTCGAGTTCTGGCGCCGTTTCCCCACGGATCGGGGAAAGTGGGTTTTGTATTGCTCACTCTCGGGCCCAGAGGTTGGAGTGGGGCAAGCCGCGTGGGAGCGCGATGTCGTGAGTGCTCCTCGTTTCTTGGAGGCTCTTAAAAAGGTCTTTTTGGGACCTAGGTCACCACATGCGGCGCTCCAGCTGCGTATGGCACCGGGTTCGGTTTGGTTCAGTCAGTTTTCCTTCCAATTTCGGCTCTGGCCTCTGAGCAAATGGTCGGTAAAGTTTCTTCCGGCTCTGGAGAGTACTGGCTGCCTGTTAAAGACGCTTTTGGTACCGGGGGAAATTCCCGCCCAAACTGGGAAGTATTCTTATCTCCCCTTCGACCCCGTTTTCCAGCGGAGGTTGGAGCGGACCCTGGGCGGGTTTGGTTGGCTCCCCCTTTGCCCAAACCTCTGAATCCCGTTCGGGGGTCCTAACCCCAAAAGGCCAGGGGTTTCTGTGAGGGACCAAGTTCTGGGCCGCTCGACTAACCGTGGTCCGTAATCTTTGCCAGCAGACAGGCCATGCTAACAGAGTCCACAGCGATGGGGGGGGAAGCGATGGTCTAGGACCCTGGGGGAGGTTCATGGAGACAGCTGCATTTCCTCCAAGATGACATTTAAAGGGGCGTCCTTAGGTCTTCCACTTTGCGTCGAGCTTTGTGTGGCTCGGGAGCAGAGGGGAATTTCATGTCATTCACCTTTTCTCGTCGCCACGCAATCATCTGGTAGCGCTCGACAACAGGATGTCCGGGTAGTGAAGGGTTGACATTGCCCTGCAAATTACACACGACTGTTCCCCCTTACTTTGTGTTTATTCCCTTCCCATCAGTAAATTATTTCCTTCGTCCTTCCCGATGGAATAACAAATCCTACTGGGGGTACCCCGGCTCCGTTTCCACTCTCCTCATATTGAGTGGACCCCCCTGTACGCGGTCTTTATATGGACGTGTCATAAACTATTTTAAAAAACAACATCTTTTAAAACATATAATTTGCAACATCACATGAAATATAGAATAGATTTACCTGACACGTATCGTTGAACTCAGGATTAATTTTTGAGGATTGATACAGTCACAGGAAAGAAGAGGAGGGGGTCTAACCTGACCCCCCCCAAACTGGGGTCCAAACAATCCTCACCTTGGAGTACGTAAAGGTTCGGGGTCCAAGTCTCCAGCCTAACCTGTCTCCTCAGTCCCTGAAACCCTTAATCAGTCCTAAGAAGGATTTGATTACCACCAAAGGGATTGGGTGTCTCTGCTAAATAAAGTTAAAAAAAAACAGACTGGAGAAAACACAGACTTGCATACAACTCAAAACGAAGGAACATAAATGTCTGGATATAAAACTTAAGCAAGTTGAGTTAAAACAACTAAGGAGCTCTTTAACTTAAGTCTATACAGTACAATCATCTGTGGTCTGCAGAAGAATTTTCATGGCAACTCCCAAACAGACAAACCAGAGTTTAAAGGAAAACCAATAACAAATAATTAATTGCAGCGGGGAGGAAACTGCACCCAGTCCCCAAACTGAGCACAGCAGAATTAACCCCTAACTGCCAAACACAAAGAAACAGCAATAGCGTGAGAAGCAGAATGTGCAACCGGCGTCTTCTGGCGATGCCACTCAGTACCCCCCCTTTACGAGGGGCCTCCGGAAACCCTCAGGGCCGGTTTGCCCCCGGGGTTCTGGGAAGGTCCGCACCAACGATTGCGTTAAGTCAAGCAGGAACCCACGTCCTTCCTCTGGACCATACCCCTTCCAATGCACCAAGTATGAAGGGACCCCCGGCGATTCAGCGTGAGTCAATGTTTTGACCGAAACCCAAGTTCCATTGACCACCACTGGAGGAGGAGGTAGAGGTGATGGTATGACTGGTGCCACGTACCTCTTGTAATTTGTGGAACACATTTGAATTTTAACGTGGGGGGGAGGTCCAGACGAAATGCCACAGGTTAATTAGGAACTGTCCTGTAGGCCGATGAATTCTGGGGCCCAGCTTCAGGAGGAACTTTTAAGTTTTATATTCCGGTAAAACCATACCAGATCGTTCACATTAAGTTGGACAGAAACTCTCCTCCTATCAGCCTAGTTTGTAACGGTTCCCAACACTCAGTTATTCAATTCACCCTCTCCACACAAAAAGCAATGACGCGAGAAAGCCCCCTCAGGAACCCCAGAAGGGGCCCCCCCCCCCCATTGAAAGTACAAAATGGGGATGAAAACCATATGCCCCAAAAAACGGGGATTTACCTGGACTCCTCCGCCTTTTTAAGAGCGAACTTGCCAGAGGCAAAAAGAAGCCATCCTCCTGGTTTCTGAGCAAAACCCGAAAAATTAAGCTCTGGGGTTTGTTTCAGACCCTGTTGACCATTGGTCGCGGTGAAAAGCGGGAAAATGACAATTGATCCCCCGACGTAAAAAATGCCCTCCAAAAACTTGGAACAAACGAACCCCCTATCTGACCCACATCAGAAGGAACCCAAAAGTCTCACAACCCCCAATGAACACCTGCCCCAAGTTTTAGCATTAGGGAGGGCAGGAAGAGCAATGAATGTGCCTCTTACTGAACCTTCAACAACCCAGTTTTGACAGTCTTCCCTGGCTGGGAAGGTCCGTGATGAAGTCCATAGACAAATGAGTCCATGGACGCTCGGAAGTTTCAAGGTAAGAGGTCCCAGACGGACGGGTATGAGGGGTCTTGAGCGGCACAAACCCCACAGGGACGCGACAAAAGTTAAAACATCTTTATTAACGTTAGGCCACCAAAACGGCGGGGAAAGGAATCTAAGTAGCCTTATCCTGGTTCCTGCCCAACAAATTTATGGCCTCAATAACCTTTTGTCTCAACTGATTTGGGACAAACAGTCTCCCTGGAGGCCTGAGGGGGTCCCCCTGAACCTCTAATACCTCCCCTCAAGCTCGAACTACAAAGGCACTACCACCCCCTCCTGAAGGAAGGATGGGGGTCTCCATTTTCCCCGCCCCTGGGAACTGCGGAAAAGGGGCATCCGCCTTAACATTCTTAGATCCGGGGCGTAAGTACAACAAAATTAAACCGGTAAAAAACAACGACCATCGAGCTTTCTGGAATTCAGCGCTTGCAGTTTCCCCAAAAAACGCAGGTTCTTTGACTAATGACGGTGACCGGGTGGCTGCCCCCCCAAAAAGTGAGCCATTCTTCAAAAAGCCAACTTAATGGCCAAAGTTCCCTATTGCCGATATTAATTCCTTTCGGCGGACGACAATTCTTAAAAAGAAAGCGCAGGATCCATTTACCAGGGGACGGACCCTGGGACAATATTGACCCCCCCCTACTCGACGTCCACCTCCACAAAAACGGCTGTGATCACTGGTTGGATGAGAAGGGTGCCGAAAGCAAAACATTTTTTTCAAAGAGGAAAAAGCTGGCAACTTTGTCCGACCATTTTTAAAAAAAACCGTTCCCTTTTCTTGTCATGTCAGTGAGAGGTTTTGAAACGAGAAAATTACAAATAATTTCGGTAGTAGTTAGCAAACCCAGAAAACGCTGCAGGTTTTTGGGCCAGGAAAATGTCCCCGGGGTCTTAGATTGGTCGATGTCAGTAAACTATTCTTAAAAGAACAACATTATAAACATAAGATTTGCAACAAGCATGTAAATATAGAATAGATTTACCTGGGCAGTTCGTTGAAATAGGATTAATCTTGAGGATTGTTACCTGTCACAGGAAAGAAGAGGACGGGGTCTAACCTGACCCTAAAGGGGTCCAATAATCCCTCACCTTGGGGTATGTTATGGTTCAGAGGTCCAATCCCACCTAACCCTGTTCCTATCAGCCCTGAACCCGTAAACATCCTAAGAAGGATTCTGATTACCACCAAAGGAATGGTGATTCTGTAAATCACAGTTAGAAAATAAGCGACTGGGAAAACCAGATTGATACACACTCAAACCAGAAGGAAAATAAATGATCTGGGAAATAAAACTTAAGCAAGTTGAGTTTAAACAACTAAGGAGCTCTTTAACTTAATCTTACAGATACAAACCTATCGTGGTCTGCATGAAGAATTTCCCTGGCAAACCCCAACAGAAACAGGATTTAAAGGAAACCAACAACAAATAATTTAATTGCGCCGGGAGAAAACTGCACCCGTCCCAGAAGAGCACAGACAAATTAACTCCCTAACTGCCAAACAAAAGAAACAGCAACTCGCTGGGAGAAGCAAATGTGCAACCGCGACGATCTTGGGCAGCACCTGACACTCCGGTGGATACTGGGTTGGGTGAACATGTAAGGGCAGATTGTTAGAATGTGTAAGATGGTTTCTGAGCAAGGTCCCACTTGTGGTTAAGCGTATGAACCTTTCAGCGAGGAATGGCAATTGGGATCACTGACTGGTCTGATATAAGGAAGGTTCAACCCCCCGGTGGTTGCCGGTGATCAATTGGTTCTTGTCTCAATTGTTTGGTTCCTGGATCATTTAGAAGTTTGCTGGTTTGCCGAATTTTCTATCGATAAATATTTTCTGCTTTTATTTTTGTGCTTGCTTTTTCATAGTTCCTGCACTTTGTGGAGGTCAGAGGCCCCTCCGGGGCTTGTGCTCCTCTATTTATCTGAAGCCACTGTTATTTGTTCTTTGCTTTTTCCTGTTTTTTCAGTGGCTGGGCTTAGTTTTGTTCACCAGAGATCGTTTAGGTGGTAGAGATCGTGTGATCTCGGTGTTTTTGAATCAAGAAGAGTTGGTTTTTTTTAGGGTTTTTTTTTGGATTGCAGTGAGAATCCTTTCCTGTACTTTTCTGTCTAGACAGATGGGGCCCCAGGTTTGCTCATTCTATTTTCTTCTGTGTCCGTGTTCTTTTTGTCTAACCGCCATTACATTTTTGGGGGGGGCTTCCTATTTTCTTGGGGATCTGCTCCGGGGCAGATAGATTTCCTCTTTCTGCCTTTAGGTGTAGTTATCTTCAGGCTGTGACGAGGCGTCTAGGTCAACGTAGGAACGCTCCACGGCTACCTCTAGTTGTTGGTTAGTTCAGGTTACTGCAATTCAATAGGTTCCAAACTCTCTGGTGTATTGCCGTATTTGCTTTTTCTCCTCAGCTACCAAACACAACAGTATCACCGACCCAAATGAAAATTATATGGTACTCACGAAGGGAAAAATAGGTGTGGAAAGAAAAAAAAAAAAAAGTTGTCAGAGTTGTCAGAGATTTTTTTTTCCCCTGTTTGTTGCATTTTTTCCTCTTTTTCTCTGGGTGCTGAGGAGGATTTTTTTTTCTCTCAATGGAGCTTGCACAGTTGTCTGGCCGTGTGGATCAGCTTGCCACGAGATTCGGAGTATTGCTACCTATCTTGCTAGGTTGCGGGTTGTGGAACCTAGGATTTCCCATGCCAGATTTGTTTTTGGGGGATCGGGCAAAATTTCTGAATTTCAATAATAACTGTAAGTTGTTTTTTGCCTTAAAGCCTAAGTCCCTCAGGGAACGCAGCACAGCAGGTTCAAATTGCCATCTCTCTCCTGCGCAGCGACCCTCAGGATTGGGCTTTTTCCCTGACACCTGGGGATCCTGTTTTGAATGATATTGATGTATTTTTTCTGGCTCTGGGGTTATTGTACGATAACCTAATGTCACTGATCAATCTGAAAAAACCCTTGTTGGCATTAAATCAGGGTCTTGAAGACGCTGAGTTGTACTGTCAGAAATTCCGAAAGTGGGCAGTCCTGACCAAATGGGAATGATGATGCTTTGGCAGCCCTTTTTCAGAAGGGCTGTCAGAAAATGTAAAGGATGTTATGGTGGATTCCTGCTCCTCTGGTCTCAATGATTCTATGTCATTGGCTATTCAATTGACAGACATTTGCGTGAGCGCAGAGGTATGCGTGAGATAGTGTTGCCTTGTGGCCAGCTTCTGAGCCCATGCAGTGTGATAGAGTGACTTCTTGGGCACAGCGTCATGAGTTTCGAAAGCGCAATGGGTTATGTTTCTACTGTGGTGACGCCTTCATGCTATTCAGTTGCCTAAGCGGGGGAAGACATTTTGCACGCTAAGTTGTCTTAGATAGTGTTCAGACTAAATTTCTGTTTGACTGTTACCCTGATTTGCTCCCTGTCCACATTTTCTGCTCAGACTTTTGTTGATTCAGGAGCAGCTATTAACCTGATGGATTTTGATTTTGCCAAACATTGTGGGTTTCCCATGATACCCCTGCGGAAGTCTATTCCCTACTGGGCATTGATTTCTACCCTTTGGCGGAGAATAAATCCCAGTTTTCTACTCAGGTGATAATGAGGGTTTGAACCAGATAATCAGGAGAGTTGCAAATTTCTGGTGCTGCATAATCTGCATGACATTATTGTACTAGGTTTCCCTTGGTTACAGTTCATAATCCTGTTTTGGATTGAAATCTGTGTCTGTGACCACTTGGGCTGCCAATGTGTTAATGCTGAAACTCCTGTTTTTTTTGCCTCTCCCCAGTCTTAGGATGTTCCTGACTTTTTGACTGATTTTTTCGGATGTATTTAGTGAAATAAGTCTGCATCCTTGCCCCTACAGGAGCTATGATTGCGCTATTGAATTAGTGCCTGGTGGTAAATTTCCTAAAGGTTGCCTTTTTGACTTGTCTGTACCTGAACACGATGCTATGCGATTTATATCAAGGAGTCATTGGAGAAGGGTCATATCAGACCATCCTCTTCACCCTTGGGTGCCGGTTTTTTTCTTTGTGACCAAAAAGGATGGTTCATTGAGGCGTGTATTGATTATCATCTCTTGATAAGATCACTGTGAAGTATCAATATCCATTACCCTTGATTTCTGACCTGTTTTCCAGGGTGAAAAGTGCTAGTTGGTTTCCAAGCTTGACCTCAGGGGGGCATATAACCTTATTCGCATTAAGCACGGGGATGAATGGAAGACGGCGTTTAATACCCCAGAGGGGCATTTTGAGTACCTAGTGATGCCCTTTGGGCTCACTAATGCTCCTTCCGTCTTCCAGTCCTTCATGAATGACATTTTCAGGGATTTTGTGGATACATTTCTGATTGTTTATTTGGATGATATCTTGATTTTTTCCAATGACTGGGACTCTCATGTGAAACATGTTCGGACTGTGTTCAGATTTTGAGAGAGAATGCACTGTATGTGAAGGGATCAAAGTGTCTTTTTGGCGTACAGAAGGTTCATTTCTGGGATTCTTTTTGTCTCCGTCTGTTATTGAAATGGACCCGGTCAAGGTTCAGGCCATCTGTGATTGGGTCCAACCTACTTCATTAAAGGCTCTTCAGAGTTTTTGGGTTTTGCCAATTATTATCGTAATTTTAATGGTAATTTCTCCGGTATTGTTAAACATTGACTGATTTGACCAAAAAGGGTTCTGATGTGGTGAATTGGCCTCCTGAGGCAGTTTCTGCGTTTCAGGAACTTAAGCAGAGATTCACTTCTGCTCCTGTTCTACGGCAGCCTGATGTTTCTCTACCGTTTCAGGTGGAGGTTGATGCCTCTGAAATTGGGGCAGGTGCCGTTTTGTCCCAAAGAGATCCAGAGACCTCTAAGAGTAACCCTTGTGCCTTTTTCTCTCAAAAATTTTCTCCAACTGAACGTAATTATGACGTGGGTAATCGGGAGTTATTGGCCATGAAGTGGGCCTTTGAGAGTGGGAGACATTGGCTGAAGGAGCCAAACATCAGGGGTGGTCCTCACGGACCATAAGAATCTGGTTTATCTCGAATCAGCCAAGCGACTTAATCCTAGACAGGCCAGGTGGGCCTTGTTTTTCACACATTTTAATTTTGTGGTTTCTTTTCTTCCTGGCACTAAGAATATAAAGGCGGATGCCCTCTCGAGGAGTTTCTTTGCGGACTCTCCTGAGTTATCTGATCCTACTGTTATTTTGAAAAGGGGTGTTGTTCTTTCCGCCATCTCGCCCAATTTGAGACTGGCTCTGGAAGGGTGTCAGGAGAATAAACCTGAGCGCTGCCTATTGGGAAATTGTTTGTCCCTGACCATGGAAGAAGAGTGTGATGTCTGAGATTCTGTCACGCTGTCCAAGCAGACAATCAGGAATTTAAAGGAAACCAATCAACAAATAATCAATTGCAGCCGGGAGAAACTGCACCCAGTCCCAGCACTGAGCACAGACAGAATTAACTCCCTAGCTGCCAAACACAAAGAAACAGCAGCTCAGCTGTGAGAAGTCAAAATGTGCAACCGCGACGATCTTCGTGGCAATGCACACATGACAGTACCCCCCCTTCTACAAGGGGCCTCCGACCCTCAGGGCCAGGCCTGCCCGGGTGAGTTCTGTGGAAGGTCCGAACCAAACGATCTGCGTTAACATCAGACGCAGGGACCCACGTCTTCTCCTCTGGACCATACCCCTTCCAATGCACCAAGTACTGAAGGGACCGGCGATTCAGACGTGAGTCAATGATCTTTGATACTTGAAATTCCAAGTTACCATTGACCAACACAGGAGGAGGAGGTAGAGGTGACGGTATGACTGGTGCCACATACCTTTTAAGTAATGACTTGTGGAACACATTATGAATTTTAAACGTAGGAGGGAGGTCCAGACGAAATGCCACAGGATTTATTATGGAACTGATCCTGTACGGCCCGATGAATCTGGGACCCAGTTTCCAGGAGGGCACTTTAAGTTTTATATTCCTGGTAGACAACCATACCAGATCGTTCACATTCAGATCTGGACCAGAAACTCTCCTCCTATCAGCCATACGTTTGTAACGGTTCCCCATCGCACTCAGATTATTCAATACACCTCTCCACACAGAAGCAAGTGACGACGAGAAACGCTCCTCCTCAGGAACCCCAGAAGGGCCCCCCCCATTGAAAGTACAAAACTGGGGATGAAAACCATATGCCCCAAAAAACGGGGACTTACCAGTGGACTCGCTCCGCCTGTTGTTAAGAGCGAACTCTGCCAGAGGCAAGAAAGAAGACCAGTCCTCTTGGTTCTCTGAGACAAAACACCGGAGATATGTCTCTAAGCTCTGATTCAGACGCTCTGTCTGACCATTGGTCTGCGGATGAAAAGCCGAGGAAAATGACAATTGCATCCCCCGACGTAAACAAAATGCCCTCCAAAATTTGGACACAAACTGAGACCCCCTATCTGACACCACATCAGAAGGCAACCCATGAAGTCTAACGATCTCCCTAATGAACACCTGCGCCAGAGTTTTAGCATTAGGGAGTGCAGGAAGAGCAGCGAAATGTGCCATCTTACTGAACCTGTCAACAACCACCAGTATGACAGTATTCCCTGACGACGGAGGAAGGTCCGTAATGAAGTCCATAGATAAATGAGTCCATGGACGCTCCGGAAGTTTCAAGGGTAAAAGGGTCCCAGACGGACGGGTATGAGGGGTTTTAGAGCGAGCACACACCCCACATGACGCGACAAAAGTTATAACATCTTTATTAGCATTAGGCCACCAAAACCGGCGAGAAAGGAGATCTAAAGTAGCCTTACTCCCTGGATGTCCTGCTAGAGCAGAATTATGATGTGCCTCAATAACCTTTTGTCTCAACAGATTTGGGACAAACAGTCTCCCTGGAGGTCCTGCAGGGGCGTCCCCCTGAGCCTCTAACACCTCCTCCTCAAGCTCAGAAAATACAGCCGACACTACCACCCCCTCCTGAAGGATAGGACTCGGGTCATCCGTTTTCCCGGCCCCTGGGAAACTGCGAGACAAGGCATCAGCCTTTACATTCTTAGACCCCGGGCGATAAGTGACGACAAAATTAAACCTGGTAAAAAAACACGACCATCGAGCTTGTCTGGAATTCAGACGCTTAGCGGATTCCAAATACAACAGGTTCTTGTGATCAGTAATAACGGTAACCGGGTGGACTGCCCCCTCCAAAAAGTGACGCCATTCTTCAAAAGCTAACTTAATGGCCAAAAGTTCCCTATTGCCGATATCATAATTCCTTTCGGCGGACGACAATTTCTTAGAAAAGAAAGCGCACGGATGCCATTTACCAGGGAACGGACCCTGGGACAATATAGCACCCACCCCTACGTCAGACGCATCCACCTCCACAATGAACGGCTGAGATGCATCTGGTTGGATGAGAACGGGTGCCGAAGCAAAACATTTCTTCAAAGAGGAAAAGGCTTGGCAAGCTTTGTCCGACCATTTAGAAAAATCCGTCCCTTTTCTTGTCATGTCAGTGAGAGGTTTGACGACAGATGAGAAATTACAAATAAATTTCCGGTAGTAGTTAGCAAACCCCAAAAAACGCTGCAGAGCCTTAAGATCCCCTGGCTGATCCCATTCAAGCACTGCTCTCACCTTTTCAGGGTCCATACGGAAACCGGAGGCTGACACCAAAAAACCCAAAAACTGAAGTTCCTGTACGGCAAATACACACTTCTCCAGTTTGGCGTATAATTTATTGTCTCGAAGATCTGCAACACCTGTCTCACATGCTCCTGATGAGACACAAGATCTGGCGAGTAAATTAAAATGTCGTCCAAATATACAACCACAAACAGCCCCACAAGGTGACGAAAAATGTCATTAACAAAATGTTGGAATACTGCTGGTGCAGTAGTCAGACCAAAAGGCATGACTAGGTTCTCATAATGTCCCTCCGGCGTGTTAAACGCCGTTTTCCACTCATCCCCCTCTTTTATCCTAATCAGATTATACGCCCCCCTGAGATCCAATTTAGAAAACCATTTGGCGCCAACAATTTGGTTGAAGAGATCAGGAATAAGAGGGAGTGGATACGGATCTCGAACAGTAATCCGATTAAGTTCGCGGAAATCCAAGCAAGGGCGTAGGCCTCCATCTTTCTTCTTCACAAAGAAGAACCCCGCGGCTACTGGGGAAGATGAAGGTCTAATATGCCCTTTGGCCAGACTTTCAGAAATATAATCTTTCATAGCCTGCCTCTCAGGACCAGAAAGATTATACAACCTAGCTTTAGGCAACTTAGCATCAGGAAGGAGATTAATAGAGCAGTCATACACGCGATGAGGAGGCAACTCCTGACACCCCTCCTCATTGAAAACATCCCCAAAATCCTCCAAAAAAGGAGGCAATGTACTAGGCACGACCGCACTGATGACTGTGTTCATGCAGTTGCTTTTGCAAAACTCACCCCATTGGCTTATTTCTCTGGACTGCCAATTAATCACAGGGTTATGTTTAACCAACCAAGGAAGTCCCAACACAATGGGAGTAGGTAGACCCTCCAACACATAACAAGATAATTGTTCCCTATGTATTGCCCCTACCCGAAGGTCAATGTTATGAACCTCATGAACAAAGCTACCTTGGCCGAGAGGCCTGGCGTCAATGGAGAATATAGGGATCGGTTTGACCAATACACTCAGATGCATACCTTGAGCCTGAGCAAACTGAGCGTCAACCAGATTAGCCCCTGAACCACTATCAAGAAGAACAGACAATCTCTCCACTCTCGTACCAACTACCACCTCCACTGGTACAAGGAACTGAGAAGAACTGGCGGATGAAATACATACTCCCAGGTTGTCGTCCACCACACAACCTGGGATTAACAGTTTTCCGGCGACTTTTGGCTCAACAAGGCACGGGATGGACATTCTCCAACAAAATGTCCCTCTTTCCCGCAGAAAAAACATCTTCTAGTCCTGCGGCGTACCGCCAATCCCCTCCTACGAAATGATGTCCCTCCCAACTGCATAGGCTCATCCGAACAGACAAGGGGAACCTCAACATAAGGGACTTTAGTGGTAGGTGGAGAAACAACAGGGAGTGGGGTTACCTCACCCCTCTCCCGAAGCCGTCTATCAGTACGGATAGCTAAGGCCATAGCAGCCTCCAGAGAAGGAGGAGACTCATACTGAGCCAAAACGTCTTTTAATTTATCAGAAAGCCCATGACAAAACTGGCTCCTAAGACTGGGTCATTCCACTGAGTATCTGTGGCCCATCTACGAAACTCAGAAGCAAATTCCTCTGCCAGACGATCTCCCTGCTGTATCTTACGTAATTTTGTCTCAGCAAGAGAGACCCGATCTGGGTCATCATATACCAATCCCAGGGCAGTAAAAAATTGATCTACAGACAGTAGAGCCGGGGATCCCGGAGGAAGGGAAAATGCCCAGGATTGAGGGTCCCCTTGCAGAAGTGAGATAACAATTCCCACTCTCTGCTCCTCACTCCCTGATGATCGAGGCCGAAGCCGAAAATACAATTTACATGCCTCCCGGAAGGTGAAAAATTTGTCTCGCCCACCAGTGAACCTGTCCGGGAGAGCAACCTTAGGTTCAACTCTGGTTTGCTCCAGGGGAGACAAAACTTTGGACTTAATGTCCGTCAGCTCCATGGATAATCCCTGCAACTGCAGAGCCAGCTGGGCTACTGGATCCATGGTAACTGGAGATAATTTTTATGGCCAGTGAAAATGTCACGCTGTCTAATGATATGTATACAATGTCAGTAAACTATTAATACAGGAACAACACTCTATACAACAACTAGTATAGCAACATCAGCATGTAAGTATAGAATAGATTTACCTGACACGATATCTGCTGAACTCAGGGTTAATCTTGAGGACTTGATGAGCTGAAACAGGAAAGAGGTGGACCGGGATCTAACCTGACCCTAAACTGGGGTCCTAACTAATCCCTCACCTTGGAGGTACTGATAATGGTTCAGAGGTCCAAGTCACCAACCTAACCCTGTCTCCTATCAGACCCTGAACCCTGTAATCAGTCCTAAGAAGGATCCTGACTACCACCAAAGGGATATGGGCTGATCTTAGCTAAATACACAGATTAGACACATAAGACAGACAGGATAACACTCGTCTGCATACACACTCAAACACCAAAGGAACATAAATGGTCTGGGAAATAAACTCTAACCAAGTTGAGCTTAAGGTACTGCCAAACTACACAATCCCTAGCGATCTCGTTAGCGTCGCATACTAATGAGATCGCTAGCGGGATTGTTTTTATATCGCTAGTAGCTACCTAACTTAGCGATGTCGTTAAGGACGCTATCGCGGTTAGCGATCTCCTTAACGACTTTAGCGGTACAAAAGTACCGCTAAATCGCTAAGAAAAGGTGCTACACTTAGCGATCATACTTACCCAGCGGGAGCGCCGACGATAAAATAGGGTCCGGAACGATTCCAGCGACGAGCGAGATCACAGCAGGAAGCTCGTCGCTGGCAGATGCCGCACAGAACAACATCGCTAACGGGATCGCTAAATAGTGACGTTTTTTAGCGATCCCGTTAGCGATGTTGTTCAGTGTGGCATACCCTTTAGAACAACTAAGGAGCTCACAACTAAAGTCTACACAGATTCATTCCTATCTGTGGTCTGCATGAAGGTTTCACTGGCAACTCCCCAAGCAGACAACCAGGAATTTAAAGGAAACCAATCAACAAATAATCAATTGCAGCCGGGAGAAACTGCACCCAGTCCCAGCACTGAGCACAGACAGAATTAACTCCCTAGCTGCCAAACACAAAGAAACAGCAGCTCAGCTGTGAGAAGTCAAAATGTGCAACCGCGACGATCTTCATGGCAATGCACACATGACAGATTCATTGTTCCGCGTTGGCTGGTCATCCCGGGATTTTTGGTACCAGAGACTTGGTGAGTCGGTCCTTTTGGTGGCCTACTTTGTCTCGTGACGTCAGGGAGTTTGTGCAGTCCTGTGGGACTTGCTCTCGTTCCAAGCCTTGCTCTCGCTCTAGTGGTTTGTTAATACCATTACCTGTGCCCAAGAGGCCATGGACCCATATCTCTATGGATTTTATTTCCGACCTCCCTGTTTCTCAGAGAATGACCGTTATCTGGGTAAACTGTGATAGGTTTTCCAAGATGATACATCTTGTGCCATTACTTAAGTTACCTTCCTCCTCCGAATTGGTGCCTTTGTTCCTTCAGCACGTGGTTCGGTTACATGGCATTCCGGAGAACATTGTGTCTGACAGAGGAGTCCAGTTTGTTTCCAGATTTTGGAGGACATTTTGTTCTAAACTTGGTGTTCAGCGGAAGACGTAGTGGTTTCACCCACAGACACTGTTCATGGAGGCTGGTGTTCAACCAACAAAGTCGGGTGCTTTGCTGCCATGTGCCTGATCATGCTGGTGGTGGTAAGGCTGGTAGTTTTGCTACCCCTGCTGATGTGAGCATGGCCGGTGGTGCAAACTGCCTTTTTGGGGTTATCGGCAGAGTCTTTAAAAAACAACAAGACTGTTAGGGGGACATTCATTGTCTTCCTCTCCAACACCACCTCCTGACCTCGACACCTGTCTTTCGGTTTTCCCCAAGGCTCTGTTCTAGGACCCCTACTCTTCTCCATCTACATCTTCGACCTGGGACAGCTGATTTAATGGCACGGATTGCAATATCATCACTGCACTGATGACACGCCGATCTACCTATCTGTACCTGACATCACCTCCATACTGACCAAAATCACATGTCTTCCTACTATATCATCCTTCTTTTCTGCTCGCTTTCAAAATGTGGACATGGACAAATCAGAAGACATCATCTTTCCAAGCTGAGTAGACATGAGAGCTGTGTATGCATCATTCGGTACCACTTTAGTAAGAGAGTAACTTAGCCCTAGAGAAAATTTTCCAGACATTCACAGCCTTTTTTGCACATTTTTTGCAGCTGTGATCTTCATCTTCTTGGTGTGGATGTGGTAAATTTCAAAGTCGTCATCAATGCCATCATCGTCCATATCTTGTAAAGAGGAAATCTGGTGTTTCCAAGGGTCGTGGTTATGTACGTTTAGTGGCATTCCTTTAACAGTGCTCGTTACACTATGACAAATAATTTTACACTGGGATATTTGGATCTTATTGTTAATATGTATGGGTGAAGAAGATGAAGAAGCTTGTGCCACGGGTGTGTTTATAGTTACAGATGGTGCACTCCTCTTTAAACATAGTTTTTTCACGAGCATCCATCAGTTTGTTTGGTTTTTCTCCAACACTGATCTGTTTTCTCGAATTCAGCATCTCACAAACATGTTGCACTTTGCCATTTATACAGACACGTGCGTGTTTGGCAACATATTTTGGATGGGAATTTCTTAGGCCGAGTCTGACACGCGCATCTGTTACACCGATCTTCTGACGGGCATGAAAACGATTCTGGTAATTGATGGTGTCTAAATGACGAATCATTGTAGGCTGTATCCTGGATCTCATACCTCCCATAGCCACTGCTGTTATTAATCATATGCTTTCCCATTCCTGTCATCACCATGCCCCTTTTCCTGATCACTTCATCCAACGATTCGTCCGCCATATTTTTTCTAAAAACCTGCACCTTCACAGCAGCAACTGTGTAGGAAACCATGTTACAGTTTTGCAAGATGTTTATGATGCCCCTAAAAAAAAAAATTTAGACACTATGTTGATATCTACCCCCAGGGGAAATGTTTTCCAGCCAGTGTATGGGCATTCCAAGTGTAGGAGACCTGCTCCTTTAAATTGTGCATAGTTTTTAATCAGGCCCTCCTCCACGGCTTATCATCCACTGCCAGTAGATCACCAGGGTTAGCGTGTTCTGTGCTGCTACAGCCATTGTCAAAATCCTAACAAGGGTGGGTGTTTTGCCGGGTGTTGTGTTAAATACTTGTAATGGACAAGGTTGAGGTGTACCCCACAGGGAAAATGTTTGCCAGCCAACACACTTAGTGTATGAGCATTCCAAGTCTAGGAGAACCGCTCCTTTAAATTGGGCACAGTTTTTAAATCAGGCCTTCCTCCACGTCTCATCATCCGCCGTCACTAGATCACCAGCTTTGACGTGTTCCATGCTGCTACAGCCATTGCCAAAATCCTAACAAGGGTGGGTGTTTTTGCTTGGCGTTAAATACTTGTTATGGAAAAGGTTGAGGTGTACCCCACAGGGCAAAATGTTTGCCAGTCCATACACTTAGTGTATGGCCATTCCATGTCTAGGCGACCCGTTCCTTTTTAATGGGACATTTTTTGTTAAGAAGCCCTCCTTCATGTTTCTTCCAAAGGGTATTGGGGTGCATATGACTTGGTAGCAGGGCAGGCTTTGCAGTCAATGCATAAGAAAACAGAACGGAGTACAAAATGAATAATGCAAACTGAATTTTCCTGGGCCCATCCAGTATGTGGGTTCACAGGCTTGTTGGGGTGCATATGACTTGGTAGCAGAGTAGGCCTTGCAGTCAATGCAAAAAAAAAAAACAGAATGGGAGTACAAAATTAATAATGTGAAGTGGATTTTCCTGGGCCCATCCAGTACCTTGGTTACAAAGGCTTATTTTGGTGCATATAAATTGGTAGCAGGGCAGGCCTTGCATTCAATGCAACATTTTTTTGGAAGTCCTCCTGGACATCTCGTGAAAGGGGTATTGGGGTGCGTCGTAATTCTTGGCAGCCCATCCACTCACAGCATAGGCTATAAAAGTTTAGTAGACCCACTGTTTAATAATTGCCCTTTAAGCAGATTAATGCTGCCTTATGCCCCAGTAAAGATAGGCTCTGTGACTTTAGAGTCCCTCCTTATAAATTAAACAAGATTTGTCTGCTTATGTGTCACACACCACATGGTCAGCTAGGGATGTTAAGTGTTACAATGACATTTCCCAGTAAATGGATTTGTTTTGGTTAAAAGCAATATTAAAGTTGAAAAACACTTCAAAAACGTTGCGTCTGAACATAGCCCAAGTGGTGGAGGAACATTTTGGTCTGGGGTTAATTATTTTGCCTTATATACAAGTCATTAACCTGGAAAGGATGTACCTTTACATATTTCTCAGCAAAATCCGTTTTGGTTTGTATTCTGGTGCACCGGTAAAAATGGCATGAAACTCTGACAACATTGTTTAAAGCTGTGAACTAGTAATCAGAAATGCTTCCAGGGGCGATCCTCATGATGTCTCCATGTCATTTGAGCAGTGTGTTATGCTTCCCACGGCTGCGGGGCGTTGGGACATGGCATAGCTTGCCTAACTAGCCAATGCTCCCACGCCGCCAGTCCACGATGACGTGAGGCATACGTCCCAGATGGTAAGAGAATGTGGACCCACTGGACCACGGAGGGAGACCCGGGCCTGCCCGGACTAGGGAAGGGCAGCGACCGGGATCCGTGGCAGCTGAGCATGTGGGCAAGATGGCGACCTGCAGGACTAGACAACACCGCACAACTTCAGGTATGAAGAAACATAAAGTTTACTTAAAGAAACACAGTACATAAACAGAACATAAGACCGGGCTCCCGATTCCGCACATCAGAGAAGGGTACACGACTCAGGATCACAGACGAGTGCAGGAGGACTTCACGGGTAGATGCAGTCCAGGGTTATCTGGCACGGGCATACTTGGGCGGCCTCTCAGGCCTCAGGCGTAGCACAGGCTCAGCAGGAGAACATCAGACACCGACCTCAGACAGGCTTCAGACGATGGCGGGGTCATCACTGGTAGATGCAGTCCAGGATCATCTGGCACAGGCATACTAGTATGGCCTCACTCTCAGGCCTCAGGCGTAGCACAGGCTCAGCAGGAGAACATCAGACACCGGCCCAGGACGAGCGTCAGACGATGGCGGGGTCATCACGGGTTGATGCAGTCCAGGGTCATCTGGCACGGGCATACTAGGACGGCCTCTCTCTCAGGCCTCAGGCGTAGCACAGGCTCAGCAGGAGAACATCAGACACTGACCCAGGACAGACGTCATCACAGGGTAGACCACGGAGGAACCGGCAGGACATCGGGACATCAGGAACACGGACTGGATCTCAGGAACACAGACAGGATATCAGGAACACGGATTGGATCTCAGGGAGTCAGGAACACGGACTGGACATCAGGAACACGGATTGGATCTCAGGGACACAGGAACACGGACAGGACATCAGGAACACGGATTGGATCTCAGGGAGTCAGGAACACGGACTGGAACACAGGAACACGGACTGGAACACAGGAACATCAGAACACTGGTATCGGACTCCGGACATCTGGCAACGATCGGCAGGCTCCGGACATCTGGCAACGATCGGCAGGCTCCGGACATCAGGCAGAGAAGGATAGGATCCGGACATCTGGAAGTGGTCATCGGACATCGGATATCAGGCAGTGGTCATCAGGGAGGACACGGTCCTCGGACTCCGGACATCTAGTATCGATCTGAAAAGGAACCCCAGCGGTCTGGTGCAAGCCCAGCCAGGCTCAATGGGAGCACAGAGTAACAGAAACTCAGCACATACACTGGACTCCTCCTTCCACGATGAACTCAAGTTATATAGCAAGGAATCACAGTCACTGGTACAGGGTTCAGGACACAGAAGGACTTCAGGAACAAAACACAGAGGACACAGTTCAGACAGTCAGGTACAGGATCAGATCCAGGATCAGGGATTCGGGTAATAAGACACAGCAGGAACAGACCTGGATATGCAGGCTCCAAGAAGGGCATTCTGGGTAGTCAGCCCCAAGCATAGGCGAAAACACAAGACACAGTTCAGACATTCAAGTACCGGGATAGATCCAGGACCAGGGATTCAGGAAACAAGATACAACAGGAACAGGCCTGGATATACAGCCTCCAGGAATGGTGATCTGGGTACTCAGCCCCAGGCATAGGCATAGGCAGAAACACAAGACAGGACAAGGGGAATCAGCTCTCCAGAGCTGATCGAACTCAGAGCAGGAGCTGAACACACAACCACACACGGCTAGGTTCAGGAACTCAATGCAAAGTCAGTGCAAAGCTCTGGCAATGCCCACAGGGCTGGGAACTTTATATATGAACTGCTTCACAGCGATAGGCTGAAGCAGTAATTCTAGTACAAACCCATTCCTCATAAAAGCAGGACAGGTGTGGGCCGCGCCCCCTATGCAGAGCCAGACAACTCCTCACAGAGGGACACCTGACAGTGGCTGCTGCCACACACGTAGTAAGTCCTGCACTACTGCAGAGGACTTTGCAACCTACGGATGGCTTCTGCAGCAGGTCAGGGACCGCACATGCGGGTGGTCATGCAACGCAGCGGAGACACTCACGCAAGTACGGCTACGCAGCAGAGCTGGGAACTGAGCAGCATCCATACAGGTAACAGACAACAGTATCCCAGCTGGTTAGAGGGAAAGGAGCAAAAGGGTTAAAGCAGAGATATGCAGAGTAACGCTGGAAAACAAAGTACAGACAATACCAGCGTTACACAGTGTTTCCATTATTTTCAGACATATTAACACCATAAAAGGACCCCGGGGGATCGCGGCAAAAATGCTTGGGTGCCCCATAGGCTTACATTGGGCTAGTTGTTCTGTCCGAGAACCCGAGTATTCCAATTTGCTCGACCCAAGCAACGAGCACCCGAGCATTTTAGTGGTCGCTCATCACTATTCACTACTCTTGTTGTAAGATACAATCTCTTGGAAAAAATTCTGCACATCGATATAACCCGCAAGGTGAAAACT
The DNA here is from genome assembly GCA_033576555.1 of Oophaga sylvatica. Taxonomy (NCBI): domain Eukaryota; kingdom Metazoa; phylum Chordata; class Amphibia; order Anura; family Dendrobatidae; genus Oophaga; species Oophaga sylvatica. The sequence continues at coordinate 657,450,835 of JARQOD010000001.1, forward strand.
AAACATCCCAATAAAGATTGCCATTCCTTCAACAAAACTTTTTTGCATTTTCTGAGCAGGAAGTTCGAACTCCATTGACACAGAATTAATCTCAAAACCTATTTTGATATAGGAAAGATGTGTATCTTCGTACCGTGTTAGCCAGTAGATAGAAAAATATTTAGACTTGAGAGTCCTCAGTGGTTGATACCTTTTAATGGCTAACTGAAAAGATGGTAACAAATTGCAAGCTTTCGAGACTACTCAGGTCTCTTCATCAGGCAAAGACTAATACAAAATCTGAGGAATCACATATTTATACACAACAGGACACAGGAATAATGCAATAGATAAGACAAGTGATGTGAAGCAGAACTGTCATTATGGCAGAGGGATGAACATAAATATTGGAACAGTTCATAGATAAGGAGTGAAAGTTTTATTACCCTCTGATTGGAGTCTGCTATTGTGTTTTGATGCCCCTAGAAGGTCAGAGAAGCAGATTCCTTAATTGATGTACACAGACATGAATCCGTGTGATATATTCATTCCACCACTAAGAGTGTCAAAGGTCATCATAAGTTTATATTCCCAAACCTTTCTATCTTTCTCAGATTTGAAGTTAGATTTTGATACAAGTAATTCCATATCGCCACACAATAAGAGAAAAAAGAATGGATTTACCTGTGGCAAAACACTTTTGTATGCCCGGTCATAGCATGATGGATATGGAATTACTTGTATTAAAATCTAACTTCAAATCTGAGAAAGATAGAAAGGTTTGGGAATATAAACTTATGATGACCTTTGACACTCTTAGTGCTGGAATGAATATATCACACGGATTCATGTCTGTGTACATCAATTAAGGAATCTGCTTCTCTGACCTTCTAGGGGCATCAAAACACAATAGCAGACTGCAATCAGAGGGTAATAAAACTTTCACTCCTTATCTATGAACTGTTCCAATATTTATGTTCATCCCTCTGCCATAATGACAGTTCTGCTTCACGTCACTTGTCTAATCTATTGCATTATTCCTGTGTCCTGTTGTGTATAAATATGTGATTCTTCAGATTTTGTATTAGTCTTTGCCTGCTGAAGAGACCTGAGTAGTCTCGAAAGCTTGCAATTTGTTACCATCTTTTCAGTTAGCCATTAAAAGGTATCAACCACTGAAGACTCTCAAGTCTAAATATTTTTCTCAAAACCTAGGAATTCTATGGAATGGGTTGGAAAAACAGTTTTATCTTCAGCTAATGGAAAACAGAAATCAGCAGCCACTGAAATTAATTTTTGCAACAAATTTAAACATGTGGGGGACCCAACAGGAATGATAAACAGAAAATTGTCCAGGTAATGAACAATACCCCATACCTGTTCATCCCTACCTACAACCCAGTGTAAAAAAAAAGCTACTGCTTCAAAATAAAAACAAGAAAGGTGGATACCCATAGGAAGGCACTTATCAAAGAAAAAATACCCATCAAAATAAAAACCCAAAGACTAGAAACCGATAGGGTTAAAGAAGGAGTCTAAAAGCTGATTTGATATCTGCCTTGGCCAATAAGGAGAGAGAGAGAGAAAGAGAGCCTCAAGAACAATATTTAGATGCTTAAAAAGGCCACAGCACTTCTCAGGGAACTTTTCACCAATAATTGATGCAAATATATAAAAGGCTTGAAGCCAATTATGAAATGATCTTGGGACGCCCCTCTGCCGATCATCAGTTCTCTCGACATTTTTTTCGTTATAACGTAAAAATTCCTTTGAAGATTGAAAAAGGGATAGAATATCAACAAATTTGTTCTTCCAAGTTTTTCCTTTCATGTTACTCGAGAGATGAAAACGGAGAGACATCACAAGTCAAAGCAGTGGCGTAGCAACTGTTTGTGGCGCCCAGGGCGGTCGAAAAATTTGCCGCCCCTTTGGTCGTTGATAACCCACAGAGAGGAATTGCTGCTGCTGCCGCACCGCCCCCTCCATGCTACGCCACTGCTAATCCTGCATCAGACAAACCCCCAGTGTATTATACAGGAGCAATGTGTGGACTGGGGCCACGTATAAGAACAGTTGGCCCCTGGGAACAATGCTGGGGTCCCAGTCTGATTTCGTCCATAGTGATGTAACATCCCATTGCAGTAGCTGACTGTAGATGCATCTCTGAGTCATCTATGACAGCTGTGACATTGTGGCCAGCGGGGTGGATTACAGTCTATGGACCACAATGGATTTCTTCCTATCCAACTGATCCCACAAATGACCGGCCGGACCCTCAGTGTCACAGTCGCCCCACACATCCCCCGAATCATCGGTCTCAGACATCTGATGAGGAGCCAGACCTCAGGGGTATTTGATGCGAGTGACCAACCCTCTGGTGGACTGCTGACAGGTGGTCTGGGGGCGTGGCCCAGGGGGGGCCCCACAATCAGTGCTGTGAATAATGGATGAGGGCAGGCTCTGCAGCAGCGATCAGTGACGCTCAGTCTCATCAGCATCAGCTGCCAGGCTGTCACTGTGGGTGAAGTGTCTGTCTGTCTGCCTCTTCCTGACTGCTAGAAAACTGGGTCAGCAGGAGAAGAAATGGAGTCCTTGCTAATCTCTGCAAGGCAGGGCTAGGCTGGGAAGGTGTAACCTGTTCGGTGCAGCTCCAGCCCCCTCATGATGCAGACTAGCTGCAGACCCTGCGATTTAGGATGCAGCGCAGGTAACTGAGCCGGGGGCGGGGCCTGGTGACGCGTGGAGTGGGCGGGGCCAGTGCAGCACTAGCGCTGCAGCAGCCAGTGGTGTGTCCAGGCTGCCCGCTGCCTCAATGTGAGCTGCAGCGCTCCTTCCCCTCCTCCACCGCTGCCCTCCCTTCTTTGTGAGGGCTGCAGATAAGAGACAGAAGGCTAGGACTGGCAGGCAGGCGATCAGCGCGATCTAGCCCCTCCGCGCTTCTCCCACAGAGGAGAGGAATCCGAATTGCTGCCGCGCCGCCCCCACACACGTGCCACCTGGGGCGGACCGCCCCCCCCCCCACCCCCCCCACGCTACGCCACTGAGTAAAAGCCTCTTTAAAGTAAGACTCATTAACACCCTGAAAACTATTATGTGGAGTACCATTACTTCTGTGGGGATCTGTACTCACTCAGTTGCTATTGAGGTAGGCACAGGAATCGGTTTTCACGCAATAGTCCAGGCAAGTTTATTTCACTTCATAAACCGCTTCGGAAGGCAAAACAAAACAGAGCTTTCCTGGCACAAAGTGGAAACAAAACTGAAAAAAATAGTCCATGTGGTATTGTGGGACCGCCCGCTCAGGTCAGTGCCTTTAGCAGAACACACCGAAGGTAAACACGAACTGCAGATACATAGTCCATATAGCCCTGCGGGTCCACCCACTCAGGTCAGTGTCTTTAACAACACACACTGGAGGTTTCCACACCTCCAGCCACAGACACTGAATGACAGACTCGGCCTCCATTTTATCTGCCAAACCACGTTCCTGGGGTTGGGATATGTGAGCGGTCATCCCCATCCATCTCTTATGACTGCTCATAAAACCCAGCCCTGGAATGGCCAAAATAACTCTCTCAGCACTATAGGTGCTGGAGCATAGTTCCGAGCTCACATCACCACAACTAACAGCCATGATGTCACATATCTCCCCTCAAGTACTTATCTGGCGGCCCTTTTACACTTCCTAAAGCATTAGTATTACAATTCTTATTAACATTAGAACTATTAACAGACGCAGCAAAAGCTACAGTCATATAATTAAAAACATCCCTTAGGAAAGGATCAGCATTAATATTATATTGAGAGGCGGATGCCTCATTTATCTCATCCAGTCTGCAAGTTGATGTCTGTGTTCCTGGATCCGAATCCAAAGAAGCGGAGAACGTACGTTTCACCGCTTCTTCGTCAGGAGGCGCCTCCTGACGAAGAAGCGGTGAAACGTAGGTTGAGGCGACAGGCCCAGGGGAGTTCTTTTGAATTCACATAGATGTAAGTACGGACATTGAAAGTGGTTTTTTCAAGCATTGCAGCAATTGTGGTACGATGTAGCTGATTTATGTCTCCGCATGGAAAGCGGTTCAGTATTATAGTGAGGATGAATAGAGGTATTGTAGCCGATTAATATCTAACTGAAAAATCCTTTAGTATAGGGACCATTATTCTGGTGACCTTGTAAATAGCACACACTCCACAGGAGAGGGAGATTATAGCATAATCCATAGATTTTGCTAGAATTAGTCTAAATAACCCTTATATTTTGTAGCTGTTAAATGTATAGTAAGATTATGCTTGAAGGCAATATAATAAGTGCCACTTTCTAGATGACTTAGTGGGTGATTCATTATGACATGCTTTAATATTTAACAGATGGTTGATAAAAAATTCAATTTTTTGTATACAAGAAGTAAAGATATAAATAACCATGCTGTTGATGTATTAAGATACTAATCTGTGAGTTACTGGATCACATTTGTATCACTGGGTCTTGAAATTACTCCTCTGTAGTGTTGAGCATTCCGATACCGCAAGTATCGGGTATCGGCCGATATTCGCTGTATCGGAATTCCGATACTTAGTTCCGATATTTTTCCAATATCGTATACCGGAATCGGAAGTTCCCATAATTCTTTGAGAGGCAATGTGATTTTAGTCAGCCAATGAGGAATCTTATGAAGTGTGGGCACATCCTGTAATGCTGCTGTCATCTTAACTAATGGCATGGCTGTGATTGGCTGCTGAAATGATGTCAGAATGCACTATAAAAGGCGCCGCCGCCATTTTAGCGTCACTGTGCTGTGAACTCAGTTAGGGACAGAACGCTGCTGTGCTGACTCTGAGGGACAGTTAGAGATTGCGATTTAGTGTACTGTGCTGTAGGCAGGCTAGCACCAACCGCTGTGTAAAGCTTCCTTTTGCCTTGCAGTGTTGTTTTAACAGCTCTGTGCAAGGTGTGTGTGAGAGTGCAGGTGACGCTGCAGTTTGCTCTGCATCCACCGCTGTTTGTAGGCATCTGCACGTGTCACTCACTGACTCTTTTTTTTATTTTATTTTGTGGAATTGGTGCAGCTCCATTATATTTGAAAAAAATCTAATCTATTAGTGTGACGCGCTTCCATCCGTATACAATACATTGGTTGCAAACACTATAGAAGTACAGAAAGGAGCCTTTCACAGATAGTGAACAGTTGTGTTTCAGTGTTCACTTCCGTCTGTGAGGTTTTGATTTTTTGAGTGCAGATCACGCTCCAGTTAGTTCTTCAACCACTGCTGGTTGTAGTCTGCTGAGCGTGTGTCACTGCCTCATCCTTCACATTTTTCTCTAATTGGTGCTGCTCCATTATATTTGAAAAAAATCTAATCTATTAGTGTGACGCACTTCCATCCGTATACAATACATTGGTTGCAAACACTATAGAAGTACAGAAAGGAGCCTTTCACAGATAGTGAACAGTTGTGTTTCAGTGTTCACTGCAGTCTGTGAGGTTTTGATTTTTTGAGTGCAGATCACGCTCCAGTTAGTTCTTCAACCACTGCTGGTTGTAGTCTGCTGAGCGTGTGTCACTGCCTCATCCTTCACATTTTTCTCTAATTGGTGCTGCTCCATTATATTTGAAAACAATCTAATCTATTAGTGTGACGCGCTTCCATCCGTATACAATACATTGGTTGCAAACACTATAGAAGTACAGAAAGGAGCCTTTCACAGATAGTGAACAGTTGTGTTTCAGTGTTCACTGCAGTCTGTGAGGTTTTGATTTTTTGAGTGCAGATCACGCTCCAGTTAGTTCTTCAACCACTGCTGGTTGTAGTCTGCTGAGCGTGTGTCACTGCCTCATCCTTCACATTTTTCTCTAATTGGTGCTGCTCCATTATATTTGAAAAAAATCTAATCTATTAGTGTGACGCGCTTCCATCCGTATACAATACATTGGTTGCAAACACTATAGAAGTACAGAAAGGGCCTTTCACAGATAGTGAACAGTTGTGTTTCAGTGTTCACTGCAGTCTGTGAGGTTTTGATTTTTTGAGTGCAGATCACGCTCCAGTTAGTTCTTCAACCACTGCTGGTTGTAGTCTGCTGAGCGTGTGTCACTGCCTCAACCTTCACATTTTTCTCTAATTGGTGCTGCTCCATTATATTTGAAAAAAATCTAATCTATTAGTGTGACGCGCTTCCATCCGTATACAATACATTGGTTGCAAACACTATAGAAGTACACAAAGGGGCCTTTCACAGCTACTGAACAGTTGTCTGCAGTGTTCACTGTAGTCTGTGAGCTTTTCATTTTTTGAGTGCAGATTACGCTCCAGTTAGTTCTTCAACCACTGCTGGTTGTAGTCTGCTGAGCGTGTGTCACTGCCTCATCCTTCACATTTTTCTCTAATTGGTGCTGCTCCATTATATTTGAAAAAAATCTAATCTATTAGTGTGACGCGCTTCCATCCGTATACAATACATTGGTTGCAAACACTATAGAAGTACACAAAGGGGCCTTTCACAGCTACTGAACAGTTGTCTGCAGTGTTCACTGTAGTCTGTGAGCTTTTCATTTTTTGAGTGCAGATTACGCTCCAGTTAGTTCTTCAACCACTGCTGGTTGTAGTCTGCTGAGCGTGTGTCACTGCCTCATCCTTCACATTTTCTCTAATTGGTGTGCTCCATTATATTGAAAAAAATCTAATCTATTAGTGTGACGCGTTCCATCCGTTACAATACATTGGTTGCAAACACTATAGAAGTACACAAAGGGCCTTTCACAGCTACTGAACAGTGTCTTCAGTGTTCCTGCAGTCTCTGAGGAATAACCACACTTAGGCCTATAACTTTTGACTTTCTTTATCAATCTACAAGATGAAAAGGCAGGGAGTAAGCACGTGTCGTGGCGTGGAGTTTCAGCAGGGAGAGGACGTGGGGATTCTGTGGCTGCTGCCGCACCCAGTGACACAGCATCCACCAGTTTTCCCCGTGAGCGTTCCTTTATGCGCACTTTTGTAGGAGCTCAGCGTACCCCCCTGCTGCGGGAAGAACAAATTGAAGCCGTTGTTGGTTGGATGGCAGCCAATGCATCGACTTCAATTGCTTCCACCTCCTCTCAGGACCACAGCACTGTTGAACAACCATCTGTCTCTTCACCGCCTGCCAAATTGCCCAGGCATTCAGAGAGCTCTGTAAAGGAGCCAGCTGAGTCTCTGCTTCTGTTCTCAGAATCTGTTGGCTTGCAAACAGGGGCCCAGCCAAGCAGCATTCTGGAATGTGAAGAAGAGGCAGTATGCAGTGATGCGCAACAGCTGTGTCTCTCTGAATGTGAAGAGGCGGGTGAGCCAGTGCCGATGGTCAGCACACCGCAGAACGCATCTGATGATGATGAGACTCAGGTGCCAGTTTCTGTTGAGCATGGTGCTGGCCAGACCACCCAACAGCAGCAGGTGTTGGAAGAGGGTAGTGGAGATGATGAGGTCCAAGACCCAACATGGCGTGAGGAACAGGAAGGTGGTGGTAGCAGCTCTGAGGAAGAGATTGCCCCAACGGTCCAAACAGTAGGGAGAGGTAGGCTGCAGACTCGGTTGCCTGTAGCCTCCAGTTTGGCACCCGTTCGTAGCAGTTCTCTTCCAACAGCCAAAACGGGCGCTCCCAGGACTTGCACTGCGTGGTCCTTTTTTGACACACTTGCAGATGATATTTGCTATGTCAAATGCAAGCTGTGTAATCAAAAAGTAAAAAGAGGTAAAAGTGTCAGTAACCTTAATACCACAAATATGTGGAAACATGTGCGGTCAAAGCACGTGGTTGAGTTATAAAGACACACTGGAGATGTAGGCCAACCTACAGCAGCACCTACATCTTCAGCTCGTGTTGGAGCCTCTTCCTCCAGCTCACACACAGCTGGTTCGGCTTCCTCACAGGATCGCCATGGAAGAACCTCTGTCACTGTTGTCCAGAGACCCAGTGTTATTCCACCCACAGCTGCAAGTTCCCTGTCATCCTCACACTCCCAGGCCACAAAACAGCCATCGGTAGCACAGGCATGGGATAAAAGACGGCCATACTCGGCAAACCATCCACGAGCACAGGCTCTGAATGCTGGCATTGCAAAACTCCTGTCCCTTGAAATGCTGTCATTCAGGCTGGTGGAGACTGACAGTTTCCGTAACTTAATGGCATTGGCAGTCCCACAATACAATGTGCCCAGCCGATTTTATTTCAGCAGGCAAGCCGTCCCTGGTCTGCAAAAGCATGTTGAGGGAAAAATTAAACATGCGCTACTAAACGCCGTCAGTAGCAAGGTCCACCTGACCACCGATGCGTGGACCAGTACCCATGGCCAGGGACGATACCTTTCCCTCACTGCCCATTGGGTCAATGTTGTGGAGCCGGGTACAGATCTTGCGAGTGGCGCTGTACGTGTTCTGCCAACTCCAAGGATTGCAGGAATCAAGTCTGTCCACATTGACTCCTCCTCCTACTCCAGTTCCTCAGAATCATCGCTGCAGGAGCCGTCACGGTCTACCTCCACATGGACCCGTGAACGCTTACCTGATGCGACCGATATGAGCACAGCCGTGGCCAAACGTCAACAGGCCGTCCTGAAATTAATTTCCATGGGGAATCGAAGCCACACAGCGCAGGAGCTCTGGAATGCCATCAAGCAGGAGAGCGACGTGTGGTTTTTGCCAGCGAATCTCCAGCCAGGCTTGGTAGTGTGTGACAATGGCCGAAATCTGGTGGCAGCTCTGGGCCTTGGCAACCTCACTCACATACCATGTCTGGCACATGTGCTCAACTTGGTCATGCAGAGTTTTTTGAGGGACTATCCGGATCTTGATGCACTGCTGCACAAGGTCCGCCTAGAGTGCGCTCACTTGCGATGTTCCAGCATCGCCAGATCGCGCATTGCAGCTCTGCAACGCAGATTTCGCCTTCCTGAACATCGCATCATATGTGACGTACCCACCAGGTGGAATTCCACGTTACATATGTTGGAGCGGTTGTGTGAGCAGCAGCCAGCAGTAATGGAGTATCAGCTGCATCAGGTGCAATCAACTCGCAATTTGCGCCGTTCACACTTCACCACTACTGAGTGGGCCCCTATGAAGGACATCTGCCACGTTTTGCGTGCGTTTGATGAGTCAACGCGGATGGCGAGTGCAGATGATGCACTAGTCAGCCTGACTGTCCCCTTATCTGCCTGCTTCAAAAAACACTGCAAGCACTAAGGGATGAGGTTTTGGAAGAGGTGGAGGATGAGGAGTCACAAATTCCATCACCTTCTGGACAGTCAGCGCAACGTGGTTCCTCACAAAGGGCTGGGCAGGGCTCACTTTGTGAGGAGGATGAGGAGGAGTCAATGGAGGAGGAAGACATCGCTCCAGAGGGAGGTACACAACGCTCTAGTCAGTATGTAGAGCGAGGGTGGGGTGATGCAGAGCAGGCAGAGATTACGCCTCTTGCAGGGGACAGCGTTTCTTGGCCAGTTGGGAGTCTGCAGCACATGGTTGATTTCATGCTGCAGTGCCTGAGAAATGACCGCCGCATCGCCCACATTCTCACCACGTCTGATTATTGGGTGTACACCCTCCTAGACCCTCGCTACCGGGACAACTTACAAAGCCTCATCACACCATTGAACCGGGAGCGTAAAATGCGGGAGTACCAAGACACACTGGTGCAATCCATAATGTTCTCCATTCCAGCCGAGAGCACTGCTGCTGCTGCTACTGCTTTACAAAGCAGCTCTGTGCGTCGAGGCAGTGGAGACAGCTCTGCAACAAGAGGGAGCACAAGCAGCGCCTCTTCAAAAGGCAAGACCAGTATGTTCCAAATGTGGCGAAGTTTTGTGGCAGCGCCACAAATGTCTACACCATCCGAGACGGCTCCAGTCAGCAGGAGGCAACGTTTCCGTAAGATGGTGACAGACTACATGTCTTTCCCTCTCAGTGTACTCCCAGATGGCTCTTCCCCATTCAAGTTTTGGGTCTCTAAGCTGGATACATGGCCAGAGCTTAGCCAGTATGCATTGGAGGTGCTGGCTTGCCCTGCTGCCAGTGTATTATCGGAGCGCGTCTTTAGTGCTGCAGGTGGTGTACTAACAGACCGTCGCATGCGACTATCCTCCGATAATGTAGACCGGCTTACTTTTCTGAAAATGAACAAGGCATGGATCTCGCCAGAATTTGTCTGTCCGTTTTCAGATTAAATAACTGGTTCGCAACGTTATCCATGTCTCCTGTTATGTTCATCTTTCTACCACCTGAACTCTACTCCCTGGGCTACAACACTGCCAGTTGCTGCTCAGAAGTGTCGTGTCCACAGACCAATACACAAGCTATAGTGTTAGTGGGGTTCAGTAACGCCAGCTGTTCCCCTGCTGTGTGTCCGGCAAGAAGTCTCCTGTTCCCTACACATGCACAGAAAAACCCATGTCGAACATGCTCCAAATAGGAAGAGCCGTCACCCTGATTGTTATGCTTAAAACATGAAATTGTGAAGTTTTCCAGGCCTAGAATGATACATTTTTATGACAAATATGGACAAATAATAATTTGTCATCACAGCGCATATCTGCACATGTCTATTAGAAATGGTAACAAAAACTAAAACATAGTATTCACTTTTTGAAATTAATGCATAAAAGTACATTTCATACTTATCAATTAATGCTTTTTAAGGAACTTTATCTGTACCTGTAAGATAATGCAGTCAATGGATGTACGAATCATAAAATCCTCATCATCATCATCACGAGTTTTATTTATGACAGACATTATAAAATACACATACTGATGCCAACTGTAACTTCACACACCATATATGAAATGGCCAGCATGTAAACCTGGTAATAATGTGCAATAATAAATTATTACATCTAGAAAGTGCATCATGCATACTGACAATAGGTAGTTATACCTGCAAGTGCTGTTGAAACAACCACAACAGATATAAATTAATAATGGTATATAGGTATCACAGTGCATAGTTACTCATGGACAATGTCGATGTAATACTGTACCTCAATAAAGTCAGCGTCAACCATTATGGTTGTTAGTCTTGTAGATTGTTAAAGAGGGAACGTTCTTTTTTTGTTGGTCATAGGTGGAGTATTAGACAGTAAATGATTACTGCTGTCGTATTTTTGGCATCCTTAGGGCGCAATAACGCTGCGTAACGTCACATTTTATAGAGTCATCTAATTGACACACGCTACCCTACCCTACGCGTGACAGTAGGAAGGTAGTGTTGACGGATAAAGCCTTGCGCAACCAGACATGCTTTTACCCTCTTCAACACTGTACAAGCAAAAAATGCATGATTGCAGCCGCAGACTTTATTGACGTACAGTATAACATCGCCATTACCCATCAGAGGATGTCCACTGTCTGATACAGACATAGAATATACCTTTGCTATCCGTAGCCTTTGTTTCACCTACACTTGCAGGCACACACTTAAATTGTGACAATGCATTATGTTTTTTTAAATGGTTATTTTTTATGGTACATTATTGTGTCATCACATTGATGAGTCCATGCTGGACATGTCATACATGCTGTACAAAATAACGATTTTATTAACTTAAATAATTGAAATGTCTGTGACTGTCACATCTAAATTGCAATGATGATGATGAGTGACTATTACAAAATCCATTGTCTTCACTATGTTATGGTTTAACATAGCGTTCCTTAAGCATTATTCATAAATACAAAAATGGACTTTTATTCTTAAATTTACAACACTATATTTTGTAACCAATTTTTTGGGTGGTGTGTTGTTCCATTTCTTGTTGGCATGTGCATATATATGCGTTTATATTTGCAGTGTCTTTATTTTTATTCTTGAAGTTAGGAAACGTGTATCTTCGTACCGTGTTAGCCAGTAGATAGAAAAATATTTAGACTTGAGAGTCCGCAGTGGTTGTTACCTTTTAATGGATAACTGAAAAGATGGTAACAAATTGCAAGCTTTCGAGGCTACTCACGTCTCTTCATCAGGCAAAGACTAAAACAAAAAATGAAGCATCACATATTTCTATACACAACAGGACACAGGAATAGTGAAATAGGTAAGACAAGTAAGTGACGTGTAGCAGAACTCTCATTATCACAGAGGGATGAACATAAATATTGTAACAGTTCCTAGATAAGGATAGAAAGTTTTATTGCCCTCTGATTGGGGTCTGGTTTTGTGTTTTCATGCCCCTGGAAGGGCAGAGACGCAGATTCCTTAATTGATACAAGCTGCAGCCTAAGTCCAACGCTCTTCAACATTTACATCAACGAGCTGGCTACCGCTCTGGAATCTTCCACAGCACCAGGTCCCACCCTCCACGACACCCAGGTGAAATTCCTGCTGTATGCAGATGACCTGCTGCTTCTGTCACCAACCGAGAAAGGCCTCCAAGACAACCTGAAAATCTTAGAGAAATTCAGCTCCACCTGGCCACTACCGGTCAACCTAAAGAAAACCAACATCATGGTGTTCCAGAGGAGAAAGAGAAAATTAGACCAGCACCCTTCATTTGTCCTCAACAACTGCGCCCTTACAGGAACAGACAAATATACCTACCTGGGCCTAGAGATTCACCGGTCAGGAAGCTTCAAACAAGCCATAGAGACCCTGAAAGACAAGGCATGTAAAACCTTCTATGGCATCCGAAGGAAACTTTACCATCTGAAGCCACCAGTGAGGGTCTGGTTAAAAATCTTCGACTCGGTCATCGCCCCAATCCTCCTGTATGGCAGTGAAGTCTGGGGTCCTCACACCTACCCAGACTGGTCAAGATGGGATTCCAGCCCAACAGAAATATTCCACCTGGAATTCTGCAAGCACCTTCTCCAAGTCCATCGGAGCACCTCCAACAGTGCCTGCCGGGCCGAGCTGGGCAGATTCCCTCTACACCTAACGGTTCTAAAGAGGGCACTGTCATTCCGGGCTCACCTACGTAGGAGCAATCCAAGCTCCCATCACCATAAAGCCCTGACACACGTAGGTGAAACAGAAAAACTAGGACCCTTGGAACAGCTCACCCAAACCCAACCTGACCAGAACACCAATCACAACAACCTGACAAAAGCCGAAATCAGGAAGATGGTAGACGAAGGCCAGGAGAGGTATGTCAGTGACTGGAAGAACGACATCATCAGCTCCCAGAAACTGACCATGTACCGGAGTCTACAGAGAGACTACAGTCTGGCCCCATACCTGGAGAAACTCCCAGACCCCAGAGACCGCCAGATCCTGAGCCGGTATAGACTCAGCGCCCACAGTCTGGCCATCGAATCCGGCCGACACAGGCAGAGCTACAAGCCCAGGGAGGAAAGACTATGCCAACACTGTGACCAGGAGGCCATAGAGGACGAAACTCACTTCCTGCTACACTGCTCCAAATACTCAGCAGTGAGGGACACTCACTTCAGGAGACTCTCACATCTCTTCCCGGATTTCATCACCATGAAGGAGGAAGAGAAAACATATATCTTGCTGGGGGAAGAAGAGAGAGCAGCGGAGATAGCAGCGCGGTATGTGAGCGAATGTCATAGACTGCGAGAAAGAGAAACAGATCATAGAGATGATCACTCTATGCTGACTTTTAGCCCCCACCCTGGACTCTGCCCCCAATCACCCTCCCTATGCCATGGACTTATAGCCCCACCTGACCTGCACACTCCCCATCCCCTCCCTATGCCATGGACTTCATAGCCCACCTGATCTCACCTACTCAACATCCCTATCCTATCCCCTTGGGTACACTGCTTTGCAAAACTAATGTGTATTTAGTCCTGCCAATAAAGCTTCTTTGAATTTGAATTTGAATTTGATATAGAATGACATAAATCCGTGTGATCTATTCATTCCATCACTAACAGTGTCAAAGGTCATGATGAGCTTATATTCTGAAACCTTTGTATCTTTCTCATATTTGAAGTTATATTTTAATACCAGTAATTCCATATCCATCATGCTATGACCGGGCATACAAAATTGTTTTGCCACAGGTAAATCCATTATTTTTTCTCTTATTGTGTGGCGCTGATAATTCATCCTTGTTCTCATTTTTTGGCCGGTCTCCCCTCACTTGTCCCTCCCTCACTTGTCTTACCTATTCCTGTGTCCTGTTGTGTGTAGAAATATGTGATTCTTCATTTTTTGTTTTAGTCTTAGCCTGATGAAGAGACCTGAGTAGTCTCGAAAGCTTGGAATTTGTTACCATATTTTCAGTTAGCCATTAAACGGTATCAACCACAGAGGACTCTCAAGTATAAATATTTTTCTATTCTTGGAATTGAAATTCATCATTTTATTGTCCTAGTAAAACTTCATTTATTCTTGTTTGAAGTACATACATTTGCAATGGCCACGTAACAAGGCAATAACTCAATATTTTATGCCTACACCCTCCTTGACCCTGGGCTTCAACACCGCCAGTTGCTGCTCAGAAGTGTTAGATGCACAGATGAAAACAATCGCTGATGTGTTTGTGGGTTCAGTAACGCCTGCTGTTCCCCTGCTGTGTGTCTGGCAAAAATTACTGCTGCTAACTACAACTTCAACTTCAAACATCTCATACTAGGCCTCTGCCTACACACTCCTTGACCCTGGGCTTCAACACCGCCAGTTGCTGCTCAGAAGTGTTAGATGCACAGATGAAAACAATCGCTGATGTGTTTGTGGGGTTCAGTAACGCCTGCTGTTCCCCTGCTGTGTGTCTGGCAAAAATTACTGCTGCTAACTACAACTTCAACTTCAAACATCTCATACTAGGCCTCTGCCTACACCCTCCTTGACCCTGGGCTTCAACACCGCCAGTTGCTGCTCAGAAGTGTTAGATGCACAGATGAAAACAATCGCTGATGTGTTTGTGGGGTTCAGTAACGCCTGCTGTTCCCCTGCTGTGTGTCTGGCAAAAATTACTGCTGCTAACTACAACTTCAACTTCAAACATCTCATACTAGGCCTCTGCCTACACCCTCCTTGACCCTGGGCTTCAACACCGCCAGTTGCTGCTCAGAAGTGTTAGATGCACAGATGAAAACAATCGCTGATGTGTTTGTGGGGTTCAGTAACGCCTGCTGTTCCCCTGCTGTGTGTCCGGCAAAAATTACTGCTAGCTACCTAATCATGTGAAAAAAACATGACATGTCAAAGTGTCTAGTGCTACACATAGATATGAGGCTACACCCTGATTTCTAAGCTGTAAACATTTGAAACGTCAACTTTAAAACCATAAAATGATTAGTCTTTGTCACAAATCTGTTACAAAATAATTGTGACATATTATTACAGATATGCACATGTCGAAAACAAATGCAAACACAAAAGCCTACTTATGCTATAGGATACTGATGGTCAACCTTGTCACTCCATAGCTTAGACAAATCCAACTCACATCATGACTCAAATTCTGCAATGTTGGAAGTGCATAATGTGGGTTGAACTTTGACAACTGCTGCAGTGCGAAGGTTATACTTCAGTGTTCTTGCCTTTTAAATAAAAGCATACAAGTAAATATAATAATCCAATGTTGATTAAGGGACGTGATGTACACCTGTAATATTGTGCAAACAATGCATGTAGGAATAGTCCTCTTCAACATTACTTATATTTGTGTCATTTTAAAAAATACATATTTAATTAGAAAGTTAACAGCCCATATCATAAAGGTCCTTCATGTAAACATGATAATCGCTAACAAAAATCATGCATTACCTTGGTAAAGTCAATAGTGCATAGTCACAATAGCAAAATATATACCTGTAAGTGGTGCTGAAAGAACGACGACTGATACAATAGGTGAATGATATCTATTTATCAGACTGAATAGCAACACCTGTACAATGTCGATATAATACTGTACCTTAATAAAACAGCTGTGTCACACCTCACACTCGTTTTTCTTGTAGCTTGTTATGTAATAGGGCACATGCGTGTATGTTTCATCATAGGTGCATGTTTACTGAGTAAAGCAGTCATGACAACGCCTTTGTGTTGTCGGTACGCTTGCGATGATGAACGATGCGCACCGTGAATGTTAGTCTGCGTCATAAGACGTACAGACGCTCCAATACCCAACGCGTCACAGCAGGAAGCCAGTCTGTGCGTCCAAACAAAGGCGCAACCATACATGCACGTAACCTTTTATAAAGCTATATAAAAAAAAGGATGTAGTAGTAACGCACACTTTATTGAGGTACAGTATTACATCGCCATTCACCATCTGTGGCTATGCAGTCTCATCT
>JARQOD010000001.1:657467149-657495273 GCA_033576555.1 Oophaga sylvatica
GCTAACGGGATCGCTAAATAGTGACGTTTTTTAGCGATCCCGTTAGCGATATTGTTTAGTGTGGCATACCCTTAAGTCTATGCAATAACACTGCTCAGTTACTTACTGCTCCATTCACTGCCAGGAGCCAACACAGGAGTCGCAATGTACTGGATGAACACCCAGAGTAAATATCTCACAGCAGCTTTAGCACCAGCAAATGCCACTGAGGCCGAAAGCTGATTCCCCAGCAGGAATGAATCGATAATCTCCTCCATTTCCTCTCACTGACAAATTGTTCCAAAAGCGTTCTGGTTTTGTATTGTTTCTCAGGAGCCGTAAGTGGGCAACAATTGTTATATGCCAGCTATGAAAATGTTGTCTTCCCCATTTAGTTTCTCTATTTGTAAGAAAAACTCTACATTTATATGCAGCAGATCTATTGCACAATATTCTGAGAACAAAAATCCATTCCATATACGTGACTGGGACTGTTTACAGCAAGTGCATGGATTTCTGCAAACCCAATTCAGATAGCAGCACAGTCACAGCCATTTCTGCAACAAATCGGCATTTCTGAGTACATTCTTATTATATATAAATCAATGGAGATGAATAAAGTATTGGTGACTAGCATAGTGATTACTACAAATGGTTTACTAGTCTTATGTAAAAAAACAAAAACCTTCTATCATTGTAGAATTAAGTTCTGCAACGTTCTAAAAGTCTTACTGTTTCTGCTCCATTCTATTTCAAGATGTTAGCTTGTTGTCAGTGCATAAGAAAAAACCCTCTTGTTTCCATTTCGAGGTTGAAAACCTGTGCTCATAGCACTGATCAGCCAGGTGAAGGTTTCTTTCTATCAATCAGTGAATGGAATCTCTTTTGAGCTAAACAGATCATTAAAGTTCATGAATTCCAGACTGATTTTCTCTTACCTACAAAAGACGTGACCAGGTCTGTACAGGTTAAAAATGTCATTTTGAGTCTTTTAGGGCAGAATTTATATGGTAAGTATGTAGTGTGTTCCACATGATCAAAAATGGCATACAATGGTAAGTGACACAAATAATGGCCTTCACCAAGCAGGTAAGAAAGAGTGATCAACCATCATTCCCTCCACTGAAACGTAAGATGGCAGCCAAATTTATACATATGGCCCATTTCCCATTTCAAATCTAAAAGGCTGCCTGTGTCCCAATGTATGTAGAAAAGAAGAGAACTCTTTATTATACAATGAGGAACATTTACTTACTTAAGGCCAGACAACCTCTCTAAAAGACTATGATAATGGATTTCATTATTTTTCTGGGATACTAATGTTTTAGTTTAGATAATGGTAAGAGGGAAATGACTTTGAATAATGAAAACCCATAAAAACAACCTTGTATCCAAGGTCATATCTATAGTGGGTGCAGGGGTTGCAGACGCATCCGGACTCTGGAGCCTAAGGGGGCCCAAAAGGTCCCTTTACCTCAGATAAGGAGGCCACCTGATAGTTGGGGCCTTGGAGATATTGCATATTAGCCCAATGAAATTCACAGTATGCAGGAATGCCACCATGCCGCTGCTTGTACACCACTGGTCACTTTCCTGCCAGAAGTTTACGGATATATTTCTAGATAAATATGATGATTTGCGCGCAGAAGTAACTATGTAAGGGTAAGTTCACACTGGGCGTTTTTGCTGCTTTTTTTTCTGCAGCAAAACCTGATTTCTTGGCAGGAAAGAAGATGCAGCAAAAACACAGGTTTAGGTGCATTTTTGGTGCGGTTTTGATGTGGTTTTTTTTTGGTACATTTTTGGTGTCTCTTTGTCCATGCTAATGTCCATGACTGTTCTGCAGAAAAAACACTGCAAATAATGATACCTGTGTTTTTGCTGAGTTTTTGCAGCGTTTTTCACCCATTGGCTTGAATGGGTGTTGAAAAAACGCTGCAAAAACTCAGCAAAAACTAATTAATTAAAGATGAAACAATCAACGATTAAAGTCCACAGACCATTCTAATTGTCTACTTAAATGTCACTTAGTTTACTTGTATAGTTCCAAAAGCAATGGGAGAAAAAAGACAGTTCAAGTTCAACATATAAATATATTTAGTCATTTAATCTTGCCAAGTTTACACATGTATTCCATGCTAGTTTAAACTGGACTAGTTTATGAATCTGGCCACATTGGTAAAAATGAAATGGTAACGTTTGACTAGTCATTATGGCAGAGTAGTCACTGTGTGAAGACCCTTGAGTGGCATCCTACTTTCATGAGCCAATTCATTTTGTAAAACAGAGGGTACCATAATCCCATTTTTCTGCAGTAGGTACAAAGAAGCATAGAGCTGCTTCTCTGGTCTTCAGGTTAGGGTTTTACAAAGTGGTCCCAAGTTTAACCCTTATACAGGTCTCTGCTCAAAGTGTCCCTGTCTCATGATAGGCGCCTCTTAATAGGACACATGCGAAAGAGTTTGCTTCAGCATCTTGTGCAGTACAGCAAGAATCAACATTGTAATTAAGTGCAGGAAAAAGCCGATTCTGTTCATTTACTTTGGAGCCTATTGAGTCGTCTAGTGACGTAACTACTGTATTAGCTCTGAATCTATTCCCAGCCGGTACAATGTTTCCGCAAGGCAAAGGTCTGCATTTATGGGCCATTTTCTGACCCTCCCTTAGTAAACAGAACATAATAGTTCAACATGAACTGAAACTGCTGTATTCATAGGAGATTGTCATCTCACGCCACTCAATACTGGGAATGTTTTCTCTTATAGGTGATTTCTCAAACAAATATCTAATACAGTACAACCTAAATGGCCCATACATAAAGTATGGCCATAATGATGTTACATGCACAATCCACTCAAAAGACAGGGGGTTGTTCCTCTGCCTGAAGAAATACGGTTCAATCTCCAGGGAAGACAGATCTTCATTACCATAAGAACCATTAATCTGTGGACTAGTCTACCTCAAGAGCTTTTCGAAGCAGGAACCGTTGATGGTTTAGCAACAAGGCTTAGAATAAAATAAGATAAATAATTAAGCAAATGTGAATGTTTGGTCCAGTATATGGACACTTGGGATCAGGAAGGAAAGATTTCGGATGGACTAGATCATGCATTGTGTCCCTTCCCTATGTCCTTTCCCATCCCCCTGTTGAACTTTATAGACATTTGTCCATTTTCAACAGTATAAAATATGTAACTATATTATAACAATTCATATTTGTATTATAACTGTCTTCAAACTCCACATTTAGATGAAATTCATGTTTTCAAGGATTTTTGTATAAATTAATTTATATATTTATCTGTCTATGAAAAAGAATGTACTTTATTCATCAATTTATATCTATCTTGATGTCCTTTACCTTGGCATGTTTTGTGGGTTTGTACATATTTACTATTAAATATGGCTCGGATTAAGACAATTATTACACATCCTTTATGCAGTATATGACATTTCTTGGCATAAACTGAGCTCCAAAAAATTGAAGTTGGTACAAAATCTTCCGAAGAGTTGAAAACAACTTGGTCATCGGAAGAGAGACACTCATTACAACAATGTATAACTTACTTTACTGGGT
Source organism: Oophaga sylvatica (assembly GCA_033576555.1). Taxonomy (NCBI): domain Eukaryota; kingdom Metazoa; phylum Chordata; class Amphibia; order Anura; family Dendrobatidae; genus Oophaga; species Oophaga sylvatica. The sequence continues at coordinate 657,470,706 of JARQOD010000001.1, forward strand.
GCAGCCGTTGTGACACAATCAAAGTTTTTAGATGTAACATGCAGCAGAGCTGATAAAGCTAACCCCGCCCACACAGGCTCTCTATCTACATTGTCTATTGAGGGTAAGTTGCTTATCGAAGTAGGGGGTGTGGTCAGACCAGCGATCATGTGTGCTGTAGTCTAGGCACTAATAATCTCCTGGTAATAAAACATTCATTGTATAAAAACAACAGCACACCGCCTGATAAGTGACACATTCCTGAAATCGTTTTGTCATCCGCTATCTCATTCTGTCCTCAGATTACTTAGCAAAAACCTGCTAACAGATTCAATTTAGAACCGGTCTCCTTGATTTCCTTGATTAGTACAGCATCCAGTAATTAAAAGCAGATCTTTCTATAAATGGCAGTCTAGTCTTGATTGAACTACTTTTTTGAGTGTTATAATCCTGGGACAGTTACATTGAAATTAACTAACTTCATTAAAAAGGGTGATTTCCCTTTAAGTGCCTTCTTAAATTCCAGGTCTGTGCACATTCCTGAGTAAGTGACTCTCATCACTAGGAGTGTTGTTCTGCCAGCAAATACAGAAGTCTCGGTGGTCATATATTGACAGGCAAATATGACAGTGATCCTTAGTCCTATCCTAAATTGATGTGTGGCATAGCTTTCCTGGCAGATTCTCGCTATATAGTTTCCATGCCAACTACTGAGGTTTCTGCAAACAGGAGAACATTTTGTTTCAGATGTCTTCTTCTTTCCTGGAGGATTAGGTCTATGAAGTTAATTTAATTTGGATAATAAGCAGCATCCCTTGGAGAGCGGCTGTCAGGTAGTCTCTATCTCAGGAGTGCTTCTGAGACAGTCAGTCCTTTTTTGGAAATGTATCATGATTAATCCCTCGCACGTCATTGATCTCTTGGCATGACCATCTGGAGAGGGATTTTAAATATTTAAAGGGAATATGTTATCAGACTTTTGTCTTTCTATATGAGAGTAGAATGACGTAGGGGCATAGACCCTGATTCCAGTAATGTATCACTTACTGGGTCGCTTTGTTTTATCTGCTGTAGATCTAGCAGTTCTCTAAATGCTGAGCTCAGTATAACCCCGCCCCTACCATTGATTGACAGATTTAGGTGTACACTGTGTATAGGTAGAAAGTTGCCAATCAGTGGTGGGTGCGGGTTATACAGAGCTCATGAATATGAAGGACTACATGGTATCCGGTTTACTAGTCCTACTATGAACTAGTGATAATCTCCTGATGACAAAACACTGATTTTATTAAAACTACAGCAAGCAGCCCAATAAGTGATACATGACTGGAATCAGGTAGCAAATACCTGGTGATAGGTTCCCTTTAATGTTCCATCCATCATATTATTAGCCATTTTCAAACCTCCCTTATGCAGTCAGGTATTACAGTGGGTACGGAAAGTATTCAGACCCCTTTAAATTTTTCACTCTTTGTTTCATTGCAGCCATTTGGTAAATGCAAAAAAGTTCATTTTTTTTCTCATTAATGCATCCTATCTTGACAGAGGGGATGATTTCACTGCCGATCAGAAGCGGTGTTTGCCGCACTGTCATACATATGACAGCGCAGCAAACATTGGATGTTCAGGGCCCCCATTTAAATGAATGGGGTCTGGGTTCGGGTCCAGGTACTGTTCTGATACCCGAACCCGAACTTTTTGTAACTGTTCGGCCGGACCCGAACATCCAGGTGTCCGCCTATCTCTGATCATCATCCTTTGTCTACTCTTTACAATTATTAATTTGAAATGCTTCTGATACCGCATCATAGTACCAATTAACAAAATACCTAATAGAATTTAAAAGAAAATGTTCAGTGGTTTAGAAAATACCCTAGAAATAATTACAAAAGATGACAAATCTTTCTTAGATCTGACAGAAAGTCCCAGCCTTCTAAGAATGCGGATAAACTACATTATTACGTTACAGTAAAGTGTACAGCAAAGATTTTCTTACATTTTTGTAAAGGTTCTAGTGGTTTTTGAAGTCTGACTTCATGCGAGTTGAAATGTGTGGGACTTATAAAAATTACTTTAAGTGGTGAGCAACTGGACATGTATGATCGCGCACTGATCAGTGGCGGACTGCTAAGCAGAACGGGGCACTTTATCCCTGTTACAGAACAGAGTTGCTCTTTGGATGCCAACCGCCGCTCCATTGATTCTCTATGAGGCTGCTGGAAAAAGCCACGGGAATGAATGGAACTGTTGTGAAGCATGTGCACTGCCACTCCATTCTAATAGGGACAGGAATGAATCCTTCCACCTACCCCTCAGCTTGGATCCCCACCGATCAACAAGTTATCAACTATCCTATGTATATCCCCTAGGAAAAGAAGCCATATGGTCAATGGCCAGTAGAGATTCCTAAACGTTAGTTTCTGCGGAGTAGCGGACACAGACAGAAGAGGGCCCTTGTGCCAAAACAGTAAATGGGCCCTTTGCAATCCAATGCTATGTCTGTGACTGAAGCTTCTTGCTGCTTTGGAGGTAGAAGTGGGCCCTTTACCTGTCGGGCCCCTGTGCGGCTGTACAGGTTGCACCAATGATATGTCGGCCCCTGATTTGGATGGGTTCCTTATTCATGTAGAAGAACTAGATGTAACTTAGATATAGATGAATCAAATAATTATATTTTCAGAAGAGCTTGACTATATATTTTGTTGGGGTCAAGGGGCTCACACAAAACACAAATGTAATAGTTCTAAAAAAGTGATCATTTTTCTAAACAGGGCATAGAACTTAATAAAATATATATTTCATGCGAGGATATTTCTGCTTTAGAGGTTCCATGTGTCCATATGAATATGGTTCTTAAGGAGGAGTCTGATGGAAAAAAATCACTTTCAGAATGACGCGCTGACTCATCCTGTGCAAGTTATTCCGATGATTAGAAGGGTCTATCTGGGTGACATTCTGTCATTTCATTCTGCCATATGTTTACAGTCAGGGTATTAACGTATGGCCCGTTACCTGCTAGAATAGCGAATCGTGTCTTCGTGGTGATACTGATCATCAACATACAACGAGGAAGATGATATTGTTGTTCCTAAGGAAGCAGCTTCGCATAAGGATGGAGTGCTTGGCACAAGGTCAGGCCGTTGCCTTGAATTTAACGCTGTAGAGATGAAGAAAGACAGTTTCCTATATTATATCTGTCTGAAAAAACGCAAATAAAAATAGCAAACTTAGCTATAAAATAAACACTACTAAAATTCTCCATCCTCCTCTGATCCACCAGCTGTCCCCCTTTTCTTCATTAACAAGCGGCCAGCACTTGACCGCTGCAGCCACTCGGTGATCTTAGTGGTTACACGCTGTACTTCAGGTATCACCGCTCAGGACTGAGCCATGATGCCTAGAAGTATAAGATGTGACTGTAGGAGCCATTGATTAGTTGTAGCGGGCATGTTCTGGTGCTTGTGAAAAAGACTGGCAAAACCGTGGGAGCATCTGTGCTGGATTGGTGGAGGGTAGAAGGGACAAGTAGTGTTTCTTTTTTTATATAGAATTTCTTTTAGAAATACTTATCGCTTTTCTCCTGAAAATCTTAGTATTTTACTGTAGAATTTGTAGCAAACTCGTTTTCTGGCCAAAAGTACTTTATAATAATACTACTACATTGCGTTATTCTGAATACAAAGCCTGAGGGGGAAATGAACTCGCTTTGGCGTCATTTAAACCCACGTGTCGCGCACCGCTCTGCTTTAGGCATAACATGGAGCAGCAGCTTTGTGTGGAATGTCCACTTCAAAAATAATGAAGTCATACAACTCAATGGAATATACTGAGAACTAGAGTTTGAATATACGGAGGTAGATACTCGAGTGTAAGTACAGTGTACATATTAATGATTCAAGTATGTTGAAATGATTGAAGGGGTTTTCAGACTTTGGAAAACCTCTGACATTGGCCGCAAATCATTTACAAAACCCCCAAACCTTTCTTTACTCACCACCCACAGGTTCAGCGCTAAGTCTCCGCCATTGCGCCTGTTGTCAGTTATTATTTGCAGCACTGACGTCACGCCAAACAGTGATCTCAGTGACTCTGCCCGAGTTGACTCCAAGAGCTGCTCAGAGTCGCTGTGCTAACTGATTGGCTGCAGCGCTGTTGTTTTAACTTCAGTGCTACAGAAAATAACAGACACCAGGATAAGTGACAGAGACTAAGCGCTGGAGCCAAGGCTGGTGGTGAGTAAAGCAAAGTTTGATGTTGGCAAGGGTTTTCTGAAATGGTAAAAACCCCTATAAGGTATGTTAAAGTTCTCTAGATACCTGTGGTTTTCTAGAACCTGGTCAGGATCTAGCTAGAAAAGTAGCAGGGCTGTCATTTTGACAGTTAAGATATTAAACTAACGTCATCGTTCCAAACAAGCTCGGCATGGGGGCAAGCAACCCTATCAACAACTCTCAACCAGAGACAGAAATATGAGTAGGGGCAACTTGGGAGTCAAAGAAAGTAATAAAGTGGAAAGCTCTATCATGATTATTGACATTATTGAAATTAGTATTAGTAAGATACTTACCCTCTTCATCCAGACTGGTAAAACTCTGACCTTCAGCCATTTTTTTGTTTTTCTCTTTCTCATCCATTGACTCCTGTGTGTTGGCAGACAGTATATCCTGTTGTGATGAGGACTTCAAAGCTGGGATAGAATTGCACCGCCGCTTTGAGGGTGACGACTTTATAGCTGAAAAATGAGATTTCGATATTGCAAACTTTTTTTCCCAGTTTTGTGGTGTTATGTATCATAGTTCATTTACTATTACTTTATGTCTTTAAATTTAATTATGTTAAAATGATTTCATATAACATTGTGCTGCATAGCAACTTGAAAAAATATACTGTAGTGAAACTGACTGACCAAATAGGTCATGTGCCAACCGTAAAGTTGGCCTAGGCAGTAATGAGGAACATGTGCTTATCTAGTTTGCTTACAATGCATTTGACTAAAGAGCTATAATGAACATATTTTCCTATGACCCCAGCAGGTAGTGCACTTAAATATCATGTGAACTAGTGCGAGCGAGACTTCTAATATGTGACAAGTGTAAAAAAAGCCTAGCATTAGAAATGTGAAAAGGTAACAGTACCTAGAATGATATATTAATAGACTAAAATAAGGTGCAAGGTGAATATTCAGAAAGATTAGAAAAAATTGCCTCCTATAAAATGATCCGATGGCTCAAAATATATCTAAAATTTTATTGAAAACCCTGTAACCGGACGCCCCATTGGCCTTCTCTTTCAGTGGGGTCATCTTACATGGTGGAGGGTCTTTTAACCCCTTCCAATCCCTGCCAATAGGGCACAGGTGTGAATTCTAACTCCCCTCCCCAGTCTGTGTCCCTAGTTAAATTATTGCAAACAAATACTTTTGTCATTAAAAATACGTCTGGACTATTTCCCAATTAATGCACATATTTGTTGGAACTTCACAAAATTGGCCCACAATTTTTTTATTTACTGGCAACTAAAGGGATATTTCCTTTTTGTAAATTTATAGCATATCCATAGGATGTGCAATAATTGTATAGAAGCTGCGTGTCCTGCCGATGAGACCTGCATCTGTCTTGAAAATGGGGTGCTGAACAAGTACTGCTGTCAGGCGAGAGATGGTCAGAATTCCCTTTCATTTGTATGGGAATCAAAACCACTACTCCATTGACCGTAGCGAGCATCAGGGCTCTGTTCTCAAGATAGGTACATGTCCCATCGGTAGGATCTGCATCTACTATACATGTATGGCATATCCTGTGAATATGCTACAAATATATGAGATGGGAATATTCCAATATTTGAAGATGGAGAGAAATTTCTAAAATGTTTCCAATCCAAATTGGATTGTTTTATAACGGTGGCTCAGTGGATACCGCTGCAGCCTTGCAGCGCTGGAGTCCTGGGTTTGAATCCCACCTAGGACAACATCTGCAAGGAGTTTGTATGTCCTCTCCATGTTTGCGTGGGTTTCCTCCGGGTACTCCGGTTTCTTCCCACACTCCAAAAACATACTGATAGGGATTCTAGATTGTGAGCCCCATTGGGGACAGCGACGAAAATGTGTGCAAACTGTAAAGCACTGCGGAATGTTAGCGCTATATAAAGATTATTATTATAATCCAAATACAATAGCTTTGGTGAGAAAATAAGGATGAAAAATAACTTCAGTCTGTTTTTATCTCACCTAAACTAATTTTTGGATATACCGTATATACTCATGTATAAGCCGACCCATGTATAAGCCGACCCCCCTAATTTTGCCACAAAAAACTGGGAAAACGTATTGACTCGTGTATAAGCCTAGGGTGAAAAATGATTATGCCCCCATATGATGCTCCATGGATTATGCCCAATATGCTCCACAGATTATGCCCCTATATGCTCCAGATTATGCCCCTATATGCTCCAGATTATGCCCAATATGCTTCAGAGATTATGCCCCCATATGCTCCAGATTATGCCCCCATATATTCCACAGATTATGCCCCCGTATGATCCACAGATTATGCCCCCATATGCTCCAGATTATGCCCCCATATGTTCCACAGATTATGCCCCATATGCTCCAGATTATGCCCCATATGTTCCACAGCTTATGCCCCCATATGTTCCACAGCTTATGCCCCCATATGCTCCATATTATGCCCCCATATGTTCCACAGTTTATGCCCCTACCATATGCATGCTCCATATTATGCCTCCATATGCTCCATATTATACCCCCATATGTTCCAGATTATGCCCCACATGCTGCTGCAAGAAAAAAAAATGACATACTCACCTCTCGTCGCTGTGGGACAGGTGCCGGTGTCACCGATCGCTCAGGACCCCGGCACCTGAGATATTTACCTGTCCTCTCTGCACCGCAGCGCTGCTCCCTCTTCCTGGTCCTCGGCAGTGAATGATCAGGCTGGGGGCGCGCGCTTACTAACGACGTCATTGCGCCCTCTGCCTGAACATTCACAGCCAGAAGAGTTAGGCTATGGTTCCACGGTCCGGAACCATAGCGCTTTGGACGGAGCGGAAATTCCGCTCCGTCTAAGCCCCGCCCCCTTTCTGACGCGCGCTCTTTCCGGAGGTGTTCAGGACACCTCCGGAACACCTCCGGAAAGAGCGCAGGGCTACATAGCCCTGTGTTAATTCTGTTGCGGCGACGCACCGTCGCCGCAATACGCGAGGACATGCTGCGGTCTGAAAAGACGCGCCGCATGTCCGTTTACGCAGGTCTGCCAGCCTGCGTATTGTTACGCATAGTGGAGACGGGATTTCTTGAAATCCCCTCCACTATGCTGTAACATCTGGACGCTGCGTGTTTGGCGCTGCGCCAGCGCACAGCGCCAAACACGCAGCGTTTCCTGACCGTGGAAACTCACCCTCAGGGATCAGCGCTGCGGTGGACCGAGGGACAGGTAAATATCGCTGTACTCACCCCTCCGCCGCGCGTCCCTGCAGCCTCTCTTCTTCTCCCGGCGCTCTCCGCAGCGCTTCCTTCCTACAGCGGTCACATGGTACCGCTCATTAAAGTCATGAATATGTGCATATTCATGACTTTAATGAGCGGTGCCATGTGACCGCTGCAAGAAGGAGCAGGAGATCGTGGGAGAAGCAGGGGGGCTGCAGAGACCGCGCCGGCTGAGAGGTGAGTATAATCCGACACCCCCGCTCCCCCTCCCCCGCCGACCCCGTATATGACCCGCGTAAAAGCCGAGAGGGGGACTTTCAGCCCTAAAAAATGGGCTGAAAATCTCGGCTTATACACGAGTATATACGGTAAGTATAACTTGAAACCTCTTGGCCTCTATGCAAAATTTTGAAGAGAGCCACCCACCAAGCATTTATTTATAAGCCCATGTTCACACAGTCAGTATTTGGTCAGTATTTTACCTCAGTATTTGTAAGTCAAAACCAGGAGAGGAACAATCAGAGGAAAAGTATAATAGAAACACATCACCACTTCTGTATTTATCACCCACCTCTGGTTTTGGCTCACAAATACTGATCAAATACTGAATAAGTGAACGTGGCCTCATACTGCTTTCGTCTTAGATGGCACAGAGGCCTTGGAGCATCTTCAGGAGCAGGGCTGGTGTGTGACTGCTATCTCTTCCCCCCCCCCATTGTCACAATTCATTTCTGTTCCCTGTCATGCTATAAAATAACATTTACCAAATCCGCTAAGCATAGCAATTGCTTTCTAAAACTGAGTTCATGTGTTAGGGCTTGTTCACACATTGTGTTTTTGCTGCGTTTTTTACTGCAGAAAAATCGGTAGTGTTTTACAGTACGAGCAAAATGAACGAGCTTTCTAAAATCTCATGTATATGCTGCATTTTTCCTTGCTGATTTAAACCATCACATTTTTTTTGAACCATCACTTATTTTCTGATTTGCAGCATGTGAATTCTTTCAGCGTTTTGGCATCGTTTTTTCAGACATTTATTATTACGGGGAATAAAACTCAAGTAACAAAGCATAAAAAACGTGCAGCATTTTCGTGCCAACATTTTTTTTTTGCAGCAGAAAACACTGCTGCGAGTACTCAATGTGTGAACGTACCCTTACGGGTGAACAATATGAAATACATACATTATTGCATAGGACAATTTTGGCATTTAGATATCCCTTAGATTTTATCTGATACGTTTCAGAATTAACAAAGCAATCGCCGTCATCTCTTACCTTGGACTTTCTTGAAAACTCTGGAATTCATAAACTTTAAAAACCTATCTGCATAAAAACTTGGCCTATGGACTGACACCGTGTCCTAGAAAAAAAAGACCAAGGAGCGTTCATGTTATAAAACAGTAAACCCTGCTAATGCAAATTCCTCTGATAAGCCCATGGGAACAGTTTCCCCCAATGAAATTCTTATGAGAGCAAATCTTGTTATACAAGATTTTCACTCAACTCCCTGAAGCATTTTTGCAAAGTAAATCCAGTGTACTGATTTAACAGGGTGAATAAAGCCCATCCGGCTGGCAAAATGAAGAACGTGTTATATTGGCGTACACGCTGTGCCCTCTTTTGGCCATGAAGAATATTTAAGTTATTAATAATTATTATTTAAATATGTCTTAATGTTAAGTGTGTTCCATAGAGTAATTTGGTCAAAGCATAATGGAAACTGCGTTGCGAGTTTTATATTGAGATGGAAACCCTCCCACGAAGAACCTCTCCTGGCAACTCAAGGGAATGTTGTCCTACAAGGTGTGCATGGAGGACAACTGGAAACTCAAGGGAATGTTGTCATACAAGGTGTGCATGAAGGACAACTGGAAACTCAAGGGAATGTTGTCATACAAGGTGTGCATGGAGGACAAAGGTTTGCCCATGTCACCCATAAAACTGAATGTTCAGGGCTATTTATGCCTTCGAGAGTCAACATTACAATACCTAGTGCTTAGGTCTAAACCTCCAAGCCTACAGTGTCATGTGTGCATTGCCACGAAGATCGTCGCGGTTGCACATTTTGACTTCTCACAGCTGAGCTGCTGTTTCTTTGTGTTTGGCAGCTAGGGAGTTAATTCTGTCTGTGCTCGGTGCTGGGACTGGGTGCAGTTTCTCCCGGCTGCAATTGATTATTTGTTGATTGGTTTCCTTTAAATTCCTGGCTGTCTGCTTGGGGAGTTGCCAGTGAAACCTTCATGCAGACCACAGATAGGAATGAATCTGTATAGACTTTAGTTGTGAGCTCCTTAGTTGTTCTAAGCTCAACTTGGTTAGAGTTTATTTCCCAGACCATTTATGTTCCTTTGGTGTTTGAGTGTGTATGCAAGCGTGTGTTATCCTGTCTGTCTTATATGTCTAATCTGTGTATTTAGCTGAGATCAGCCCATATCCCTTTGGTGGTAGTCAGGATCCTTCTTAGGACTGATTACAGGGTTCAGGGTCTGATAGGAGACAGGGTTAGGTTGGAGACTTGGACCTCTGAACCATTATCAGTACCTCCAAGGTGAGGGATTAGTTAGGACCCCAGTTTAGGGTCAGGTTAGATCCTGGTCCACCTCTTTCCTGTTTCAGCTCATCAAGTCCTCAAGATTAACCCTGAGTTCAGCAGATATCGTGTCAGGTAAATCTATTCTATACTTACATGCTGATGTTGCTATACTACTTGTTGTATAGAGTGTTGTTCCTGTATTAATAGTTTACTGACATTGTATACATATCATTAGACAGCGTGACATTTTCACTGGCCACTAAAAATTATCTCCAGTTATCCATGGATCCAGTAGCCCAGCTGGCTCTGCAGTTTCAGGGATTATCCATGGAGCTGACGGACATTAAGTCCAAAGTTTTGTCTCCCCTGGAGCAAACCAGAGTTGAACCTAAAGTAGCTCTCCCGGACAGGTTCACTGGTGGGCGAGACAAATTTTTCACCTTCCGGGAGGCATGTAAATTGTATTTTCGGCTTCGGCCTCGATCATCAGGGAGTGATGAGCAGAGAGTGGGAATTGTTATCTCACTTCTGCAAGGGGACCCTCAATCCTGGGCATTTTCCCTTCCTCCGGGATCCCCGGCTCTACAGTCTGTAGATCAATTTTTTACTGCCCTGGGATTGGTATATGATGACCCAGATCGGGTCTCTCTTGCTGAGACAAAATTACGTAAGATACAGCAGGGAGATCGTCCGGCAGAGGAATTTGCTTCTGAGTTTCGTAGATGGGCCACAGATACTCAGTGGAATGACCCAGCTCTTAGGAGCCAGTTTTGTCATGGGCTTTCTGATAAATTAAAAGACGTTTTGGCTCAGTATGAGTCTCCTCATTCACTGGAGGCTGCTATGGCCTTAGCTATCCGTACTGATAGACGGCTTCGGGAGAGGGGTGAGGTAACCCCACTCCCTGTTGTTTCTCCACCTACCACTAAAGTCCCTTATGTTGAGGTTCCCCTTGTCTGTTCGGATGAGCCTATGCAGTTGGGAGGGATATCATTTCGTAGGAGGGGATTGGCGGTACGCTGCAGGACTAGAAGATGTTTTTTCTGCGGGAAAGAGGGACATTTTGTTGGAGAATGTCCATCCCGTGCCTTGTTGAGCCAAAAGTCGCCGGAAAACTGTTAATCCCAGGTTGTGTGGTGGACGACAACCTGGGAGTATGTATTTCATCCGCCAGTTCTTCTCAGTTCCTTGTACCAGTGGAGGTGGTAGTTGGTACGAGAGTGGAGAGATTGTCTGTTCTTCTTGATAGTGGTTCCGGGGCTAACCTGGTTGATGCTCAGTTTGCTCAGGCTCAAGGTATGCATCTGAGTGTATTGGTCAAACCGATCCCTATATTCTCCATTGACGCCAGGCCTCTCGGCCAAGGTAGCTTTGTTCATGAGGTTCATAACATTGACCTTCGGGTAGGGGCAATACATAGGGAACAATTATCTTGTTTTGTGTTGGAGGGTCTACCTACTCCCATTGTGTTGGGACTTCCTTGGTTGGTTAAACATAACCCTGTGATTAATTGGCAGTCCAGAGAAATAAGCCAATGGGGTGAGTTTTGCAAAAGCAACTGCATGAACACAGTCATCAGTGCGGTCGTGCCTAGTACATTGCCTCCTTTTTTGGAGGATTTTTGGGATGTTTTCTCTGAGGAGGGGTGTCAGGAGTTGCCTCCTCATCGCGTGTATGACTGCTCTATTAATCTCCTTCCTGATGCTAAGTTGCCTAAAGCTAGGTTGTATAATCTTTCTGGTCCTGAGAGGCAGGCTATGAAAGATTATATTTCTGAAAGTCTGGCCAAAGGGCATATTAGACCTTCATCTTCCCCAGTAGCCGCGGGGTTCTTCTTTGTGAAGAAGAAAGATGGAGGCCTACGCCCTTGCTTGGATTTCCGCGAACTTAATCGGATTACTGTTCGAGATCCGTATCCACTCCCTCTTATTCCTGATCTCTTCAATCAAATTGTTGGCGCCAAATGGTTCTCTAAATTGGATCTCAGGGGGGCGTATAATCTGATTAGGATAAAAGAGGGGGATGAGTGAAAACGGCGTTTAACACGCCGGAGGGACATTATGAGAACCTAGTCATGCCTTTTGGTCTGACTACTGCACCAGCAGTATTCCAACATTTTGTTAATGACATTTTTCGTCACCTTGTGGGGCTGTTTGTGGTTGTATATTTGGACGACATTTTAATTTACTCGCCAGATCTTGTGTCTCATCAGGAGCATGTGAGACAGGTGTTGCAGATCTTGCGAGACAATAAACTATACGCCAAACTGGAGAAGTGTGTATTTGCCGTACAGGAACTTCAGTTTTTGGGTTTTTTGGTGTCAGCCTCCGGTTTCCGTATGGACCCTGAAAAGGTGAGAGCAGTGCTTGAATGGGATCAGCCAGGGGATCTTAAGGCTCTGCAGCGTTTTTTGGGGTTTGCTAACTACTACCGGAAATTTATTTGTAATTTCTCATCTGTCGTCAAACCTCTCACTGACATGACAAGAAAAGGGACGGATTTTTCTAAATGGTCGGACAAAGCTTGCCAAGCCTTTTCCTCTTTGAAGAAATGTTTTGCTTCGGCACCGGTTCTCATCCAACCAGATGCATCTCAGCCGTTCATTGTGGAGGTGGATGTGTCTGACGTAGGGGTGGGTGCTATATTGTCCCAGGGTCCGTCCCCTGGTAAATGGCATCCGTGCGCTTTCTTTTCTAAGAAATTGTCGTCCACCGAAAGGAATTATGATATCGGCAATAGGGAACTTTTGGCCATTAAGTTAGCTTTTGAAGAATGGCGTCACTTTTTGGAGGGGGCAGTCCACCCGGTTACCGTTATTACTGATCACAAGAACCTGTTGTATTTGGAATCCTCTAAGCGTCTGAATTCCAGACAAGCTCGATGGTCGTTGTTTTTTACCAGGTTTAATTTTGTCGTCACTTATCGCCCGGGGTCTAAGAATATAAAGGCTGATGCCTTGTCTCGCAGTTTCCCAGGGGCCGGGAAAACGGATGACCCGAGTCCTATCCTTCAGGAGGGGGTGGTAGTGTCGGCTGTATTTTCTGAGCTTGAGGAGGAGGTGTTAGAGGCTCAGGGGGACGCCCCTGCAGGACCTCCAGGGAGACTGTTTGTCCCAAATCTGTTGAGACAAAAGGTTATTGAGGCACATCATAATTCTGCTCTAGCAGGACATCCAGGGAGTAAGGCTACTTTAGATCTCCTTTCTCGCCGGTTTTGGTGGCCTAATGCTAATAAAGATGTTATAACTTTTGTCGCGTCATGTGGGGTGTGTGCTCGCTCTAAAACCCCTCATACCCGTCCGTCTGGGACCCTTTTACCCTTGAAACTTCCGGAGCGTCCATGGACTCATTTATCTATGGACTTCATTACGGACCTTCCTCCGTCGTCAGGGAATACTGTCATACTGGTGGTTGTTGACAGGTTCAGTAAGATGGCACATTTCGTTGCTCTTCCTGCACTCCCTAATGCTAAAACTCTGGCGCAGGTGTTCATTAGGGAGATCGTTAGACTTCATGGGTTGCCTTCTGATGTGGTGTCAGATAGGGGGTCTCAGTTTGTGTCCAAATTTTGGAGGGCATTTTGTTTACGTCGGGGGATGCAATTGTCATTTTCCTCGGCTTTTCATCCGCAGACCAATGGTCAGACAGAGCGTCTGAATCAGAGCTTAGAGACATATCTCCGGTGTTTTGTCTCAGAGAACCAAGAGGACTGGTCTTCTTTCTTGCCTCTGGCAGAGTTCGCTCTTAACAACAGGCGGAGCGAGTCCACTGGTAAGTCCCCGTTTTTTGTGGCATATGGTTTCCATCCCCAGTTTTGTACTTTCAATGGGGGGGGCCCTTCTGGGGTTCCTGAGGAGGAGTGTTTCTCGTCGTCACTTGCTTCTGTGTGGAGAGGTGTATTGAATAATCTGAGTGCGATGGGGAACCGTTACAAACGTATGGCTGATAGGAGGAGAGTTTCTGGTCCAGATCTGAATGTGAACGATCTGGTATGGTTGTCTACCAGGAATATAAAACTTAAAGTGCCCTCCTGGAAACTGGGTCCCAGATTCATCGGGCCGTACAGGATCAGTTCCATAATTAATCCTGTGGCATTTCGTCTGGACCTCCCTCCTACGTTTAAAATTCATAATGTGTTCCACAAGTCATTACTTAAAAGGTATGTGGCACCAGTCATACCGTCACCTCTACCTCCTCCTCCTGTGTTGGTCAATGGTAACTTGGAATTTCAAGTATCAAAGATCATTGACTCAAGTCTGAATCGCCGGTCCCTTCAGTACTTGGTTCATTGGAAGGGGTATGGTCCGGAGGAGAGGACGTGGGTCCCTGCGTCTGATGTTAACGCAGATCGTTTGGTTCGGACCTTCCACAGAACTCACCCGGGCAGGCCTGGCCCTGAGGGTCCGGAGGCCCCTCGTAGAAGGGGGGGTACTGTCATGTGTGCATTGCCACGAAGATCGTCGCGGTTGCACATTTTGACTTCTCACAGCTGAGCTGCTGTTTCTTTGTGTTTGGCAGCTAGGGAGTTAATTCTGTCTGTGCTCGGTGCTGGGACTGGGTGCAGTTTCTCCCGGCTGCAATTGATTATTTGTTGATTGGTTTCCTTTAAATTCCTGGCTGTCTGCTTGGGGAGTTGCCAGTGAAACCTTCATGCAGACCACAGATAGGAATGAATCTGTATAGACTTTAGTTGTGAGCTCCTTAGTTGTTCTAAGCTCAACTTGGTTAGAGTTTATTTCCCAGACCATTTATGTTCCTTTGGTGTTTGAGTGTGTATGCAAGCGTGTGTTATCCTGTCTGTCTTATATGTCTAATCTGTGTATTTAGCTGAGATCAGCCCATATCCCTTTGGTGGTAGTCAGGATCCTTCTTAGGACTGATTACAGGGTTCAGGGTCTGATAGGAGACAGGGTTAGGTTGGAGACTTGGACCTCTGAACCATTATCAGTACCTCCAAGGTGAGGGATTAGTTAGGACCCCAGTTTAGGGTCAGGTTAGATCCCGGTCCACCTCTTTCCTGTTTCAGCTCATCAAGTCCTCAAGATTAACCCTGAGTTCAGCAGATATCGTGTCAGGTAAATCTATTCTATACTTACATGCTGATGTTGCTATACTACTTGTTGTATAGAGTGTTGTTCCTGTATTAATAGTTTACTGACATTGTATACATATCATTAGACAGCGTGACATACAGATGGAAGAGAGCCCCTGTGCAAGAACAGAATATGGGTCTTTCACAAAGCAATAGCTCATCATAATTCCACCTGCTTTAGAAGTGGAAATGGGCCCCCTTTATCTCCCGGGCCCATGTTGCACCAATGATTTGTCCATCCCTGTCCAAGCCCATAATATAAGTTTCTGTCTTTATACACATGCAGTATCACTGATGATAGAAAGCACTTTGAGATATTCTTAGAAGTGGATTATATTATATATATAAAATACTGTACATTCATGATACAAAACATGATTTCTTCCTAACACTTCATAATATTGAAGATCTACCAAAAACCGATGTCTCATGAAGCAAATCCTTTTATAACAAGAAGGCATGAATCAGCTGATGGATGCCAATTCTGATTCTCCATTCATCGGTGGCCAGCTGTTTTCACGAGCAAAGCCACATCCGGCTATACAATTCCCCTGCACCGGGGGAATAACACATGCAAGCCATATATCATTATACATGAATGGGATGGATTCCCCAGTGCAGTGGCCTTTCATAGGCATAGGTCCAGAGCAGGGGTATCCATGTATATGATGTCCATATGTGGTGAGAATGCATGTGGACAGGGTTTTTCTAAAACTACCCCTTTAATTAAGTATATTTGAATCCAATTCTGATAAGTGCGTCAAAGAGCCTAAATGAAAGATTAACTGTCATTTTAACTTCTATTTCATAAATCAATAGTACACTTGGAAATAAGCAATTTCATAATATATGTTGTCAGAAAAAAATGTTTTTTTTTCTCCTCCTGGATTGATCTTTCACTCTCAATGCATGGGTAAAATACAATCTGTATTTGGTGAAGACAGATTTTCCCATTATTGAGATAAGAGATGACAGACAGTGCTCATAAAGTTCTATGGAGGGGGAGGAGCTAGAGGAAGACACAGACATTCTGCTTAACATTCTCTTAAAATAAGAGTTTCACTTCTTCATAGAACTTTGAGAGCACCAATTGTCATCTCCTATCTCAGTAATAGGAAACTCTGTCTTCATTATATACAGATTTTAACTGTGAATTGAAAATTTTGAGAATGAAAGGAGGAGAAAAAAGCAGATTTCTGTGATAAGATCTATTACAAAGTTTCTTATTTTCATACGTAGTATTGATATAGGAAATAAAAAGTAAAACAACATAATGACGATCAACTATTTACAGGTTAGGTAAATGTTTTTTTTTGTCTGTTTAACTTCGTGATTACTCACCCCATCGTAAACTAATGCTTTCCATGAATGTTCCAATTTCTTTATTAACCTAAAGACAAAAGAGTAAATGTTTCCAATGTGATTAAATATTGCAGATCGCGCACATAGCGCATAATTCAGCTACTGTATAAACACCATGTTACAATGAGGTAAGTGTATGATTTACCTGTAAGACTGGAGGATATCGATAATACCCATAAAAAGCAGCATTCTCTCTCCCTTATGGTTCTTTGCAGGGATACCACCCATCCTATTCAAGAAATGAGAACATTAGGCTCCATATGGTCATAATACAATTACAGCCTTAAAGGGGTGATCCAAGTTTTACAATGACTGTGCATGAATGTATCGAAAAATAGTCGGGTGCTCATAGTTTAAAGGGGTTGGCTACTTTTTCTCTTTTTCTTTAGTTTATCAAATGTATTGGAGATATAATTCTACAGCACTTACTAATACGTGTATTACAGGTTCTCCTCCTTCCTCACAGACTATGTCTACTGATGGAGGAGCTTGTGACCAGACCTGTCCGTCAACCTCCTCCAAATGATAACCATCTTTCCCATGTGAAGTGTTTTCAATTAGAGGAGGCTGATGGACAGGTCTGGTCACAAGCTCCTCCATCAGAAGTATGGGCAGTTAGTGATGAAATCTGCACTAATCATTACAGAAGGAGAATCACAAAATCATGTCCCTAGCACATTTGCTAAAATAATGATAGTAGCCAACCCCTTTAAGTCACTGCTGTTTCCAAACCGGCAATGCAGTCCTCCCCTACAGGGACTTGTTGGAGTAGGAGGCTAATCTACGGTCACGGCAGTGACATCAGTGTAGAACGGGACATCACCGATCACGACAGTGATTTTTTTGTGTAATCATCCTACACCAAATCCTACAAGAATGGCAATGCAGTTGTGATTGAGGGTTTAAATTAAATTGTCATCGTGTTCTTGTCATCTAGCTAATAACTAGGACATTGTAAAAATCCAGAAAAATGTAAGTACTTGTGACTGTTATACATCCAAATAAACAGTAGCTTACAAAGAGTTAATTAGAAACAAACAACAAGAAAGGGTATGCTTTAAAAGTGTAGAGGAACCGATCATTTTCATGCTGTTTATGGGTGATCTATGGGGTCCGGGTCCTGGGAAACCCACTATGAGCACACTTGGCAGGTAGGCTTAGCTCCTGCATTACTGAGACATCAGATTGAGGTATGGGTCCTTAGAAAGTTAATGGGTCTATCTATACCGCTCTGTGTGCACCCTCATGTAGGAACTGATCCCCTACAGCACATTGATGGGGGTATCACATATAAAGAAAAACCCTGTAAATGATAAATACACTTGTAGTTAAGTTTAAGACATGCTCTTATGGTATGGTGGGAAATATTCCATCATTAACTCTATAAGCAGATATAAACTTGGCCGCTGGCTACCCGTAGCAAAACACATAGCAGCAGATCTTGTGTATAGTCAAACTGACAAGGGATCCCATTGCTAGGATAGCCATGTGGCGGTAGTTTTATATATATGTGTATTTGATGTCTTTAGCTCCATAATTAATACTTTTTATTACCGTAAGGCTCAATTGTCAATCATCTATAAATTCATAGACAACAAAACTAGGGGACATTTGAATGGTTCTCAATGGTCCAAAAGGGAATGTTCTCCAGCACCTAAGGAAAGTAATTAAAACTTAACCTTTATTCATACTGGATACAAAATTAGGAGAATTTGAATATATTAAAAACACATAATGCTTACACGTTTCGGGTAGAAAAACTCTTAATCATAGCTATGAAGTTTCCTGGGATACTTGTCTCTAACACGTAAGTGATGAGCTAAATTGACAGTTTTTCTATTTTTTGACATTTGAATGGTGTCTATGATAAAAAAGAGGACATTTTTATATATATTTATTACTGCCGGAAGATTATGTGCAGGATAATGTTATTGTAAATCTTGGGTCATAGTGAATATTGTTAATGTGCCCAGATTTGTGTCTAAACTCTAGACATTTATTACTTTGTTTCATCATTCATTATTCATTTTTGGGTTTACGATTTATCCCTGATTTTATTTGTGTCTTCCTCAAAACATAGCCTGGCTTAACCTTGTCCTACTATATATTCCCTCATATAAAGTGCTGACTGTAAAACGATTGCAAAAAGTAAAAAAGCCTTACGTGTTCTCTCTTGTGATAGCATCAACGGCTTTCCCAGGACCCTGTATAGACTCCAAGGCAGTGGAGTAAAGAACTTTCTGTACTGAAGGACGTTTATTGTCTATAGAGTAGTGAGACGTTTCTCCTTCTTTTTCTTTGGATGGACGGTCAAGTACATGAACTCCAAGCAGCAGGCTGTAATCCATAATCTTAAAGCTTTCTAACACCTGTTGAAATAGACATTATTTTCATGAATGGGTGCAAATTGCAAGTAAATGGCTCAGGATTCTGTTAAAGGAGTTGTTGGACAACCCTTCTTAATCCTCATGTTTCCCCCTTGTAAAATAATAAAACTTATATGCACCTCCGCTGCCAATGCTATGCCATTAACATTTTTATGTCACGCTATCCCGGTGGCCAATCAGATCTGGGCTTAACTCTCCCTGTTGTGAATGTGCTAGAAATGAATTCTGAGCAGAAGCTCCCTCTGGTGGTTACAAACAGTACTGAACTATCCAATGAGGATTGTGAAGATTGGCGATCAGGTGTTGCTGACTGGTCTTATATAAGGGAGGTTCCCTCCCATCAGGGTTGCCGGTGATCAATTGTTCTGGTCTCATCTTTGATTCCTGTTCACTTTGTAGCTTGCTGTTTCGTGCCTGCATCTTCTGCTAACAGATAAGACATTTTCTTCTTTTAGTTTTTTGTGCTTGCTTTTTGCATTTTGTCCTGCACTTCTGTGGGGGTCTGCCGGGTCCCTCCAGGGGCTTGTGCTCCTCTCAGTTTAGTTCGGCCACTGTTGTTTGTTCATTTGCCTTTTCCAGTTTTTTCAGTGGCTGCTGTTTAGTTTTTGTTACACCAGAGAACTAATTTAGGTGGTAGAGGTCGTGTGATCTCAGGTGTTTTTGTAATTAGTAGAGTTGGTACTTTTCAGGGTTTTTTGGGATTGCAGTAAGTGTCCTTCCTATCCTTTTCTATTTAGGAAGTTTGGGCCCCAACGTTTGCTCATACTATTTTCTGTCTGTGTCTGTATTTCCTCTTGTCTAACCGCCATTACATGTTTGGGGGCTTTCTATGTTCTTTGGGGATCTGCTCCAGGGCAGATAGTTTTCCTCTTTCTGTCTTTAGGTGTAGTTAGCTTCTCAGGCTGTGACGAGGCGTCTAGGACCAACGTAGGAACGCTCCACGGCTGCCTTTAGTTGTGGTGGTTAGTCAGGGTACTGCAATCCCATAGATTCCAACCTCTCTGGTGTATTTCCTTTTTTGCCTGCTTTCCTCAGCTACCAAATCATAACATCTCCCTGTCTTCGGACGTATCACATGCATCTGGACGGAATGAGAGAGCAGTGCTCTGACTTCCTCCCAAAGTATGTGATTTGTCCAAAGATGGCGAGCGTGAAGCCAGCGCAGACAGGCCCCAGGGATCACATGACATAAAAATGATGCGCAACCAGAGGGAGAGACAGTGCCAATAATGATGGAATGGTGCCAGCACCAGAGGTGAAGATGTGTTTTTTTTAAAGGGAGAAACATAAGGATTGAGAATGGGTTTTATGAGTAGTGGACAACCCCTTTAATGTTCAATTTATAGAGGGCAAAAATATGTAAAAAAATGGAGATTTCATTATTTTATTCTCTTTGACATTCTGTAAGTCTAAGTGGCAAAAAAGAACCTACAAAAACAAAGTAAAAGCAATGTTCTAGCAGGAGGCAATATGGCCTGGGGACTTTGTTCTTGCACTGCAGAAATATGCCAGATAGTGGTAAACAAGGGTGTAAGAAGAAAAAAATTGGTATATTACAAATGATGATATACACATTTGTTAAAAAATTGATCAACTTCATGACAATTTACTACAGGAAATGTATCAGAAGCAGTAAAGTAAAGTAAAGGAGGGGTAGAAGGCATCACAAAAGAAAATTCAATATTGTACACATCTTAAGGGAAGTCTGTCAGCACAAGATAACTGTTCAAACTAAGCACAGGTGCTCAGTACTCCAATTACTTTTCCATCTAACTGCATTGTCTTCTGGCTCCTGTAAAGCCAGAGCTGTCAATGAAGAAACAAGGGGACAGAGAAAGATGGAAAATAAGTAAGTTGGAAGGTGCACTGAGCTCTTGTGCTTGGTTTGCCTAGTCATTTTGTGCTGATAGACTTTCCTTTATATAATCAAAAGTGAACATCAGCACATGGTATATCTATGCAAATGCAGATGCAGGTGCTCTCCAATCCACTGGGAGTGCCATGTGTATTCAGCAAAGTCTGATGGGCACTACCCTGTGCCACAGTAAAAACAGTCATCTTAGAAAGCAGTCACAGCATTAGACTTCACCTGCAGAAATCTAAACTGACGCCATTACTGCCTCCCTGTTATGTCACATTGCTCTGCAGACATTTCCATAGTCAGATCTGCGCCAGATGCAAAGCTTGGCTGCACTGTTTATAGCAGTGGTTCCCAACTAGGCTTCCATGTTACCCTGCGGTCGCTTACAATCTGCTCAGGGGTTTCCCAGAACATAGCAGCAAGGCCTGTCACTTATACAGCAGAGATGATTTCAAACTGATTTGAACCAGTATATAGAGATGGGCAAGAATTATTAAATACGTCACTGACTCACTAAGCTTATAGTTTTTAAAGAAGCCCCCCTCCCATCAAAATGTTTATCCTCTTAAAATATTGCAATCCTCATATAGAGCACTGTGTACTTACAATTGCTCATTTTGCCTTTCTACCCAGTTAATTCTCCTGTTTTCCATTAGGTCTATGACATCACGTGATTAATAACAGACTAACTTAATCCTTCTAAGCTCTATGTAGAAACAGGAGGTCAATTTTCCCCTGTAGGAGTCATCAGTGACTGCAAAAGTCCCTGACAGGGGAAGAAGGGAACAGCTGGGTCAGAAGTTGGAAAAAGGGACGATAAATGCAGGGGCAAGAGACATCCTGCTTCTACATGGAGCAGAGAAAAGAGAAGAATTATCAGGGTAGAAAGGCAAAATGAGCAATTGTAAGTACACAGTGCTATATAATATGATGACTGCAATATATTAAGAGGATAAAAACTTTAATGAGAGGAGGGCTTCTTTAAGGTTAAAAGCAGACATAAGTCCCTCAACTTCAACCTGGAATTAGTGGTTTAGCCATTGGGCCTAGCGGGGTGGGCGCAAATAGACGGCAGTATAACTCGTGAGATGATGGCATCGCACTGCGCGGACTGTCCCGGCACCTCTCCTGACCCAAGCATTACAGAATGATGTATTTCTATGCAGCCGTCAAGCTCAGGTTAGGAGAGCAGACAGCCTGCATGAGAATTGCGATGTGATCCTGCCATGAGTAATATGGCAATCTCTCTGCGCCCAAAGGCACACATCACCCCCAAGTCTTCATCACAACTACAAGGGCAAAACAACACAGTAGTAACTAAGTAATCCCAGTGACAGTTACATGTGACATCTGTAGCAGTGCGATATAATGGGTGTGCGCGTCTTTATTCTAGGAACGTTTCTGTCTTATCATACACCAGACGAACACCATGATAATGTTTTCCTGTTATCATTTCTTTCAAGGAAAAAAGACTGCACGGAACACAGAAATACCCAGCAATGAAGTGGTTAAGTGAAAGCATGCAAGTCTGTAACGCTCTCATATCGACTTTACAATTTAGACCTCTCAAACTTTTTATTTTTTCCAGTTACTTAAGCTGGCTACATACTGGGGGTGCTTTCCAATATCATGATAGTAAATATAGGGGGTGGTGTAACATCCTTCTGCTTGTATTTATGGTTCCATTTTGGAAAGAACTGATAACATGGTCTTGCATATAACCTGTTATGGCAGGTTTATGGGGTAAAGAACCCCCTAAAGACATACTGTATAACATTGTGCCAACAATCAACCTGGCCATATAATACCTTTAAAGGTAATCTGTCAGCATAAGTAAGTGACAGAGACCCTAATTCCACCTCTGGATCACTTACTTTTTTTTAGCAGTACTTTTTTTGTTAAATTACTGTTTATTAGCTGCAGTACTGGAGCCCCATTACTGCTGATTAGTGATGAGTGCAATTGCTCGCCAGCATGTTCCGCGGCTATTAGACAGCGCCATGAAATCGTATATGTCAGGCAATCCCCGCATGCTTGCCGGCTGTCTAACTGCTCCAAGAAGTGTGAATACCGTCTGTGCTATACAGCCGGCATCCAATTCAAACTGTTGTGATTAACGCTAGCTCCAATTACAGCAGTTTAACTTTCTATATGCCGCTGTTAACCACTAAGGCTGCATTTAAAAGATTGGAAATCGTGGAAGGTTTCCCTTCTGACCTTCATCACTCACCCTGACAACATGATCATGGGGGGCCAATAACATTTCCATGGGAGATGGGGGTCCTACCAAAGTCCTTAGTGTTTGTCATGGGTGTGTACCTGTTAAGCCCAGCATGTGGGAATAGGTCACTGACCAACTAATAAAATATTATAATATTTATTTGATGTAATAAATATTGAAATGAAAAAAATTGAAACGACAGGAATCACTGTTTTTTTGGTCACTTTCGCTCCCCAAAAAATGAAATAAAAAGAGATCATACGTCATACCCCAAAATGGTGATGATTAAAACTAAAGTTCATACTGCAAAAACAAGACCTCATAAACTCGGTTGAAAAAAAAGTTATAGCTCTTGGAAAGGAGGAAAAAATCAGACGACTCTGTTACCTAATGGCCCGCAGAAGACTGGAGCCAACACTGCCTGCATCCGTTGGGCTGCTCTGTGCACATGCAACCAGAATGCCGTCTCGTAGAAGAGTTAGGGCCCCGTCTCACATAGAGATCGTTGTCGGGATCGCTGGTGTGTCGCTACATGATCGCTGCTGAGCTGCCAAACAGGCAGCTCAGGCAGCGATCAGCACAAGGACACTGCGGGTAACATCGCTTAGTTACCCGCAGTGTACGTTGGATACCAGCCCGCTGATGCAGGGAGCTGATAACCAAGGTACACTTTGGGTTTCCAGGCGCTGCGCAGTGCCTGGAAACCCGCTGTGTACCTTGGTTACCAGCTCCCCTGAGGCAGCGCGCTGGTATCCAACGTACACATCGGGTTTCCAGGCACAGTCCCGCACCTGGAAACCCGATGTGTACCTTGGTTACCAGCTGATCGCTGGTCTCCTGCCTGTCACACGCAGCGATGCGTGCTGGCCAGTGGGAGACCAGCGATCAAAAAAAAGTCCTGGCATTTCTGATACGACCACCGATTCACAGCAGGGGCCTGATCGCTGGTACGTGTCAGACATAGCAAGATCGCTGCTGAGATCGCTGTTTAGCAGCGATCTCGCTAGCGATCTCGCTATGTGAGACGGGGCCTTAAGTGTAATACCGTCCTGTGCCAAATGTTTGTTATTCAAATTAGCAACCATTCAAATGTGGATAGACCGCATTTGCATTAAATTTTCATGAAGCAACATGGGACACGTCTTTACATCGTAACAGGCTGATCATTACGAGTGAGTCATAATAACGGCATTATTATGTTGATCAGAAAATGGAAAAACTGAGAAAAATTATGTTTTCCTCCAAGATACACAAGCCGATTGTGTACAGAATAGGAAGGACAAAAGACGATTTCCTGTTAGTTTATTCAATACTGCTGAAACCCATGGTTACACTTAATATTTGTATTTTGTCTTTTCTGCCCACAATCTATATGAAAAATGTATTGCCATCAAATAGAATATAATATTAGCGACATAAGTAATCGAAATAAGAACCATAAGGGCTCAAGACCACTGACAAAGAGCCTGCTTAGTAGTGCACAAAGCAATGCTTCATGGAAAAATACCTCCATACATATGGAGTCCAATTGGAGCCTGCTGCATTTTTCTTTAGATCTGTATAGAATCCTATAGAAAAATACGTGTACGCCACTATAAGACTAGGGATATACAAGTTGCACAGATATTTTTGTCCCACAATTCTTTTGAGAATCACTTTCATGCAACAAAAACATCTGGGCAACTTGC
>JARQOD010000001.1:657495373-657553843 GCA_033576555.1 Oophaga sylvatica
TTTGTTCTCTCACAGACCTGTTAGTTTTTCTTTAAGAAGCCCTCCTACTCTGCACTCATTACCTGTATTAATTGCACCTTCTTGCACTCGTTACCTGTATAAAACTCTTGCACACACACTCAATTAATCACACTCCAACCTCTCCACCATGGCCAAGACCAAAGAGCTGTCTAATGACACTAGGGACAAAATTGTAGACCTGCACAAGGCTGGGATGGGCTACAAAACAATAGGCAAGTGGCTTGGTGAGAAGGCAACAACTGTTGGCACAATTATTATAAAATGGAAGAAAAACAAGATGACTGTCAATCTTCCTCGGTCTGGAGCTCCTTGAAGATCTCGCCACGTTGGGTAAGGATGATTCTGAAAAAGGTCAGGAATCAGTCCAGAACTACACGGGAGGAACTGGTCAATGACCTGAAGAGAACTGTGGCCACAGTCTCAAACATTACCGTTAGTAACACACTACGCCGTCATGGATTAAAATCCTGCAGGGCACGCAAGTTCCCCCTGCTCATGCCAGCACATGTCCATGCCCATTTAAAGTTCACCAATAACCATCTGGATGATCCAGAGGAGACATGAAAGAAGGTCATGTGGTCAGATGAGACCAAAATAGAGGTATCAACTTCACTTGCCATGTTTGGAGAAAGAAGAAGGATGAGTACAACCTCAAGAACACCATCTCACTGGTGAAGCATGGTGGGGAAAATAATACTTAGGAGGTGCTTTTCTGCAAAAGGGACAGGGTGACTGCTCCATATTGAAGACTGGATGGATGACTTCAAGTATCAAAGATTTTGGCCAACAACCTCCTTCCCTCAGTAAGGGCATTGAAGATGGGTCATGGCTGGGTCTTCCAGCATGACAATGACCCGAAACAAACAGCCAGGGCAACTAAGGCGTGGTTCTGTAAGAAGCATTTCAATGTCATGGAGTGGCCTAGTCAGTCTCCTGACTTGAACCCAATAGAAAATCTTTGGAGGGAGCTGAACCTCAATGTTGCCCAGAGACAGTCAGAAACCTGAAAGATCTGGAGTAGATCTGTATTGCAGAGTGGGCCAAAATCTCTGCTGCAGTGTGTGCAAACTTGGTCAACAACTACAGGAAACGTCTGACCTCTGTAATTGCAAACCAAGGTTTCTGTACCAAGTATTAAGTTCTGTTTTTCTATTGTATCAAACACTTATTTAATGCAATACAATGCATATTAATTATGTAATAATCATACAATGTGATTTTCTGGATTTTTTTTAAGATTCTGTCTCTCACAGTGGAAGTGTACCTATGATAAAAATTACAGACCTCTCCATTCTATTTTGCTTTAATTATTGTATTGTTAACGTTGTTACCTATGACTTGTGTTTTGAAACTGTTAAACTGTAAAGCGCTGCGGAATATGTTGGCGCTATATAAATAAAGATTATTATTATTATTCTTTGGAGGTGGGAAAACTTGCAAATTTTGCAGTGTATCAAATACTAATTTTCCCCACTGTATGTCATTGTTGGCCATTTTTCTGTAAAAATATCATTATTGTACTGTAAGGCTTCTTTCACACAACAGTATGTGGACAGCATGTTTTATTTTGTGCTTCTATTTTTTTTTAAACCAGAATACAGTCATGGCCAAAAGTTTTGAGAATGACACAAATATTATATTTTCACATGATCTGCTGCCCACTGGTTTTTATGTGTGTTTGACAGATGTTTTATCACAGACAGAAATATAATAATTGCAAACATATGAGTAACAAAAGCTTATATTGACAGTTAGAATGAGTTAATGCAGCAAGTCAATATTTGCAGTGTTGACCCTTCTTCTTCAGGACCTCTGCAATTCTCCCTGGCATGCTCTCAATCAGCTTCTGGACCAAATCCTGACTGATAGCAGTCCATTCTTGCACAATCAATGCTTTCATTTTGTCTGAATTTTTAGGTTTTTGTTTGTCCACCCGTCTCTTGATGATTGACCACAAGTTCTCAATGAGATTAAGATCTGGGGAGTTTCCAGGCCATGGACCCAAAATCTCTATGTTTTGTTCCCTGAGCCATTTAGTTATCACCTTTGCTTTATGGCAAGGTGCTCCATCATGCTGGAAAAGGCATTGTTGATCGCTAAACTGCTCTTGGAGGGTTGGGAGAAGTTGCTCTTGGAGGACATTCTGGTACCATTCTTTATTCATGGCTATGTTTTTAGGCAAGACTGTGAGAGAGCCGATTCCCTTGGCTGAGAAGCAACCCCACACATGAATGGTTTCAGGATGCTTAACAGTTGGCATGAGACAAGACTGGTGGTAGCGCTCACCTTGTCTTCTCCAAATGAGGCATTTTCCTGATGTCCCAAACAATCGAAAAGGGGATTCATCAGAGAAAATAACTTTACCCCAGTCCTCAGCAGTCCACTTGCCTGTACTTTTTGCAGAATATCAGTCTGTCCATGATGTTTTTTCTGGAGAGAAGTGGCTTCTTTACTGCCCTCCTTGAGACCAGGCCTTGCTCCAAGAGTCTCCGCCTCACAGTGCGTGCAGATGCACTCACACCTGCCTGCTGCCATTCCTGAGCAAGCTCTGCACTGCTGGTAGCCCGATCTCACAGCTGAAACACTTTTAAGAGACGGTCCTGGCGCTTGCTGGTCTTTCTTGGGCGCCCTGGAGCCTTTTTGGCAACAATGGAACCTCTCTCCTTGAAGTTCTTGATGATGCGATAGATTGTTGACTGAGGTGCAATCTTTCTAGCTGCGATACTCTTCCCTGTTAGGCCATTTTTGTGCATTGCAATGATGACTGCACGTGTTTCTTTAGAGATAACCATGGTTAACAGAAGAGAAACAATGATGCCAAGCACCAGCCTCCTTTTAAAGTGTCCAGTGGTGTCATTCTTACTTAATCATGACAGATTGATCTCCAGCCATGTCCTCATCAACACCCACACCTGTGTTAATGGAGCAATCACTGAAAAGAGGTTAGCTGGTCCTTTTAAGGCAGGGCTGCAATGATGTTGAAATGTGTTTTGGGGGATAAAGTTAATTTTCTAGCCAAATATTGACTTTGCAAGTTATTGCTGTTAAGCTGATCACTCTTTATAACATTCTGGAGTATATGCCAATTGCCATTAGAAAAAGTGAAGCAGTAGACTTTGTAAAAATTAATATTTGTGTCATTCTCAAAACTTTTGGCCATGACTGTAAGTAGTAGGTTGAAAAAAGTGAAGATGTATTACTCTATTATACATTCATGTGTTAATGATCTTCTTCTGCTTTAGGCCTAAGCATAGAAAATAATAATAATAGAAAAATTTACAACATTATACTCTTCTTTTACTTGAATCCATTTATTATTTTGGCTTAAAAATAGTGCTTAAATATTCATGTTTAATGAATATTTTAACTTTTTGGTCTCTGCTTTGTGATTCTGAAGTTGTGTTTTATATGCTTAGTCACACCTGTTAAATGCTGTTATTCATGTTTACCACTTTTAAATATCTTTTTAATATCTGAAGCGAAAGAGAGAAAAAAAGGAATACTTAATTACCACAACAATGCCTCCCCAGGGGTCGACAAAGTTGTTCAGAATCTAGGAGCCAGCCAAAAAATTTAGGAGCCAGAATTTTTTTTTCATTTCATCATCATCATGGCCTCCTCCTCATCATCATCATTGCCTCCCCATCATCATTGTCTCCCCATCATCATCATGGCCTCCCCATCATCATCAATGCCTGCCCATCATCATCATTGCCTCCTCATCATATCATCGCCTCCCCATCATCATCGCCTCCCCATCATCATCACCTCCCCATCATCATCAATGCCTGCCCATCATCATCATCGCCTGCCCATCATCATCATCGCCTCCCCATCATCATCATCGCCTCCCCATCATCATCAATGACTCCCCATTATCATCAGTGCCTCCCCATTATCATCAATGCCTCCCCATCATCATCAATGTCTCCCCATCATCATGAATGCCTCCCCATCATCATCAATGCCTCCCTATTATCATCAATGCCTCCCCATTATCAATTCCTCCCCATCATCATCATCATCTCTGCCCTCCCCCCACCACCATCACACAGACAGCACCGCAGCACACAAGCACTTTCTCACATACACACACAAAGCACCGCACTACATACACACACACTGATACAGACACACACACAGACACACACACACATATCTCACCTGTCCGGTGTCCGCGCGCTCTCTGCCACAGCCGGCCGCTGAATGATGACGTCATTCAGCGGCGCTGCTGTGAGAGGAAGCACAGGCGCCCCCTGGAGCCAGGAGCCCGGAGCTGCGGCAGCGGAGGCACGGGGAGCGGTGAGTATTGTGCCAGCTGCTGCCGGGGCCCTGAGCAAGCGGGGGGGCAGTGGCGGCGCTGACACCGCTCTCCTCCGCTAACGGGCGCCGGGGTGCCCGATGGCGAGTGGGCCCCCCCGCCTGCTCAGGCCCCGACAAATCCGGGCGCCAGGCATGATTTTCTTGGCGACCTGGCGCCCGGGTTTGTCGAACCCTGGCCTACCCTATATACTTGACACTGTATTCTCAGCCAGTCTCCTGGCATCAATGTTCATCGGGGTGGTGTCACTTGACTGCCACAGCCAATCAGCGCTTACTGATTAGCAGCAGCCTTCACAATCTGTTTGAGCAGAAGAAGCCAGCTCAGACAGAATGTGAAGGCTCCAACCAATCAACAGCCACTAATTGGCTTGATACCCCCACATCCTCCATTGTTGGATGCTGATACTCACATTCTGGTGGGCAGCAACATTTCAAGAAGTGAATATTTTTCTTTTTTCTTTTATCTCTGATCACCATGGGAACATTAAAGGTGTTTTTTACCATGAACAAAGTTAATTTTAATCAATGTTTTAATCAACAGATCTATAATAATGATAATTTCCACAATTGGATGTGTTTAAATTAAATGTTCTTGTGCCCCTGCTGTGTACTGTGTATCGGCTGTGTCTGATCGTACAAGAACATAGTCTGATCATACTACATCTCCTGGATAGGGGAGGAAGCAAAAGAGTATACAGATATTACAGCATGGGATCACAGGTGATTCTTTCTGTGAAGTAAATCATTAAAACAGGCAGTGAAATGTTTTGCCTCACAGAAAGATTCAGCTGTGCTCTTGTGCTGTAATGTCTGTTTACTCTCTTTAGCTTAAAGCCCCCGTCTCACATAGCGAGATCGCTAGCGAGATCGCTGTGACGCAACAGCGATCTCCCAGCGATATCGCTGTGTGTGACACGCAGCGACGATCAGCCCCCCTGCTGGGTATCGCTGATCGTCGCTGAATGTCCTGAACATTTTTTTGATCGTTGGTCTCCCGCTGGCCAGCACGCATCGCTGCGTGTGGCAGGCGGGAGACCAGCGATCAGCGAGCTGGAGCTGGTAACCAAGGTACACATCGGGTTTCTAGGCGCCGCCCGGCGCCTAGAAACCCGATGTGTACGCTAGATACCAGCGCCGGTGCAGGCAGCTGGTAACCAAGGTACACAGCGGGTTTCTAAGTGCCGCGCGGGGCCTAGAAACTCGATGTGTACCTTGGTTACCTGCTCCCTGCATCAGCGCGCTGGTATCTAAGGTACACTGCGGGTAACTAAGCGACGTGCGTCGCTTGTTACCCACATAGTCGCTGTCCTGATCGCTGCTGAGAGCTGCCTGTTTGGCAGCTCACCAGCGATCATGTAGCGACACACCAGCGATCCCGACAAGTTCATATCGTTGTCGGAATCGCTGGTGTGTCGCTATGTGTGACAGGGCCCCTTACTCCCCCCGCCCAGGAGATGTGGTATGATTAGACCTTGTCCCTGTATGGTCAGACAGACATTAGAGAGTACACAGCAGGGGCACATGTTTAAGATTATCTCAGCACAAGAAAAAAATTTTAATACATCTTATTGTGGAAATTATTATTATTCCAAGATCTATTAATTAAAATGTACTTTGTTCACCTGTATCGTTGGATTAAACCTAGAAATTAATGAAAAAAGTAAAGCGGAGATAATTTTACCGCACTATTTGTTAATTTGCGTTAATTTTGGCATGAAATCCTACAGAGAACGCAGTGGTTAATGTCCTGCTGTAGTCTTCAATTTTTGGCTGCCAAAAGGTTAAGGGACATGATGTGACTCATGAAGCCAGGTTTAGCAGAGGAAGAAAACTCCATCTATAGGTAGATGTCTTCCAGCTTTTACAGCTTTACCCAGGATAGTGAGGAGGACTAGAAGAGGGAGACATGGATCATCCTTTGAGACATTTACCATTTGTGGATTTTATTCAAGTAACATCTCTTTTTTTGTCTTGTGCTATTCCTTGACATTTTTTGCATCAAATTCTTCAAAACGGTGAATGCAGTTCATGAATTTTTCTCAAAAATTAAAAAATACTCTTTATTTTTACCTGTTTTGTTTCTTTTTAGCTCCAAATGTTGTGCATTTTCCTAAATGGTGCAAAATTTGCACCAAAATACCTCATGTAGATAAAATCACTTATGGTGGTGAGACTGGAGCACATTTTTAAAAAGCCTCAGTGGATAATTAGTCTAAAATAGCTGGAAATCTCCAAATATACCCACTATGGTGAACATGAAAAATAATAGGAACACATATAAAACAGACATTATAAAGGTGCAAATTAAAAGAATTTAGACACAAATGAAATACAGGCAAAAAAAATACTAGATGAAAAAAATCGCAAATAATGAATTGGGCCTATAAAGACTATTTCTTTATATATTTTCCATTAACTATAATGGTTATAAGTCTGGTAATTAATCTTATGCTGTTGAGAAGAGTTTCAATAAGTTCTTTGACAAGATGCCTAGTTACAGCTTCAATAACAGAGATATGCATTTCCAACGTAGGATCGTCTTTGTAAGTGTTATTATAGTGCTAATGACGCCTTTTATGCAGGTCCCCAAACCTATATGAGTAGTTTATAAATGCTTCTGTCTTATGTCTCACGGATTAACTTCATAGGCTTTCTGGAATGAGATAGGAAGGTAAGAAGGACAGGTGGACAAGGCCTAATGTAAAGTCGATTGTGGCTCCAGTAAAAGTGAATTAAACATGAGAGGATTATTGCACTAATCCTTCAAGTCTCATTTTAAAATTAAGACATCCACAATCCACTCTATTGTTTCCTTCCTGGGGAAGTGTAATTTCAATAAATGAACAAGCTAATGAAGAACAAACAAGGTAAATATCACACACCGTACATTGTCATTACTATGGAAGAAGGCTAATCTTAGGACCTGCACATACTGTAATAATCTTCTAAATTTTTTACAGCACAAAATTATAAATCAATTGACATACGGTAATTCACTTCCTGAATATATTCTCATAAAAAATCTGTTTTAATTTAGTAGCTTCAAAAACAGTGGCCTATTAGTAATTTGATGAGTGCTAGATATGTGGCTTTATTGCAATATCATTCTCTGGTGCATGGCTTAAAGGGGTTTTCATGGCACACAAAAAAAGGAAAAAAAACAACAATCTGGCTTTCTCTACAGTGAGTCACCAAACCTCTTGATGCTTTTTTCCCTAGTTTTTAGCTCTTCTAAAGCTTTACTTGTAAACTCTTAAGGTACTGCCACACTAAACAATCCCGCTAGCGATCACGATAACGACGCATAATAATGCGATCGCTAGCGGATTGTTTCTATATCGCTAGTAGCAGCCTAATTTAGCGATGTCGTTAAGGACGCTATCGCGGTTAGCGATCTCCTTAACGACTTTAGCGGTACAAAAGTACCACTAAATCGCTAACAAAAGGTGCTACACTCAGCGATATATACTTACCAGCGGGGCGCCGACGATAAAAATAGGGTCGAGAACGACGAGCGAGATCACAGCAGGATCTCAGCAGGGGCCACGTCGCTGGTAGATGCCGCACACAACAACATCGCTAACGGGATCGCTAAATAGTGACGTTTTTTAGCGATCCCGTTAGCGATGTTGTTTAGTGTGGCAGTACCTTAATTGTTTGCATTTGTTATTCTTGCCAGCTGTCCTGCTTCTAGACTACATTTTCTAGGAGACAGTATGCTGTTGCTTCTCTTGTCAGAACTCAATCCATTCCACAGCTTACACAGTCCCACTCTCAGTGCCCACCTACTCCAACTACAAAGCACCATATAGAGACTCTTATATAGTCCAGTGATAGGTAAATCAGTTTCTCCCAACTAGTGTAAAGAGAAGGACTGGACCTGACATACCTCATCCGTAATGGGTCTGTCAGGGCTGTCACCCATGTTGCACGGGGGAAAGAATAAAACCCCGGACCGACCTTTGCACCCAGTGGCGGGGGGCGTGGCTAAGCTTAAAAAGCCGTAGCGCGGGAAGTAAGGGAGAGTAGGTGGGAACACTCGTAGCACAGAGGGACAGTATTGGTGCTCCATCCTCAGAGCAGCAAGACGGAGCAGACCCACGTCTTAGGGGCACAGTATTCTACTGCACAAACGGTCGGCAGAGACTTGAAAAGTACCCGCTGACACCCTTGACTGGGAGAGACAAAATCCCCAGGCTGAAACTTGAAGCGCACGTGCCGAGACAGAGAAACCGGGGGACCAACTGTGAACTGTGCCGCTACCTACACGCATATAGCTGATGAGCAACGTTAAGCTCCGGCAGTGGCAAAAACTGCTCACGTTCCTGTATTGCCTTCCCTGGACCCAGGACTCCCTTCAAGTCATTGAGGACTCACTGCCGCCGGGAACCAGATCCTCATCTTCTTCAGGTGCACGCCAGACTCCTCAGGCGCCACGGCCTTGTTACCATCATTTAAACCTAGGATTCCACACTCTGGACGTCATCAGACTGATAAGTCTATTGTTATTGAACTCTCCTTTAAATCCCTGTGTTATCTCACTATGCATATTTGTTACCTTCCTGTTTCATCTTTATTCTCTCCCTGCATGGAGTATTCCCTGTTAAAGTAAATTCTATGTTAACCCTTGCTCTGCCTCCTTCCGTTACTGCATCATGGTACCTGATCACATTAGCATTCCTTCCATTTCACCTAGTATGCACTAAGCCTCTCCTGAGGTCTATAATGTTCCAGGTGTGGACCCAGGCATCCAAGAGCAGACACAGATAGTAGAGGATCCCAGTTCAAGAACAATATAGGGACCCTCTGCAGTCCAATAACTTATCATAATGCAAAATCTCTCCTGCTTTGGAAGTACAAATGGGCCCCCTTATCTCTAGGCACCCCATGAGGCTACAAATGCTGTCCCAGTGGTAAGTCTGCCCCTGTAGGCACCACAAAGGCTCGGTGTACTGTGGGGAGCAATTAAGCATATCATGTGTTCATTTAGGGCCCAGTTACAACATAGCGATCCCAACAACGATACAACCTGGTAAGGATCGTTGGTACGTCGCTACATGGTCGCTAGTAAGTTGTCAAACAGGCAGATCTGCTCAACGACGCAGCAACGATACGGCGATCCGTATAACGACCTCAGCTGTCATTGGGACCTTCTCACAGCAGCGATTCTGACAAAGACTAAGCAAAATCATGCCTGTGTCGCTGAGTTCTGAGTCGCCAACGAGGTCACTCGTCGTTTTTATTGCGTCAAACACAGCGATGCGCGCTGGCCAGCGGGACACCAACGATCAAAACATGGCCTAGGACATTCCAGCACGATCAGCGATATCGCAGCGGGGTGCCGGTCGCCGCTATGTGTCACGCGTAGCGAGATCGCTGGCGAGGTCACTGTTGCGTCACAAAACCTGTGACGTTTCAGCGATCTTGCTAACGATTTCGCTATGTGTGACGTACCCTTTACTCTAATGTAATGTAACACTCTGAGACACCCAACAACATCCCTTCTGGCCAAAGTCACTAGATGATAAGCTTAATATTCTTTTCTGTGGAGCCTGGCTTGCTTCTATGCTTTCTGTGCTCTCCCTATCTGTACACATCCCCAGTCACTCACAACTTGCCGAGGATCACTTGTAATACCACCCATCACAACATTATTCAGAGCACTAACTCCTGCATGCAGGCCTGTGCTTGACAATCTACATTGCGTTCAGAATACAGATAGGTAATTTCTGTACTCTGTGCTTTGTACAGACTGTAGCAGGAAGTGAGGAGCTGGAGGTCACATCACCAAATGTGAGAGCTCAGGAACAAAGCAGAATTTTAGCAAGTAAATACTAAACTTTCTTCATTCTTCATTTCCCACAGACTTTACAATGGTTTAATAATCTGTGTGCCCAGAAAATCTTTTTAAAGTCCCAATACACACCAATACATTGACGTCAGCTAATATCAGTGGGATTAGTTGAGTCTAATGTTTATGGGGGTCTCCTGATTCTTCTCCCCCCTGACAGATGATATCAGGGAAGACAAGGATCCGCAAAGTTTAATTTTATACAGGTGATCCTTTAATTCTCGGGGAGATAAGCCACTGCCAGAAGAATGGCAGCAGCTCTTTCATAGAGAACACAAGAGAGCTTTGCTGAGCTATTCATCCCTGCAGATGAGCCGAACAATTGTTCATTTTACAGCTATCCATTGTAAATAAGGGTCTTTACAAGGGTGATCAATCAAAGTCAGAGGTTACCTCTCTTAAGGCCCCGTCTCACATAGCGAGATCGCTAGCGAGATCGCTGCTAAACAGCGATCTCAGCAGCGATCTCGCTATGTCTGACACGTACCAGCGATCAGGCCCCTGCTGTGAATCGCTGGTCGTGTCAGAAATGCCAGGACTTTTTTTGATCGCTGGTCTCCCGCTGGCCAGCACGCATCGCTGCGTGTGACAGGCAGGAGACCAGCGATCAGCTGGTAACCAAGGTACACTTCGGGTTTCCAGGCGCGGGCTGTGCCTGGAAACCCGATGTGTACGTTGGATACCAGTGCGCTGCTGCAGGGGAGATGGTAACCAAGGTACACATCGGGTTTCCAGGCACTGCGCAGCACCTGGAAACCCAAAGTGTACCTTGGTTACCAGCTTCCTGCATCAGCGGGCTGGTATCCAACGTACACTGTGGGTAACTAGGCAACGTTACCCGCAGTGTCGCTGTCCTGATCGCTGCCTGAGCTGCCCGTTTGGCAGCTCAGCAGCGATCATGTAGCGACACACCAGCGATCCTGATTAAACAATAGGAGATATACAGTATATCAATATTGTTGTCCAAAATCTAAATGCATATTTTACACTTTTTTCCTATAATGGTGACTCCGCTTACCAATGTAATTAGAGTTGGCTAGGGATGTGAAGGGTTAATAAAACAAACAGGGCTTGGCCAAGTGATGACTGACACAGGAATCTAAAGAACACCAATTAAGAATTTTCATATCATACACCACCCCATCGGGCATTGCACTAGGTATAACAGTGCATCAAGTTTCCCCACTTAGTTGTAAATGATGTAATGAGGTTTTTTCAACTTTGAGGGGACAAAGCACAAAGATGCTGAAATAATGTGCAGCAACTTTCAAAACGTTACACTGGATAGTCCGTATAAAGAGGAGGTTTAATGCCAATCTTGAGAGTATGCACCTAACTGATGTGGGTCTATGCAATAAATAAATAGGGACCTGGTCACCAGAAAGGAGCAAAGCTTGTCTGTGTGCAAACAGGCAGGAAGGACTAAGGGAAATGGCTGTGGAGATTTTGAACTTGGGGTCAGAAGTAGTAAGGGGGCTTTTGTGGAACCAGGAATATGGGTCACCTGCCAGAGAATGATCCTTTGAGAGATCATACAAGGCCTTGATTGTGTTTCACAGAGCAGACGATGAGATAGCAGAGTAACAGCTTCATCTGGCTATGAAGAAGGTGGGCCTACAAATGTTCTGTGAAGGCCGCTGCTAAAGCAATATTGGCTAAATGAATTGTCAGCCTCAGGCCGGGGTCAGACACAACTACAAAAAATCGGACCGTTTTAGTCGGTCGATTATCGGAACAAAATGAAAACATCACACATCCGCCTGGCATCCGATTTTCCTTCAAAAATGCGATTTAGTCGCATGTGTGTGTACCTTGTAACATCCGATTTTCATCCGACCACCGCTTTTTTGTCGCAGCTTTCCAAAAAGGACCAATAACGGTTTTGAGGCCTGATACTCATTTAAATCATCAGGCAGAGCTATATTTAAGTGCTCTGCTACAGCTGTGACTCTCCCACCTTTGCACTGGTGTCATTTTGTTCCTTGTGCTTAGTGCTTGCTAGCTGCTTTATCCAAACATGAGCGACACACTCAGATTTACTCCCACTGAGCGTGTGCTGTTCCATTGGGTTATATCCAGACGTTTTGGGGAGCCATGTCCTGTAATAGCAGAACCCAGAAGACGCACAAGAATGTGGGTACATCCACTTTTGACAAGAAGGATAACTAAAGGGCATTTTCACCGCCTATATTTGTCACTGCGTAGGCATGGAGATAAGTTTTTCCAATATTGTCGAATGAGCATAGCTACCTTTGATACGTTGCTTGACATTGTGCGCCCTGGGATCACATTTCAGGACACCAGGATGAGAAAAGCAATTTCTGCAGAGGAACGCCTTCTCCTAACAATAAGGTATGTGTGTCAACGATATGTTGATGATGTTTTCCTCGACATAGTGAGTTTGCAAGTGTTTGAGCACACTTCTTGGAAACTTATAATGTGAGTAATGTATTTCTGAAGCTTACCTATCAAAATGATTGGCTTTGGTGTATTCCACAGAAGCCATGGCTTGTAATCAAATTTCCAGCATGTGTGTTCTAACAAACTCAAGCATTGTAAGTGTTGTGCATGCTGTGTTTTTTTTTTTTGGTGCTGATTTCTCCATGTTCTATGTGTGTTACAGGTTCCTTTCTACTGGCATGTCCTAGGCTGCTCTGCACTTAGAATTCTTAATAGGCCGATCAACAATTTCAGGCATTGTGCGGTCAACTTGTGTGGAAATTTGGAACAGACTACATGAAGACGTCATGCCTGAGCCAAAAATGAGTGACTGGTTGAGGATAGCACAGGGTTTTGACGAAAATTGCCAGTTTCCACACTGTATAGGAGCCCTGGACGGCAAGCACATACGTGTTCGTAAACCTCCTAACTCAGGCTCCCAATTCTTCAATTACAAACAATATTTTTCAGTAGTTTTGTTGGCCTTGGTCGACACAAACTACATGTTTATAATTGTAGACATTGGGGCCTATGGAAGGACTGGAGACTCAAGAGTCTTCAATACTTCCATAATGGGTAGGCGGATACGCAATAACCAACTGGACCTACCACCAGCAAGTCAACTTACAGACTCTATTCCAGAACATGTGCCTTATGTTATAGTAGCGGATGAGGCATTTCAATTAAGCCGTCATGTAATGAGGCCATATCCCCGTCGTTAGCTCACCCATCGGCGTAGAATATTTAATTGTCGCCTGTCACGTGCTCGGCGGCTGGTGGAGTGCACATTTGGAATTCTTTGTGCTAAATGGCGGGTACTTCAATCTGCAATTCAACTCAGTGAAGACAATGTTAATGTGGTCCTCAAAGCATGTGTGGTCCTACATAATTTTTATAGAATCCATGAATGCTCCTCACAACATGTGGGTGAGTTAGCCTCTGTGAATGTCTCTTTGCCTATGTCACCACCCATCCATCCCCGTCGTCCCCCTTCAGGCCTAAAAGTACGTGATGTGTTGACTCAATATTTTGTGTCCCTGAGGGTGATACTGCCTGGCAAGAGGAGGCATTATTACACATGTAGTGTGGCTATGTTGCTGTGTCATAAAGATATTTATGCTCACTTAATTGTATATGTTGTGTTTGTTTTTGTATCATATTGTGTATAAGTTAGGCACACCATAACATATTTAACTAAACAACTACATATTTAAATAATCACATACAATTAATGCGAGTCAAAACAATTTTTTATGTAGTAGATCATGTTTTGTCGCTGTAAACATAATGAACAATTACAACTGGCTCATAAATTATTTTAAACATATTTCCTGAGAAAATTGAAGGACTATAACAAACTATAATGTTCATAACTTAAAACAAATAGAACAAAAATACATTACACCTATAAATGGTGGTAGGTGTGGGGTGGTGAAGGTGGAGGCCCAGATTGTGAGGGCTGCCTTGACTGCTCTCCAGCCACTGTGTCACCATGAGTGGTGGCTGACTGTGTAGTTTGCTGTCTGGTTGTTGCTGGGTCTGTATGTGGGTTTGGGTAAGGGAAGGTTGGGAACTGTTGTGGGTAGTCATAATATGACTGCCCACTTCCACTGTAGCCCCCAAAATGCCCATGTCGACCATACCCATGTTGTGGCCAGCATTGAACATTGGGTATGGTCGAGTGGGCATGTGTCGACCCGCCACCACAATTGTGGGTTACCAGGGCAATGGGGTACTCAGAGCCGAGCCCGTAGAAGTCTATGGGATTGTCACAGGTAGCGGTGGCTCGGTCTGTGGCCCTGGCGGTCTGGCGTATGTTGGGGGAATATTTACAGGGGATAGATTTATATACAGTTCGTGACGCCACCTGTAGTCTTCTGGTAATTTGTACCAGCGCTGCTGTAGATCTCTGAGGGGATGGTGAGGCAGCTAGATGTCGGGTCCCCTACAGGTGGGACTCTTCCCTCAGGTCGGTAGTTAAAGCAGGGATTGTGCAGGCATGCAAATAAATAACTCAGTCTCACACCGTCAGCGTCTTTCCATACCTTTACTTGCAAGATGGTAAGGCAGGTCCCAGGGAGGCTGATGGGGTTGATGGAGGATGAGCTTTGAGGCAACGGTTAAGCAAGTTAGGGGCCTCCTTTACTGTCCCATAATGATGAGTCCAACCAGCCTGCAGCGTAGTTCCCTCTGTAATTCCAGCTATTCCAAAGCTGTTCTGCCCGGTCAGTTTTTGTGGTCGGAGCCTTCCTGTGAGAAAGCTGAATTCCTATCTTGTCGTGCACTGACTCAAGGTCCTCACTTCCTCTGACCCCAGTTACGTACTGACTATTCGGGGCTGCTTGCCACGACCTAAAGTCCGGTAAGCCTCTGGTTTTCTTACCACTAAGCGTGAAGCTTTAGTGATCCTTCGGTCCCCAGTGACCGGTAGCAATGTGCAGGTATTCTTTACCTATGGCACTTCTCTGTTCTCTTCCACTTTGCCCTTCGATTTGCTCGACTCTTAATGGATATCTCAGTCTGTCTTCCAGTGGGGCACAGCTCTGACTAGGCTGAGGTGAACTAGGCCACCTGTACTAGCCTCCACTTTCTGAACTGCTAACAGGCTCAGACTGGACACGTCTGCTCTGTCCAAGGACAGGAAACTAACTGAATGAATCACTCCCCTCCACACCCCTGCTGGGTGTGTCCGAAGTGTACGTGATGTTATGAAGAGCCCTTAACTGTTACCTCTCCACTCATCCTCCTGGTATTGTGTACCAGGGCTACACATTCCCCCATGGTAAACGACAGCACTCCCGGGCTGTAAAATACAAAGAGACATTTTTGTTTATGCATTAAACATCAACAATAAACATTAATTCGTCCCATCCGGGAGGTAAGGATGTCTTGAACGTTGCAAACAATAACATTGAATATAGAAAAATACAAAAAGTATTAAGGCATCAAAACATTCAATAAATACACAGTATTCTTGTGAAGGACCCGCACCAAACCTTCAACGTGGGTCCTGGGTGGGCTGCAGGACATCCAAATGCAGACCTCACTCAGTGCCACACCACACGGGTTTTCTGTTCAGAGGTAAGTCAAGGCTTCGTGTGAAACCATTATAAGGCACCTTAGTGCAACTATTTACAGGATACAGTTTTTGGGCTGGCTCAGTCCTCAGCCTCTGAGTCCATTGTAAAACAAAGACACAGATATAATATCACATTATAATAATACTAAAGTGCAAACTTTTTTTTTCTGTTTACCCAGCCGGGCTTCTACGGTTAGCAATATATATATGCATTATATACATTATACTCTTCAACTTGTGCAAAAATTTGTAAAACATTCTTAAACTTTCTACAATATTACTTATGGTAGACCCTATATGGATCTCACCGATTCTTCTTTACTGTTTAATTACTCATTTACTTCAAATACATTTTCCACCCCGGGGGCTGGAACAATGCGATGGTCCCTAGATCCCATTACTAACAAATCATGCGCTGCTATTAGGGTCTGGGTCGCCACAGTTCTCGTGCGAACCTCTAGGGGCACAACGGGTACATTCTCCTCACGAGACACCGATTGCGTTTCAATCACAGTTAACGATATGGACCGTGTCATGGATTGCGATTGAGACTGGGTCGCATATTGCGATGTAGAGGTGGCTTTCCTTTGCGATGAACCTGCAGGGGGCGATGCTGGGGCACGGCCGGATACTGCTTGAGCTGGAGACGGGGACGCTGCGGTAGTGATGACGTTACCTGCGTCGGGGACGGGGTCACGGACGATGGTGACGTTAAGGGCATACCATCCCTTCATTCCCCAGTGCCGTGTGTACGTGACAATGTCTCCATTTACTAAGTCCCTCCCGGGATGGCCTTGCGGTAGGTGGGATTCTACGTCCCTGCGACTAACAAAGACCCCTGGGTAGAGGCCCGGTTCACGGATGAAGCCCCAGCCCTTCCGGAGCTGGAACTCAGTCACACACCCCTGCCGCCGCGGTTCCCTCAGGGTACCTTTCTCTCTCCGGACACTCTCCTTGTCCGCGATCAGCTCTGCATGTTGTCGCTGACGATTCCGCTGAGCTTCCCGCTCTTCCTCCTGCTGGCGTTTCTGCTTCTCCTCACGACGCTGCCACTCATATTCCCACTGGGCGGTGTAGGCGACGTCATCCAGGCGCGCCATCTCATCCCAGTCGACGTCTGGTAACGACGGACAGGACCCCTCCGGTGTCCCTGCCGGGGACCGATCATCTGCTGCGGCCTCCTGGCCGGGCGGGCATTCCGGAACTGGCGGTACCTCCTCAACCTCCTTCGCCTCCACCGCTTCACCGGTGGGATCAGGATCGGTACTTTCGGGGGCAGCCTCCGGTTGCTCCTTCGCCTTGGGCAGCAGAATCTTCGGTAACTCGAATCGTGGGGGGTCGTTGAGGGGAGAGATCACCGCGTCCCACAGCCTCCGCTGCTCCAGGGTACGCCGGCGTCTCTCGATCTCTTCAAATCCAGGTTGGTGCTGGACCATCTTCTTCAGGCGTGCATTTTCTTCCTGAATTTCTAGCAACGCCTGCTGCAGGTGCAGGACCACGGATAACTCCGGTGCTGGTGGCAGCTTGGCTGGGGCACGGGGCCTGCCTTCCTCCGCTTCCCTGCTCGGCTGCACACGTCCTGCCTCCATGATGTTCCAGAAGATTCTTTCTTCTTTTTCCAGAGACATCCGGTCTCTTCCGTGGAGGCGGGGTTTGCGTCTCCTCCTCCTCGCAGGGAAGGTGAAGAGGAGGCGGACCTCCTTTGCTGTAGGGCAGGATCGCATGTTGTAATAGCACTTTGAGAGGGCAGGCATTTTCTTCGCGCCACAGGGGGGTACACGCCCACGAAGGTACGCCCACCTTCTTCTCCAGCGCCTGAGGGCGCGAATATGGCGACAAAGATGGCGATTTTGGCGCCAAAAGTGCAAACAGTCCTTTTTCACAAAAACAATTCCATAGGCACACAGGGCTCGCAATTTTGCGAGTTTCGCATCCTGTTCGTGACGCCAATTTTGTGTCGACCCGCCACCACAATTGTGGATTACCAGGGCAATGGGGTACTCAGAGCCGAGCCCATGGAAGTCTATGGGGTTGTCACAGGTAGCGGTGGCTCGGTCTGTGGCCCTAGCGGTCTGGCGTATGTTGGGGGAATATTTACAGGGGATAGATTTATATCCTGTTCGTGACGCCAAAGTTTTGTGTCGACCCGCCACCACAATTGTGGGTTACCAGGGCAATGGGGTACTCAGAGCCGAGCCCGTAGAAGTCTATGGGATTGTCACAGGTAGCGGTGGCTCGGTCTGTGGCCCTGGCGGTCTGGCGTATGTTGGGGGAATATTTACAGGGGATAGATTTATATACAGTTCGTGACGCCACCTGTAGTCTTCTGGTAATTTGTACCAGCGCTGCTGTAGATCTCTGAGGGGATGGTGAGGCAGCTAGATGTCGGGTCCCCTACAGGTGGGACTCTTCCCTCAGGTCGGTAGTTAAAGCAGGGATTGTGCAGGCATGCAAATAAATAACTCAGTCTCACACCGTCAGCGTCTTTCCATACCTTTACTTGCAAGATGGTAAGGCAGGTCCCAGGGAGGCTGATGGGGTTGATGGAGGATGAGCTTTGAGGCAA
Organism: Oophaga sylvatica; assembly: GCA_033576555.1. NCBI lineage: Eukaryota > Metazoa > Chordata > Amphibia > Anura > Dendrobatidae > Oophaga > Oophaga sylvatica. Next base: position 657,513,653 of record JARQOD010000001.1, read on the forward strand.
CGGTTAAGCAAGTTAGGGGCCTCCTTTACTGTCCCATAATGATGAGTCCAACCAGCCTGCAGCGTAGTTCCCTCTGTAATTCCAGCTATTCCAAAGCTGTTCTGCCCGGTCAGTTTTTGTGGTCGGAGCCTTCCTGTGAGAAAGCTGAATTCCTATCTTGTCGTGCACTGACTCAAGGTCCTCACTTCCTCTGACCCCAGTTACGTACTGACTATTCGGGGCCGCTTGCCACGACCTAAAGTCCGGTAAGCCTCTGGTTTTTTTACCACTAAGCGTGAAGCTTTAGTGATCCTTCGGTCCCAGTGACCGGTAGCAATGTGCAGGTATTCTTTACCTATGGCACTTCTCTGTTCTCTTCCACTTTGCCCTTCGATTTGCTCGACTCTTAATGGATATCTCAGTCTGTCTTCCAGTGGGGCACAGCTCTGACTAGGCTGAGGTGAACTAGGCCACCTGTACTAGCCTCCACTTTCTGAACTGCTAACAGGCTCAGACTGGACACGTCTGCTCTGTCCAAGGACAGGAAACTAACTGAATGAATCACTCCCCTCCACACCCCTGCTGGGTGTGTCCGAAGTGTACGTGATGTTATGAAGAGCCCTTAACTGTTACCTCTCCACTCATCCTCCTGGTATTGTGTACCAGGGCTACACAGGCATATTGTGAATGGGCACTCTGTCCCATGGCTTGGAGCTGGGGAGCTCTGTATAAAGAAGGAGCTGCAGTAGGATGAGGAGGAGGAGTTGGGTTCTGTTGGACACAAGGAGGAGGTGGAGGAGGAGGATGATGATGAGGAGAAGGATCAGAGGCTGAAGCAGATTGTGATGGATTTGGTCCAAACAACCTTAAGACATTTTCTGGACCAACCACCCATCTGTCTAGATAATCTAGTAGGTTGCTTGGATCATTAGGCGCTGTTCCAGCATCCAAAACAATCTGCAGTCCGCTTCTGATCCGCAGTCTGTGCTGTCTTGGAATAGCCCGGAGGTAACGGGCCAGACTGCGGCAAAATCCCTCCTCCCCATCATCATTTGCTACACTGGACAAATAGTCCAGAACTCCTCGGTCCACCTGCCTCCTTGTGCCAGAACCAACTCCTTCTCTTCTACGCCTGGCTCGCCGTGCCACAACTGCAGGAGGCGAAGCCACATCCAGGGGCCTACCAGGGCTGCTGCTGAGGGGAGGGTCTTGGGACTCAAGAGGCAAGCTCTCTGACTCCACTGCTGGTGGTGGTGGTGGTGATGCTGCTGCTGCACTTGCTGCTGATGACGGGCCAGCCTCCTCAACATCCCCCACGGGGTCGATCACTGCCTCAGAGTCAGAAGCTGGGTCTCTCTCAGTAAGGTTTGACTCGGTGCTAGAGAATAAAAAAATTGTATTACAATTTATTCTTAAAAATAGCAATACACTTTGTACAGACATTAACTTACGGTCGCACATCCATAGCTGGAGCCAGAAAATTCAGTCTATCATAATAGACATATTTGCGTTTACTGGTTGCTGCTGCCCCACTGCGCCCCCTCAGCTGTCTCTCTCGCCTGTAGCAGTCTCTACAGCTGCGCCAACGCCTTGTAACATCTGAGACTGAAAAAGTAACGGATAAAATAAGAAATTATACTTATCTATCGTACAACTGCAATATTATTTTTTTTTGGCGTGTTAGGGGTACAGAACACCACAACATATTGTATGTAGATAAAATAACAACTTAATATTACAAGGGGTCATACATACAAAGCTCTATGACATATGTGTCACAATAATGAGCATTTTTTTGTGACACAGCGATGGGATTAACAAAAGGGACACATATTAAGTACTTCACCTAGGCATTTATTGCGTAGGCACACATTTTTAAATTGAAACTTGGCGACCATTGCAGTTGGAGCTAAGTATCACACCACCACTGACGGCACCTGAACCTTCATCCTACCAGGACCTTCAGTTGGTCCCTGCCCTGTGGGATTACCGTATATATGGGCTGGAGCATTTTAAAGTTCTCATATCCCACAGTGGCCTCCTCTGTTCCTTTTGTGGTATCTTCCTTAAGGTTTGAGAAAGACCCATTGCAGGGTCGAAACGTTACCTCTACACCTTGTTGATGCTGTGCTGTTTTCAATTTAAACTTTTTGCACTTGCATTTAAAGATTGTTGGAGTGCGGCTGTTTTTCAAATTACAGGAGCTAAATATTAGATGTGCTTGGAGTACTCACATAGCACTGGGGGTTCAACAGGCATAAGTGGTTTTTTTGCCACATTTATGTTTCACATATAAGGGTACAGGGACATTATAAAACATTGTTGTTGGTACATACTGAGTAGTAATACAGTATTTTAAGCGTTTTCAAGACGTTACTTACTAATGCGTTCTTGGTCCTCCATAGACCTGTCGCCAAAATCTGGAAACATCTGGGAACATATTCTCCGCCAAGCCGAGTCCTTCCGCGAGCGGTTTGAATAATTTGTATCCCGCTGGTCCCAAAGTTCTGGTCTCTCCTGGACCAGAACGATCAACATCTCCACATTGATGTGACTGGCCATGGTTCTGGACTCCGTGGAGGCGGTTTCCTGTTTGGGTTTGAATTTTCGTAGCCTAATTAGCATGTCAGCCCTTCCTGGCAATTTTACTGATGCACTTTCCTGGCACCTGGGATAGTGGTGCGATTTCATCGCAAGTCACACGTGCGGTCCGTTTGTAATCCGATTTTTCATCGCTCCCATAGACTTGCATTGGCGATAGTCGACCCACAATCGGTGACAATCGCAGCATGCTGCGATTGCACTCGGACGTTTAAAACGGACCACAAAAAATCTGATACTGGGAGCTGCTCCATAGATTAACATAGGGCAGACTGCAATGCGATATTTCATCGTATTGCAGTCGTCCGATTCTGTCGCCAGTGTGACGCCGGCCTCAGTGTTTAGATCTGTTGTCTGCTGGAGCTGTAGAGATAGGCAGCCCAGTGCAGGAAATCGTGGGGATTTAGGCTGTTATTTGGTCCTCTTGGAGTATTGATGGAGATTACTATGCATCCTGGTAGCTAGCTAAACTGAGCTCTGGCTGCTGTTTAGACCATAGGGGTGGCTTGGTAGCAACATTCGGAACTAGACTTGTATGGATGTAATACATAATGGGGGTAGCATAATGGGAGGCCTTGAGAATCAAAGCTAAGGTTGAAAGGTTGCCTCATTGTCAGAGGGAGTAATTGTAGAATGGGCCTAAAGTGTAGCTAGTGAGATATTACAGGATAATATATTAAGACTCAGTTGGTAGAGTCCTTGAAAATCAGGGATTGGCTCAGAGAAGCAAAGTCCTTGAGAGCTTTTTCTGAGTCAAAAAGGCAGAGCCATATAAAGAAGAGTGTGTTATGGAGATAGATAAATCGTCATTAGTTATCCAGCAGAGAATGACATATTTGTGAGAGTCTGTGTGAGGAAACACAGTTCTGGGATGCTCCATAAAAGAGAACAAAGATTTGAGTAACAAGATTTCCCAAATACCCAATATTACATAGTAGCCTCAGAAGGCATCTTTTACAGTGGATGATGCTTATTATCCTGCTGTTTAGTCTTATTATACAGGTTTATTACTGTAGAAATAAGTGAATCCCACACAAACAAATTAACAGGCACACACTTTTCAGAGAAAAGCAGAATACAATCTTTCTCACCTGAAAACCCTGAGAGGTTTACATTCAGTTTCCTGCTTCTAGGCCAAATAGTGTTGCTTTTGGTATGTGGTTAAAAGCAAAATGTCTCACAAATATAAATATAGACTTTCCCACACTCTTGGTAATTTTAGTTTTGCTTTGATAAACATCTTGCTATACTCGTACGTGCAAAATATGACTGATTCAGTCATGTAGGTCATTATAAGATTGTAGTCTTCAATGTGGCTTTGCATGAGATGTATATAGGGTTATGATTCTTTCTTTCAAGATTAGTAAACAGTTAATTAAGTTTAAAATGAAATAATATTCTTCACCAATGCAAGTCTATGGGTCCAATTTTCACGGACTGACAGAATGCAGAAGGTGTAGACGCTTTGTTTTTCTTTCCACGTCTGAGAAAAAAACAATGCCACTCTGATCAAACTCTGATCAAAATAACCAGACCGTTTTTCTCAGATGTGCAAAAAAAAAACAGTTGTGTGACCCTACCATTAGTTTCACTGTATCATATTTTTAAGGTTGAAAAGCAGACACAGGTCTGACATGTTCAACATGTAGCCTAAAGGGTATGCCACACTAAACGAGATCGCTAACGAAGAAATCGCTAAAACGTCACTATTTAGCGATCTCGTTAGCGACCTCGTTGTGTGTGGCATGTAGCAACGATGTGGCCCCTGCTGTGATGTCGCTGATCGTTCACTAGCGTTCTGGACCGTTTTTTGATCGTTGGCGTCCCGCTGGTGAGCCTATATCGCTGTGTTTGGCACCTTTTGCGAACGACGAGCGACCTCGTTTGTGACGCATATGACAGCGGCGCAGGCGGGACTAGGGTTTTTAGCGTCACGGAGTGGATCGCAATATCTGTAAGTTCTCTTTTGCGTCACAGAGAGGATCGCAGAAGTTGCAAAGCAGGCTAGCAGGACGCAGAGAGCAGGAGCGATGCTGGAAATTCCTATGAATCAGAAGCGCTCAGTACATGCTAATGACAGATCCTAACGACCGCCAAAGTCGTTAAAGAGATCGCTGACCGCTGATGTGTCGTTTATGAAATCTCCTGTTTGGCAGCTACTAGCGACCTAAAAGCGATCACACCAACGATCTCGTTAGCTTGCGTCGTTATTGTGATCGCTAACGAGATCGCTAAGTTTGGCTGTACCTTAACATCTAGTTTCTTAAAAATTGCTGACATTTTTAAACCCTCCTTTTCCACAAAGGCTTTGGTGTTTGCATTAGGAGATAAATCGCCAAGACTTAAAACTCAAGCACACTAATTAGTGAAACTTATCTGCAAGGCAGCTGGAGTCTTTATTGCTTGATGATGAACATTTGCTTCATTGTTGACTACGCTGGTGGACAGTATCTCTATAATTATGCTATGTGAAAAATGAGCAGTCACTAAACAGTGTTCGAACCTGTAGTGTTCCACCCTTTTTCTATTCGGTTATCATCAGAGCTGGTAACAGCCAATTGGTGAGGGTACCGGATATTATATTGATGCCTATCCTTACATAGGCCATGAATATCATTTCAGTGGACAACCAAGCTGTTCTTCTCCATACACTATTTATATTTGGTGGCCACCAAGCTGGTAACAGTAGGACCACCCACTGGACTAGTGTGCATACATACAATTCAACAATAAAATAAAAGTTATGTTGAATCTTTTCCAACAAACTTTTATATCATTCTACTCAGCTTCTCCTTCTCTATACCAAGCTGTCCACAGATCAGCCTGCATATTCAATATCATCGGTTCCCTTTACGTTCAGTGCTTGTGACAAGATTTGATGGGTCCAGAGCTTTTGAGCTTGTATAGGTGACTAAGTTATTTCAAGTTTTGGTCATAAGAGGAGAAGTTGTGCTGTTGAGAGTTTGAGTAGTGTACCGTCAGATTCCAATATGGTTATGTTTGTACTAATACCACCAACTGTGTATGAAGTTTACACAGTGCTTGTAATGCTTACTGTATATATGTAATACAATACTAAACAGGAGGACTATAAAGACACTAAATTACACAAAAATACCCTGATGACCCCAAAAACATTGGGGGTAGTACTGTATTTTGTGCACTTGTATGTCTGAAGTAGAAACTTTTGTAAGATACAGGTTATGTCACATTTTGCATAAGGCCGAGGTCAGACAAGCGTAAGAAAAATTGAGTTTTATCCAGAAAACGTGTTGTTTTCCGTGTGCCACCCATGTCTATTTTTATGTGTGCATGACAGATATGTCACAACCGAACCCTTTAATGACCACCAATACGTCTTTTTACAGACCTCACATATTAGAAAATAGCATCCCCTCTCTAGTGAAAGTGCAGCAGCTGTCCACTGTACGCAATGACTGACACCTTGCTATATCAGCCTTGATTGGTTGTGGCACCAACCATGGCTTTTTAACCCCTTAAGGCTGGGTCTCACATAGCGATACACCAGCGATCCCGACAACGATCAGGATCGCTGGTGTATCGCTACATTATCGCTGCTGAGCTGCCAAACAGGCAGCTCAGGCAGCGATCAGGACAGCGACACTGCGGGTAACATCGCTTAGTTACCCACAGTTTACCTTGGATACCAGCGCCCTGATGCAGGGAGCTGGTAACCAAGGTACACATCGGGTTTCCAGGTGCTGCGCGTGCCTGGAACCCGCTGTGTACCTTGGTTACCAGCTCCCTGCTTCAGGGAGCTGGTATCCAAGGTACACAGCGGGTTTCTAGGCACAGCCCCGCGCCTGGAAACCTGCTGTGTACCTTGGTTACCAGCGGATCGCTGGTCTCCCGCCTGTCACACGCAGCGATGCTGCCTGTCAGCGGGAGACAAGCGATCAAAAAAATGTCCTGGCCTTTCATACCCAGCAGGGGGCTGATCGTCGCTGAATGTCACACACAGCGATATCGCTGGTGAGCTCGCTGCTGCGTCACAAAACTAGTGACTCAGCAGCGATCTCGCTAGTGATATTGCTATGTGAGACGGGGGCTTTAGATACTGCTGTCAATAGTGACTATGGCATCTAAATGGTTAACAGAATGTGGGGGCTCCCTCTTTAATCCCATCGGCACCCTGTGATCATGATTATGTGGTCCTGATGTTTGCCTTTGCAATTCATAGCCAAATAACGACCTTAGAGTCTGCCAGCTATAGGGGCCTGTTCCTAAGTTAGCAACATTTAGGTGGTAAAAATAACATTTTTCCTTCCTGTCATGTCACATTGTATTAATTACTGAAAAGCACCCAAATGGTTAATAAACTACCTGACCGCAGTTATGAATATGTTAAAGGGTGCCCTTTTTAAAATGGTCTCACTTTTGGGGATTTTTGCAACATATAGGTCCACCAAAGTCACTTCAAAACTGACCAGGTCCCTAAAAAAAGTACGGTAAGTTTTGTAAATTTACTTTAAAAAAATGAAAAATTGCTGCTACAATTTTAAACCTTCTAATATCTTAACAAAATAAAAGGATATTTTAAAAATGGTGCTGATGTAAAGCAGACATGAGGGAAATGTTATTTAATGACTATTTTATTTGGTATGAATGCCTGGATTAAAGGGTTAATCATTCAAAGTTTGAAAATTGCTAATTGCTAATTTTTGACAAATTTCTGATATTTAAATAAATGCAGAAAATATCGACATAAATTTACCATTGACATAAAATACAATGTGTCACGAAAAGCAATCTCAAAATCAATGAGATCTGCTGACTCACTCTAGAGTTATTGCCACATAAAGTGACACAGGTTAATTCGTCGGGTACAAGGGGATCATTTTTGGCACCTATAACTTAAGTGACGCTCACTAAGCGGAGGAAATATGCAGTTATTTTTGTTATGACACCTGTGAATAACATTAGTGACTCTGTAGTTTACTCATAGTACACGTCCTAAAGCACGGTTGTCTAAAGGTACTGCCACACTAAACAATCCCGCTAGCGATCACGATAACGACGCATACTAATGCGATCGCTAGCGGGATTGTTTCTATATCGCTAAGTGCGGCCACATTTAGCGATATAGTTAACGACGCTATCGCCGTTAGCGATCTTCTTAACGACTTTAGCGGTACAAAAGTACCGCTAAATCGCTAAGAAAAGGTGCCACACTAGCGATATATACTTACCCAGCGGGAGCGCCGACGAGAAAATAGGGTCCGGAACGATTCCAGCGACGAGCGAGATCACAGCAGGAAGCTCGACGCTGGAAGCTGCCGCACTGAACAACATCGCTAACGGGATCGCTAAATAGTGACGTTTTTTAGCGATCCCGTTAGCGATATTGTTCAGTGTGGCATACCCTTTAAGTTAACACAGCCTTCAACAAGACAACATACTATCAATCAAACATGGAGATGGCAGTATGATGGTGTGTAGATGCTTCGTAGCTTCACAGCTTGGCTAAATGACAATTGCTATAGCTATGAATCTTTCCAGAACTCCGTGATCTGAAGCTCATGTGTAATTGGCTTATAGGTTAGCTAGCAAATCTAACTTGAATGGCTTGAAAAAAAAACTAAATTAAGGTCGGGCCCCATGAACCACCAGCAATTGTGTCTGCATATGTAAAAAAAATGGGCGTGATAACATGGCTTACAACTTACAAGCGCCAGCATCATTGCGCAGCGCAGAAGACTTCGATCATGCGCCGTCCGCCTATCTGAAGCCGGTACGCATATATTTGGCTTCAGAGGATCAGTGCAGTGAGGGAAAGAAGCCGCATGCATGCACGAGGTATTTATAATGCTGGTGATGACGCCAGCACTCCTAAGCCATGTTATCACTACCACAGGGTCGTGATAGCATCTAGCCAACTAGTTTGGGGACACTAACGCCCCATCGACTAGTCAAAGGCCTTATTTAGATATCACAAACGGACTTTAGAAATACTACTAAAGATCTGTTTATGTGTGTAATATAATACAGGAGCAGCAAAAGATATATATGGGATGCACCTAACACCATAAATATCTAACTGGGTGCCAGACTGTATATGGATGAACCATATAACAAGGATATAATACAGGGACTATTATACAGGGAACTTACATATGCAGACACAACTGCTGGTGGTTCTGGGGGTATGGGGGACCTGACAGGTTCCCTTTAAGTAAAGACAGGAATCTCATTGACAGATGGAGGCAGAACCTTAAATGAGCTCATGGTCAGAGCTTTCCAATGTGGCTAAATGAAAGCAATTCTGCAATGGAAAAGGCCAAAATTCCTTAAAGAAGACATGAAGGACTAATCTCTGCTCTGCAACAATTTTGGTTACAGTTGTTGTTATGATAGTTGTTATGTTTAGTGAGCAGTTTATTTTTAGAGTTGACATTGATGCGACATAACTTTTTTCTATAAATATTTTTTCAGTATTTGGTAAGTATTTTGTATAAGTATTTGAAAGTCAAAATCAGGTAAGATGTGCATATTAAAAGCAATTCACTGAAAAATAAGTCAAATCCTTAGTTTAAAAAAAAATTAAAAAAAAAAAAAGATCTCATCGATACAAGGTAGAGGCGGCACAGGTGCCAAATACAGATAATCAACCACTCGCACTTGGGGTTAGATAGATGCTTAATATTATAGATACGCGCTTGTATAGAGCGTCAGATGCTCAGATACGTGTAGTGCACCACGCTGGCTCATTGTTCATGCAAACTATTAGATCAGTCTGGCTGTCCCTGTAATGTTGGTGGGTGAAGTTGGGTTTGGGCAGTTGGACAGCCTATCTGATATTATAATAACAGTCTGTAAGCTGGCATGGTGCACTACACGTATCTGTGTGACTGGCGCCCTATACAAGCCTTAACCATGTAACTCTATATTAACAGCCATTCACCAACATGGATGGTGGCTGTCTGAGTGGCTGTTCATTAGTATATGGCATCTGTGCTGCTTATGGATTTATCGTGGGGCTACTGCATGCTGTAATACGTTAGTTTTGTGACCTGGTATTGGTAAGAATGGCCTCTTTTTCTGTGTACAGCACATATTGCTGTATATGGATCCACATGAGGTCCCCATGACAACAGTACAGCTGACATATTAGTACATTAGTACTGCCTTAGGCTTTGGGCCTGTAACTTCAATCATGTCCTTCAAGGCTGTGTTTGAGCTTTTCTTCAAGCAAGCGTACATATTAAACACTTCGCAACATATTGAGCAGCGTGTTGGCAATGATTAGCTGCTCAAGGGAATCTAAAAGGTGCCATTCTGTTATTTTTGTCAGTCTGCATAAAAACGCAATGTGACAATTTCTATCTACTTGTGTAATTTTCTGCTGACTATCTTTATTACTGTACTTTAACAAAAAGCCCAATAGCTCCTTATAAATCCCATTAGCTAAATGTGAATAGCTGGAACAGCCAGTTTTTCCCTTGACAAATATTTCTTGATGGCATAATTACAGGACGAGAATGCCTCTATGTAATGCTGCATAAGCCTCTCCTGGTAATGCATCACACAGCAAACAGGTTGGAGGTAGTACTTGTACCCACCAGGTAACTTTCAGGTGCACTGAGGCATATGTTGTGGAAAACAACTCCGGATCATGTGCACATACCCTAAAGGGGCGCTCTGGAGAGATTAAAGTGTATTTACATCAACATAACATCAAAAACTATAAAAGCTCATATCCATATTACTGTTTTTAATTGTTACTATATTTGCTGCTTCGAACTACTCACTGTAAACTGATGTTGCTCCTGAGTGCTCCTTCTCCCTCCTGGGACGCTACGCGTGGCTAATTTCTGGATCCTCATGCAAGCCGGCCCCCTGATAAAGGGCTCATGCCCACTTGCGATGAAATCGGACGAATGCAATCCAATAAAAAATCGGATTGAATTCGGACCAATGTTATTCTATCATTATATGTTCATCTGTGTTTTTTTTTCCAGCTCGGATCGGATCATGATCGAACTGGTAAAAGATCGCAGCATGCTGCACTTGTAATCAGAAATCGGATCACATCCCACAACAGAAGTCAATGCGAGTGCTGTCCGATTTTTACGCACCGGTGTTCTTTGAAAAGCCGGCAATTCATGTGCGGTGTACAGTAAAATCACACTGACAGGTTAGAAAAGAATAGATATATACACATGAAATATATATATATATATATATATATATATGTCAGTGACACACACATCTATATATATGTGTGTATTTATATTGTACAGAGAGATAGATAGAAGAAAAGCTGTCAATATATTTGTTGGCTTCTGTAAAATCACTGCAGGAGCCGACAGGATATGAGATGGATTACATACAGAAAATGCATAAAGACTAGGTATATATATATATATATATATATATATTCATGTCAGTGCTAAATACATTTAGTATATAAGAGATAGATTATATACAGTAAAGACATATAGAATAGGTAGATATATAGATGTCAGTGACAAATACAATTAGTAGAGTGTGTGTGCAAAATACTGGACATGTATTTAATGAATAAAAAATGATTTATGGGAAAAAAATGGCGTGGGGTCCCCCTATAATTTATAGCCAGCAATGGCTATGCAGACAGCTGCGGGCTCATATTATTAGCCTAAGAAGGGGCCATTACTATATGTCTTTACTGTATATAATCCATCTCATATCCTGTCGGCTCCTGCAGTGATTTTACAGAAGCCAGCAGATTAATTACCGGCTTTTCTTCTATCTATCTATCTATCTATCTATCTATCTATCTATCTATCTATCTATCTATCTATCTATCTATAATATATACAATATATTATATGTGTGTTTTGAAGAATATTTCGTTTGAAAACGATGTGTAAATGACAGAGAATTGCTGTATGTAAATGTTCATGTTAAAATCGTATTGCAATCAGATAGCAATCGCACTGCATTCTGATGTAAATCGGATGCTAGGTGTGAAAAATCGGATTGTAATCACATAAAAAACCCATGACACTCGCATGACACTTGCATTACACTCCTCCAACTCTCCTGCATCAAAATCAGACCGATTTTAAAATCGCTAGTGTGTCTCCAGCCAACTCTCTTTTCCTGCACCGAAGCAATGCCCCCCTGGCTACATTTAATCTCCATGAAGTACCCTTCATCAGGCATTTTCCGTTTTTGCTCGTTATTTTCTATCCCCCTTCTACCAAGAGCGATAACTTTTTTATTTTTCAGTTGATATACGGTAGCTGTGTAAGGGCTTGTTTTTTTGCGGAACGAGTGCTACTTTTGAATGACATCCATTTCATCATGTGATGTATAGGAAAGAAGTTTCAAATGTGGCAAAATAGTGAAAAAACTGCAAATCAATTTGTTTGTTTTCATTTATAGTGTCAAAAAGCAACTTTTTTTTTATTTATGTCATCAAAAAAAATTTTGGAAATTTGTGAAAAAAAAAAAATTACAATATCTTGTGTCGCCAACATGTATCATTTTTACTCTTCAGTCTATGGGGCTGTGAAGGCATCTTTTTTGTACCCTGAGCAATTGTATTTATTGGTACAATTTTAGGGTAGATTCGATGTTTTGATAAACTCTTATAGCATATTTCTTTGCGCTGTATCGGCGGCCAAAAACAAAATTTGGGAGTTATGATTCTTTTTCTCGTTTTACAGATTAAAGATCTGATTAATTAATTTCATTAAATATTTTGGTGAATCGGACAGTATTACTGTATATAATAAAAATCATGGTCTTCTATGAACGACAGCTTTGGGCTGACTTTCACAAGAATACTGTCATGACAGCCACAGGGTCTTGAGTAGAGCCCTGGCTGTCAAGGCAACATATTGGCACCCCACAATCGCTTCGGAGGCGCGCCGGTTGGAAAAGCACGCCCCTCGGACCTAAGCTTCAAATATGGCTGTTAGAGGCAGAGAATAGCTGATAATACAGACATTATCTGCCCGCAAGGATACCTGCTCAGTTTCTAAGCCAGGGAACTGGCATATAGCGTATCAATACATCACCGGTTAGTAAGGGATTAATCATTGAAAGGTGTTAAAGATTTCCTAAAACAGTTACTATACAACCCTGCTGCTCGCTAACAATAGCTGAATGTGTTATGTTTTGGTAGCTGAGGAGAGCAGGCAAAAACGGCAATACACCAGAGAGGTTGGAATCTATTGGATTGCAGTACCCTGACTAACCACCACAACTGAAGGCAGCCGTGGAGCGTTCCTACGTTGGTCCTAGACGCCTCTTCACAGCCTGAGAGATTAACTACACCTAAAGATAGAAAGAGGAAAGCTATCTGCCCCGGAGCAGATCCCCAAAGAACATAGGAAGCCCCCAAACATGTAATGGCGGTTAGACAAGAGGAAATACAGACACAGACAGAAAATAGTATGAGCAAACACTGGGGCCCAATCTGTCTACACAGAAAAGGATAGAAAGTATACTCACTGCAATCCAAAAAAACCCTAAAAAATGCCAACGCTACTGATTGCAAAAACACCTGAGATCACACGACCTCTACAACCTAAATCAGTTCTCTTGTGTAACAAAACTAAGCCGCAGCCACTGAAAAAACTGGAAAAGGCAAATGAACAAATAACAGTGGCTCCAGCGGAACTGAGAGGAGCCCAAGCCCCCGGGGGGGAACCTGGCTAACCTCACAGAAATGCAGAGAAATATGCAAATGGTAAGCACAAAAACAAAAACAGAAAATATCTTATCTGAAAGCAGAAGAAGAGGCAAGACTCAGCAAGCTTCCAAGTGAACCAGGAACCACAGTTGAGACAAGAACAATTGATCACCGGCAACCATGATGGGAGGGAACCTCCCTTATATCAAGCCAGTCTGTGACTCCTGATTGCCAATCCTCATTGAATGGTTCAGTACTGTTTGTAACCACCAGAGGGAGCTTCTGCTCAGAATTCATTTCCAAAACATTGACAACATGAATGTGTAAGTGGGTAATCCAAGACTACTCAAAACAACGCCACTCCTCTCCACAGGATGTGTGTGGTATTGCAGCCCAGTTACATTAACTTCACAAGAGCTGAAATACCAAACACAACCGATACACAGGTCTGGTGCTTCAGGGAGTGGGAAGCAAGCAACCATGGATTTTCCAGCATAAATAGCCTACTGGCTATTATGACACATTCCAGTGTTTTTTATGCAGAAGTGAGTTTTGCGCACACAGACCCATATAGTGCTGGCAGAACATGTTGATATATGCGTACAACAACTTCAGTAAAGTAAGAAGGTGGCCCGAATCCCCCTGCAATGCGATGATAATGTAATAGTATACTGTGTATAAAACATACAGTTCTCCCTTTGCGTCTCTTGTAGGGTTCTTCAATATTCTACTTTGTAATGTATTTATTTGGATGAACAGTAGGGACAAACAGCTGTTAAAGGCAGCCTTCCTTCATGGTGACAGAAGCATTGTTAATCAGTTCTTCACAGTTAATGACATGAACAGAAAAGTAGGGTATGTACTTTTCACGACAATTGAGTTTAATATACCATTCTGTCTCGGTAAAAATCTGGGAGAGAATCTTATTAGGCAGTGTAATGACAGTGATTAATGATTGTAAACTTGGAACAGAGTAGGAGCTTTTCGCCAGATACAAACTTCTTGATATTTTTTCAGGACCTATATGTGACCATGCAATGAACCCGTAAACCACCTTATAATATTTAGAGAAACAAATGATAGTAATACGGACCATGAGAAGAGAGGCTGATGCATATGGTAATTTACAATGACATCAGAGGAATTGATGGACACGGACAACAATGAAATTGATTATGTTTCTACTGCATAAATAATACACTTTGGCCACAATCGTGCTCAGAGGCTACAGAGCGCAGAATTGTAGGTTATCATGGAGCTCAGGGCAGTCAGCGGGTCGCTCTGTTATACACTGTTGTGTTTCTCCTCTCTAATCAGTATTAGACATTCCCTAACTATAAGGATTCCTAGCGTTTTTGGTTCAAAAACGCCGCAAAAATGCACACAGCCTTACTAGTAAATTCCCTAATAGCACTGATGAGAAAAGGTAAGGGGTTGTCCACCTTTGTGGATCATTTTTTTTCATGTACCTTTATGCATGTAATAGGGGCTAAAAATCATTTTTGCAATTGGGTTTCATTAAATATATTTGCCCCGCCGCCTTCCACAGACTCCATATTGCACCATCTATTGCTGACTGCAGAATGAACTAACTGAGACTCCGTCAGTCAGCTGACTATACCGGTCTGATGAGGAGTTTGTAACTCTTTTTCCTCATCTCTTCTCATCTGATTATAACCATCAAACTCATCAAAGTTGAATGTGTAGGAAAACAAATGGCAAAAATATTTTTTTTAGCCCCAAATACATATATTTAAGTGAAAAAAATTAAATAAAATAAATTGTCATCAAAGGTGGAAAACCCTTTAAGGTGCCAATTGTTAAAATACAACTAAAACTCTGTTCACATCATGTTATGAGAATGTTTTTGCATGCTTTAGGAACTTTCCCCACACATAGACCAACTGTTACCATACACCCTTATTTATTCCCTGTGGTCACCATTGGGATGGTATATGTAGTAATGTTTTTTTTTTACTACATATAATGACTTTCCGTGCAGAAATTTAAAAAAAAACATGCCATTCAGTTTACATTTTTTTACATTGCAGTGTATGGGCAATGTGTGCCTATACAGTGTCATTTATTGGAGTTTTCTGTTGAAGATTGAAGAAAATCTCAACACAACCTAAGTGTCTATTTACACCGACTAACCGGTGGCACTAAACGATTGCGGACTGGTAAACCTTTATTAATTGGCTTCCGTGTGATAGCCTGTTTACACAGGCAAACCACAGTAAAGTAAATGATGCACACTGAGAGATCTAATAGATCGCTGTTGGAAATGAGATATGCTGCCAAGAACAATGATCTTTTGTGCTGCAAAAAATATAATTTCACTCAATGAATAAGCACTTTGCCCTTTAATTGGGTGATAGGCAGCCTGTTAAAACTGAAAGACTATTGTGAAAGAAGCTTTTTTAAGAACATTCATTCATGATAATCTTTCAGAGTAAATGCAGCTTAAGTAGCTGTCACGTTGTGACGATCTTCAGTAAGGAAGGGGGGGCCTCAAACTTTCTTTGGAATGGGGACCCTGACTATCCCTGTCCTGGGGATACTCTTGAAGGTAGAGAGGCTTGAGTCGCCGACCTTACTATGATCCTGTTAAACCCTGATCTGTCCCCTCCTCCACCCCATGAGGAATGGGACAGAAATGTAATGTAAGCAAGACACAAAGACAAAACAGGGATAACAGAAAATCTCCATCATACAAAAGCACTAACCAACAATAGGGAGGAGGATAGGGACAGGGAGGAATAAACTAAATGGAAATAGGGACCAGGAGACTAACACACGTACTGTATCAAACCACAGAACACTTCTACAACTGTACTTCAACTGCTTAGCTTTAGAACACAGCACAGGAAGACAAATTTTTCACCGGCAGGGACAAGAAGGTCTGACCAGATTATATAAGAAGCGGTAATGACCAGATCAGAAGCGACTGAAATGGAGCTGCATGTTTCTAACCAGCATATAAGGTGTTTTAACCTCTTAAGCATCAGTAGAAACTAAATCCATTTAATATGAAACACAAATCACACCATCTATAAAGAAGACCTATGATTCATTACCCGACGTGGCCGTCTAATTCCAGGTCTTCCAGGAGGCTGTGACACCCTCGTGACAGTAGCTCTGTCTTTAATGCCATAGATTCGTATTCATTCTTTTTTTTATTTTATAACTAAGGGGTGTGATCCATGGCTTACTACATACTACATCTCAGGATTCATGTATTATATATCGATCTCTTTGATAATGCATGCATTAATAAAAATATTTCAGCCATTGTCTGGGAATCTTGCATCCGTTATATACTACTGGAATTGAAACTGGGAATTAAAGCGTAGCAAACCAAAACAAATCATTCTGTACATAGCTAGTGGAAAATAAGCATTCATCTATATTACAACTGTCTGGGGATACTACTTATTTTGGAATAATTTATGCTGAGAGACCTCTTTTTGATAATTAACATAAGGGTATTCCCATGCCTTGGATATATATTATTCATAAGATATGTAGGGATGAGAATGCCAGCCAGTTATTAAATTATTGACAGCATCGATGAAACCAGTAGCTCCTTGAAAATAAGAATGTGTTCAATACATTTACTAGTGATAGTTTATGGCTGTAATTTTAGGGTTTCTCAGAAATACAGACTTTATATACTATCATAAAGACAAATATCTCCAAGTATACAGCCATATTTTTGGTGCATAATGTGTTTTACCAATAAGCGAGAAAAGGAAGAGTGCAAAGTAACACAGTGTTCAATAGGCTCCTTCTTCATATGCTTACAGCATTTCTAATTCTGTTGGTTAAGGTGGAACTTAAATAAACATTTATTTTTCCAATGCAAACCAAAAGTTTGCGCCAGTGGTGAAAAATATTATTGGATCCGGTGACAGCACTACTCATGACATTTCATGTTCATGCTCACAACAAAATTGAATACAGCTACTTAAATGGAAGAATAAACAGATGACGAAGGTTACAATACACACTGCATCTTCCCAAACTCAACAATCCATTCTCAAGACTGAAAAGAAAACCACTAAAAAAAAGATCAGATCTAACTTGATAGCTGTAGGATTTAACATAAATTCCTGTGGCTGCCCATCCCCTCTGACTACAGAAGTTACAATTTTAATAACAGTCTGACGTAATCTAAGAAAACAACTCAATTATCAAAATATTATCATAATTTAGCCATCAGCTTCCATATCACTGCACTTTGTAATACAGTTATAGGTAATAAAGACATAAAAAACAAGAAAACAATGTATAATGTCATTTAAAGTGCAGCAGGCTAATAAATTGGATACATTAAAAAATATACGGTTGGTCTAACCTTTCTAGTATGCCATCTAAATTTAGTGGGGATATTATATCCTCAATATCTATTTTATTCATAAACTGCAGCTCCATTTTGTACTTAAAAAAAGCTAATTTAGTTGCAGTGTATGTTTAAATAATAATAATAATAATAATTCTGATAATTTTATTTATATGGCAACAATATATTCTGCAGGACATTATAATTCAGAGGGTACAGATGTTATCAAACATTACTTAAAGGGAACCTGTCATGTCAAAAATGATATTAAACTGCAGATATGAAGTTTTTAGGGTAAATCTGTGGATACTAGGAATTAACTGGATTGTCAAGGGTAGTGTATTCCAGAAAACTAAAGCAGCATGAGAGAAGTTTGGAAACAGAATATGCCGGTTCACATTATAGAGGATGTTAGTCTTAGATCATTAGCATAATGGCGAGCATGAATAGGGTGCTAGATAATGCTAGCTAAGTCGCAGAATACTATTTTTAAAGGAGCTATCTAAAATACTTGTGTTATAAAGAAGAGTTCCTTGCTCTGGACTTCCCTCAATGTGCTAGAAGAAACCTGGTGACCCTGGGGGATGCTGAAGGTTAGTGAAGACAGACTCCATTAAAATAATAGACTTTGTCTGGTCTTGTATGGGTGCTAGATCATATAGTACTATTTGTGGGTATGATTACCACTAAACCACTGCGGGATATAGCAGCAAGCCTTTATACAGCAGTTAATTTGCCTTTCTCTGCAAAAAATGTTGCTACAAAGCTTTCATGAGTGACATACAACCTAAGAGGTAAAACTGAAAATAACATTTCAATCCAACGTTAAACCACCTTGCGATGAAAAAAAGCAAAGAAGTGGATTTCATAACTCACATGTCTGACTATAAATGGCCAGACACAAATTATTATGCTCCAGTGGAAAATATGATTATCAGATCAAATATTAAAAGTCACATTAGCCTAACTTTTCATAGTTATAGTTGCCTGCTTGACAAACGGAAAGGTCAGCTGTTATGTTTCGGTAACTGAGGAGAAATGGCAAAAAATAGCAAAAGCGGTAATACACCAGAGAGGCTGGAACCTATTGGATTGCAGTAACCTGAACTAACCACACAACTAGAGGTAGCCGTGGAGCGTTCCTACGTTGATCCTAGATGCCTCGTCACAGCCTGAGAGATAACTACACCTAAAGGCAGAAAGATGAAAGCTATCTGCCCCGGAGCAGATCCTCAAAGAAAATAGGAAGCCCCCAAACATGTAATGGCGGTTAGACAAGAAGAAAACTCGGACAAGAAGAAAGAATTCTGACTGCAATCCAACAAAAACCCTAACAAAAATACCAACACGTCTGATTGCAAAAAACCTGAGATCACTCGACCTCTTCCACCTAAATCAGATCTCTGGTGTAACAAAACGCTATTCAGCAAATTAAAAGTAACAAAAGAGCAAAGCAAAAGTGCAGACACAAACGGAGCACAATTGCAACGCCAGACCCCAAAAGGGGACAGGCTGCAGTCCACTGCAGGCAGCAAACCAGCAGAGAAAATCAAACAGAGAAAAAAAAAACAGCAAACACTTATCTGAAGGAGAGCAGGAAACTAGCAGTTCTTCAAGCAAGACCAGCAGGAACAATTGATAACCGGCAAGGCTGCTGGGAACTCAGGCCACTTGTATCCTACCATTCAGCGCCAGCTGAAGGCCATTCATTAATCAGTTCATTACCCTCAGCAACCACCGGAGGGAGCCCCAGCTCAGAAGCCACCTCTAGCATATTCACAACAGTCAGCAGTGTGCAGTATATGTAAATATTCTTCATTTTCCACAGATATCCCCTACAATGTTTGTGCCAAAATAAGGGATCCATTATAAAATATATGCATAATGTGCTACCTGGGGCCTGATGCAGATTGTAATGCCATTCTGTATGATGTACAGTGGACTGTGCAGATTTTATATTCTTGCTGGTAAATGGAGGAGCAAAAAAAAAAAATCACAAACGGGAATAATTGGTTGGGTTTTACATGACTAGATCACTTGTCCCATGCAGGGAACGCATGTCTCAGTGCTGTTATCACATGCATTTAATTTTAAGGGAACCCCATATCTGCAGGTTAATAGCGTTATAATGCTGTAGGGAGAAAATGAATTGTATCCTCCACAGCAGCATTCCTGTTTCAGTCCCAGGAGCGGTGCTGGTTCAATCAATGCTTTGGGCATACAGAGTGTACAGAGTGGCGGCTGTAACTGTGCCCACGACGCTGACTGACAGACGATGCCAATTCTGGGGGCGCGGTTACAGCTGCGACTCTTTATTCTGAGAGAGGTGACTGAACCAGTGCCAGCTCTGCCCCGTGACTGAAACTGCGCTCTTGGCCCTGACTGACGCTGGCTTTGCATTGGGGCCGGCTGTCAGTCAGGGCTGGGGGCGCAGTTTCAGTTACGGGGCAGTGTTAGCACTGGTTCAGTCACCTCTCTCAGAATAAAGAGTGGCGGCTGTAACGGCGCCCCCAGCCCTGACTGACACTCTCTTAAATTTAATCTCTATCTGAGGACATGTCACATGCTGCATTATATAATATTGTGTGAAGTCCAGACCAAAGAGGAAAAAATAGGTGGCACTCCATGATGCTGAGCAACAATCCTTTCTTTATTCAATACAAGTAGTACATGGATGCAGCAGAGGACGACGATCGTGTCGTGTCGGGCAGACGCTTCAACGGGTCAATAACAGTTTTATGTGGGCTCACTCACGCTTGCGATGTAATTGGACAAGTGCAATCCGATAACAAATCGTATTGCACTCACTCGAATCTTATCTTAGGGGGTAGCTCATATCTGCGATTCGGCATGTGAAAACAATGTCAGCATGCTGCGAGTGCATCCGTGAATCAGATCGCACGCACCCATACAAGTCTATGGGTGTGCATGAAACATCGCACTGCACTCGGATATCACCAGAGTGCAGTGCGATTCCCACCGACACCGGCAGTAGAGGAGATGGAGAAATTATTTTCTCTGTCTCCTCCGCAGCGCTGCTGTGATTATCTTATGTGAGAGGATCAGAGCACAGAACACCGACACTCGGCTCCCACTCGCAGCAGAGCTCGAGCTTAGTGTCATTAGCGCATTGGATGTAATACGCTAATGTGACTCCGGCCTATGTGTGGAAATCTGCCTCTTCTACATTTCACCTATAAAATCCTATTATGGGGCCATATTTCTCAGATTTATCACAATTGTGGCAACAATATGCAGCCATATTTTAACCTTCATTGTTTCATATAGGGAAATATGACTTTAGAATGAAACATTCATCTGTCACCAAAGCAAGTTTTTACGTCTCTACTTCTCTAACATCTCCAATACTGATGTATTTAAACAGAGACCTAATAGAGAATTGAAAAGAAAAAGCTAAGAGGCTTGATAAATCATAGATGGCTGGAGATGACAGTGCTGTCGCCAGTCATAGCCCTGTTCTCTGGAGCAGTGGGGGCCAGTGATTAGCAAATGACCACCTATCCTGAGGTTGGTGATAACTTGTTAAAATGGGAATTACCCTTTAGGGTGACCATACATACACAAGATAGCTGTTAGACAAATGCCTTTTTGGGTGACACGTTTTTCCCGACTCCTATACACCACCGCCATACCAGATTGGTTTCTACAGTTCTTCGGTGCATACAATGACTATTTTCCAATCATCTGAAGTCAATTTTTAAAATGTTGGAAATTATACCCCAATTGGACTCTATTATTTAGCGTTAAAATTACCGGACCATAAGACGCACCCCAAATTTTCAGAAGGAAAATAGGGAAAAAAAATAATGTGTCAAATCGGGGTCCGTCTTACAGTCCAACGAGATCTGAATCTGAGCATTTGGCCACTCCCGGCAGCCATTTTCCCGAAGGCCACCGCATCGCAGCAATAGATCTGTGGGGGGCCTCTGGGCTTTCACAACATGCCGACAGAGCCCCGCCGCATCCCAAAGGTCGACCGCTGCATCCCAGAGGACAAACGCCGCATCCCAGAGCACAACCGCCGCATCAGCCTGGGAAGGGAGGCTGTATCACCCTGCAGCGTCGGGCGGGACTGCCGCCACAGTATTTGTAAGTATATTCCTACTATAAGACGCACCCCCATTTTCTCCAAAAAATTTTGGGGAAAAAAGTGCGTCTTGTAGTCATAAAAATACGGTACAAGTTTGTCTAAAACATAAGCCTCCAATAACAATGGCGCTGTACTCTTATCTTACAACCAGAAGTAACCCAATGCACTAACATATATATAAACAAAGAATGCATAGAAACATATATAAAAGAGTAAAGTAAATATTCAAAGGATCAATCAACACAATTAAGCGGATGTATGAGTTGGCTTACATGAAAAATAACAGTGAAAGCTGGCAGTCAGATTTTGCTCTATCTTTATCAATCAGCTAGCAATCACCATGTTTTGATATACTGTAAGTATCACTACTACAGGTTTCTGTCATAATTAGAGTTGAGGCAATTTTTCAAAATTTGGTCCCGATTACGATCGACGGCGAAGATTGTTTTTGCGATATTCACCGAACACATGTGAGTCGAAATGAGCCAATATGTTCGGAAACGATCGTCAAACATACATTTGGCACGAATAGGGAACCAATATGGCAAGTATATGGCAAATTCAGATTTTGAGACTGATTCTGACCATATTCGCTCAACTCTAGTCATAATAACATTATGCATATATGACAGTCTGACCACAACATAAAAATTTACAAACTAATGAGATGCCCCATAATGTGTTCCATATGTTACAGATTCAGAAGGATCAGTAGATTGATATTATAAAAATATGAAGACCATTTTTTACCTCCAAACATTTCGAAAAGGGTTTTGCAATTTTTTTTTGCATTAAAAGGTTAGCAGTGATTTTTTCCGATTATTTGCACTTACCTTTTTGTACGTTTTTTCCCCCTTTGTTCTTTCACTTGTTGTACTTCCATTTTCTGTGACGGTAGACATCTAGACAGAAGAAAAACTTCCAGTTACCTAATGGAACAAGGAGCAGGATAGATTTATGACCTATCTAGATGCTCACTGCACCCTGCGTTGTTACCTTTCCAGCTCCATACCATCTCAGTCAGCTCCTCAGAGCTGGGAGTGGATTAGATTATTACAGAAAATCTTTTCTTACAATGTACAAGATCTACTTTCTGCTGCTTTGAGATTTCATAACAATTAAACTGCTTAGAACGTAACCTAAAATCTCCTCTGTTCCCCGGTGTCTGGCTCAATTTGAAAAAGGAGGAAACCAATGGGGATTTATTCATTTTCTAATGTTACAATGAGGCCAGTGCCTACTGTAATGCTACGCTAATGCTTCTCTTGGCTGCGAGTCATGCTGTAATACCAGCTAAAATGACAGACATTAGAAAACCTCGGTGTGACAAATCGCACAGGGGGAGGGGTGTGTCGACTTCACTCACCTCTGGGGAGGGGAGAGAAGGACCCTGCAGGGATCGGCTCTATGGCGCCACCACTTGCCCCAGGTCAGTCAGGGAACTGCACCGAGGGCAAATAGTCGCCGGAAAGGCTCCCCTTATAGGTAGGAGTTATTGAGGTGCTCCCAGTGAGAGTTGGGATATATATAAACCTCCTGGCCATCACTGTCAGAGTTCCTCACTAATACAGTACGGTATGCTGCCACCAGTTCCTCATTCGATATACCAGCCTCGTCTGGCAACAGGCTTATATCGGGTCAGAAACCAATCCTGGGGATAGTGTATAATATAACCAACTGAGCATGCAGATGTGGGGATTCGTGTATCGAGATAAAAGAGCAGCCCAAGATTAATTTTATATTTAATCGCCGAAATGCGCACTAAAAATATACAGGTATATATATACAGAACAATATACATGTATACAATCAAGAGTGCAGTACAAGGGTAGAGTACAGATAGGTTACAATTACCGTGTTATGTAGCATCTGACAACAGGGAGGCGCTGATGTATCACTGGTCCAAATCTTAGTTACATGATTCAGTCTGGCCGCGTCAGGTAACGGTGCTCCTGCCAGTAGAAAAATGGAGCTCAAAATGAGGAGCTGCCTCTTATCTCCTAGGCTGCTCCCTCCCACATTCTGCGTCCACCCCTAGGCTGGCCCGCCTCCCTTCTCCTATATCTGAGAGTATGATTTTCCAGGCCAGAACCTTGACTGTCCATATCTTTCCGCCCGAAGCTCTAAATAAGCTGGCACCTGCACCAATGGCTTTTATCTGTGCATAGAGACCAAATACGGCTACTGTATTTAATTCCTGGTAGCTATGCTTTGTAACTCAATAACCCAGAGAGCTAGGGGTGGCTGGATGTTATAGGCTCATGGGGGAAGGAATGCAGATTCCGATAATGTGCTCGGCTAGACCCAGAGATATTGCATTCTGTTATTATAGGTCATTTTCCAGATTCCATATCTCAGAGCCTTGCATTGGTTAGCCTGGGATCTGTTGTGCCACGATGTCAGCCTGAATGAACAAAGGGAGCCAGTTAGCTGTAGCTGCACAAGAGTTCAATCCCTTGTGATAATTTCTGGGGCACAGAGCTTCAAAGGGCTTGTTCCTGGAGTTAAAGGGAATCTGTCACCCCAAAATAGCCATATCAGATAAAGATATGGCTGAATAGTGCGTCCCATAACTAAGCTAACGGTGGGTATCATATATCACCATTTTCATATCAAAATACCTTTGTAAAGTTGGTGATTGTAGGTGTCAATCACTGCAGTCAGGTCCGGAGGACAGCGGTTTTGATGTCCTCCCCCGTCCCCGCTCCTCGTCATCTGTTGTGTTACGGCGTCTGTGAATACCACAGACGGCGTTAGCTTCCCGCAATTGCGCAATTCAAAATCTGGGCCCAGCGCATGCGCAGTATGCTTTGCCCAACAGTGGGCAAAGCATAAAATGAGTATACCGCATGCGCTAGTCTTTCCTTGCCCCGGAAATGACTGCTTGCCTTGGATGACTTCCGGGGCAAGGAAAGACTAGCGCATGCGCTGTACTCATTTTATGCTTTGCCTACTGTTGGGCAAAGCATACTGCGCATGCGCCGGGCCGGATTTTGAATTGCGCAATTGCGGGAAGCTAACGCCGTATGTGGTATTCACAGATGGCGTAACGCAACAGATGACGAGGAGCGGGGGCGGGGGAGGACATGAAAACCGCTGACCTCCGGACCTGACTGCAGTGATTGACACCTACAATCACCAACTTTACAAAGGTATTTTGATATGAAAACGGGGTATCATGATATATGATACCCACCGTTAGCTTAGTTATGGGACGCACTATTCAGCCATATCTTTATCTGATATGGCTATTTTGGGGTGACAGATTCCATTTAAAGAAAATGTTGGATTGCTTTTTATAGCCTGGGGAATGCAAGGGTGAGAGCACATTTCATGAGTGGAGGGAGATCTCCTGAACCTATAATCCAAAATGGAGTCCCTCACACCTCCCCGCTTTAGAGGGCTCTAGGGGGTATCACATTCCTGTATTCCACCATGCGCCCTTCCGCAACCTCCCCTTGCCGGGATAACCCATCAGCATTCCCGTGGTCACGCCCCCTTTTGTAGTGAATGGTGAAGTGGTATTGCTGGAGCACGGGTCTCCAGCATAGCAACCTCCTATTCATCCCAGAGGGGGTTGTGGCCCGCCTTCACGATAAAGGGGTGCCCATGAAAGTAGGGCGCAGATGCTGCAGGGCCCATATAATTTCCAGGCATTCCTTTTCCATAGTGGCGTAGGCCACCTCTCTCGGCAATAGCTTCCTGCTCAGGTACAGGAAGGGATGTTCCTGGCCCGCTGTGTTGATCTGGCTGAGCATGGCACCGAGGCAAAAGTCACTGGTGTTGGTCTGTACTACAAATGGCTGCGCAAAGTCAGCAGCGTGTAGTACTGGGGAGCTGAAGAGAGCGGTCTTGAGCACCTGAAAAGCGGTCTTGCAGGCAACTGACCAGTCTACGCAAGCGGCAGCTTTTTCTTGGTGAGGTCCATCAGGGGCTTGGCCAGGGTGCTATAGTGTGAACAAACCTCCAAGAGTACCCAGCGGTCCCAAGGAAGGACATCACCTGTTTCTTGGTCCTGGGGGTGGGCCAGGATGCGATGGCATCCACTTTCTCATGTTCTGGCTTATAACCCCTCCACCTACCCGGCGACCCAGGTAGAGGACCTCGCTCATGCCCAGCTGGCACTCTCCCAGCTTGTCAAACCTGTCCGGTGAATTCACCTAAGCACCTGCGCCAGATGCTCTAGGTGATCCTCCCATGTGGGACTGAAGATGGCAATATCATCCAGGCATGCAGCCGCCTACCCTTCAAGTCCTGGAGCAGCGTGTTGACCATCCTCTGAAAAGAGGAAGGGGAATTCTTTATGCCGAATGGCATCACTGTGGACTTGTACAGTGCAAACAGAGTGATAAAGGCACAGTGCTCCCAGGCCTCGTGGGTCAGAGGGATCTGCCAATATCCCCGTCCCAGATCCATGATGGTCAGGTACTTAGCCCCGGCCAACTGATGGAGCAGGTCATCATTGCATGGCATAGGGAATGCATCGGTGACCGTGACAGCGTTGAGTCCCCAGTAGTCCACGCAGAACCGGGTTGTTCAGTCCTTTTTGAGGACGAGGACTACGGGCGATGCCCACGCGCTGTTGGATGCCTGGATCACCCCCAGCTTCAGCATCTCGTCAATCTCCTGGCGCATCTGCTACTGCACCTTGAGAGACACAATATGCTGACCGCTGTATAAGGGGGTGATCCCCAGTGTCCACGTGATGGACAACCAGAGGCGTAGAGTAACCACCAGCTGGGACCCTTGGTCCTTGCAGAGCTGGTGGCCAACCTCTAAGTCCTCAATGGATCCACCCACCTTGGCTTGGGTGAGCAGATCGAGGAGGGTTTCGGCCTCTCCGTCCTCAGGAAGGTTGCACACAGGGAGGGCGCAGGCCTCCCGCTCATGATGGGCCTTCATCATGTTCACATGGAAGGCCTTCCTCCTTCCACGGGCATAGTCTAGGGTGACCAGGTACCTGACATCATTGAGCCGCTGGTGCACGAGGTATAGGCCCTCCCAGGCTTCCTGAAGCTTGTCCTGTGGTATGGGGACCAGTACCCACACTTTCTAAACCACCTGGTAGGTCCTTTCACAAGCGTTCTGGTCGTACCAGCGCTTCTGGTCAGCCTGAGCATGGGCCATATTGTCTTGTACCAGCCGCGACAAGGCCATCATTTTGTCCCGGAAGCGCACGACGTACTCAACAACCGACACTCCAGGGGTGGCCAAGTCTCCTTCCCTTGCCTCTTTCACCAGAGCAAGGGGCCCTCGTACTCGCCATCCATACAGGAGCTTGAAGGGGGCGAACCCCGTTGAGGCCTGTGGAGCCTCCCGGTAGACAAATAGTAGGTGTGGGAGGTACCGCTCCCAGTCGCTCCCTTGGGAGTCAACCAACATCTTAAGCATCTGCTTGAGGGTGCCACTGAACCACTCGCACAGACCATTAGTCTGCGGATGGTATGGGCTGCCCACCAGCTGTTGCACCTGTATTTGCTTACAAAGATTGTAAGCTCTCACGAGCAGGGTCGTCTTATTTTGCTTTCATTACTGTATTGTTAACGTTGTTACTTATGACTTGTGTTTTGAAACTGTTAAACTGTAAAGCGCTGCGGAATATGATGGTGCTATATAAATAAAGATTATTATTATTATTATTTAAAGGGACTCCATCAGCTGCGACTTGAAATGGGTCCCTCGGTCGGTGAGCATTTTCTGGGGGAAATCCCACTCTGGAGAAAATCTCCAGTAAAGCGGTGGCCACCTTGTCGGCCCGAGTAGACAACAAGCCTACTGCTACTGGGTACCGGGTGGCATAATCCACTACCGTTAGTATATAGGCATTTCCTGGAGCGGCTGTGGACGGACAGCTGTCTGATGAGAACCACAGCCACACTCTGGAAAGGCTCGTCAATGATGGGCAATGGCACCAGTGAGTCTTTGGGGCACTACTCCACCTTCGCTACTCTCTGACAGGTGTCACACGAACGGCAGTAGGCAGCCACATCGGCCTCCATTTTAGGTCAGTAGAAATGCTGGGCTAGCCGGGACTTGGTCTTAGCAATCCCTAAGTGTCCAGCCATCGGAACCTCATGTGCGATCTGCAACAACTCCGCCTGGAATAGATAGGGTACCACTAACTGTCGGTCCCTAGGCCACGCCTCTGGTGAATCTTGCTGAACTGACACCAGGTACAGTCGTCCCTGGTCCCAGACCACCCGCTTGAGGTCTGAGTCCGTGAAAAGCTGTGCCGCCTGCTCCTTAAGGGCCTTCAGGCTGTAGTTGGCTTCCAACACTGCCTGAAATCCCTGACTAGACGTGCCAAAATGGACGAAACTGCCACGTCTTCTGTCAGTTCCCCGGAACCCGTCTCCAGGCCTCGCTCTGGCTCAGCTGCCACTTGGTCGGAAGGGGGAAGGCCGTCGGACCACCATGAGGTTCCTTGGGCTCCTACACTCCCATTCCTGGTGACAGGGGCCATGACGGCTGTAAGCCTGCCACCCCTAGGCTTCCACATAAGTCACTGAGTCAGGTGGACCAACCTGGTCTCCTGGCATCCAGAGTGTGGAAACCTCCTGCCTCGGGGCCTTACCTGGAAGCTCCACCTCTCCTGTGACAGCCCCAACCTCATTGGCACGTTTCCCTTCCCGCAGCTGCGCAGAACCCAGCAGTTTGGACTCACCTAGGGGCCCTACAATCCCTGCAGCAGCCCCTCCCACCAACTCTGGTTCTGGTCTTGCAGCTACCTGCCCCCTACTTCTCCCTCTAGAGCACACTGTCTCTTCACACCTGGGGGTATTCTCACACCTTCCTGTGTCTTCTGGCTACATCTCATCTGCGCGTGCTGCATGTGTCCTGTCAGCGAAGGAATGACCCTCAGCTCCCACCTCCCCCTTGATGCAGAAGGGACAGGCAACACACTTACAACATTACTAGCAGTAGACAAATGAAGAAAAAGTGGGAGAACAGGACTTGGGGTCTCAGTAGCCACATACTGTGACACTAGTCACCCAAAATCTGTCCCAAGTAAAACATTCGCGGGAATATTCACCGACACTCCCACCTCCCTCATTCCCCTCCCGGCGCCCCAGTCCAGATAAACCCTGGCGACGGGCAGTGCCGGTTCGATGCCTCCAATCCCGGAGACGGCAAGGTTTTTTCTGGGTATCAGGTCCTGGGGTGACACCATTCAGGCAGCCCAAGGGTCATCTCGGTGCTGGTGTCCCGCAGTCCCATAGCAGTGGCGTGGTTTACGGTAACATAGTAACATAGTATTTAAGTTTGAAAGTAGACTTTAAGTCCATCTAGTTTAACCCATAGCCTAACATGTTGATCAGAAGAAAACAAAAAAAAACATGCGGCAAACACTAAGCTCCACATTGGGGAAAAAAATTCCTTCCCGACTCCACATACGGCAATCAGCCTTGTTCCCTGGATCAACACCCTATCAAGGAATCTAGTATATATAACCTGCTACATTATACTTTTCAAGAAAGGCATCCAGTCCCTTTTTAAAAATTTAGTAGTGAATCACTCATTACAACATCATGCGGCAGAGAGTTCCATAGTCTCACTGCTCTTGCAGTAAAGAATCTGCATCTGTGATCATGAGTAAACCTTCTTTCCTCCAGATGTAGAGGATGCCCCTTTGTCCCTGTCTCAGGTCTAAGAGTAAAAAGATCATTAGAAAGTTCTTTGTACTGTCCCCTCATATATTTATACATTATAATAAGATCACCCCTAAGCCTTTGTTTTCCAAACTCCAATCGGAGGCTGGCAACTGACATCAGCGTGCACGTCGCCAGTGTATGACGTCATTGTCATTCAAAAGTGTATTTTTATTTTTATTCAAAGCGGCAAGCCGGGGGCAAGATGGGAGACACAGGGGCAGGATGGGATACACGGGGCAGAATGGGAGACACAGTGGCAGGATGGGAGACACAGTGGCAGGATGGGATACATGGGGCAGAATAGGATTCACAGTGGCATGATGGGAGACACGGCGGCATGATGGGAAACACGGTGGCAGATGGAGACACGTGGCATAGGAGACACCAGTGGTGAGAATGGGATGGAACACGGGGCAGGATGGGAGACATGGTGCCAGGATGGGAGACACGGGGCAGAATGGGAGACACAGGAGCAGAATGGGAGACACGGTGGCATGATGGGAGACACAGTGGCAGGATAGGAGACATAGGGGCAGGATGGGAGACATGGGGCAGGATGGGAGACACAGGGGGCAGTATGGGAGACACAGGGGGCATGATGGGAGACAGATGGGGCAGGATGGAGACAGATGGGGCAGGATGGAGACAGATGGGGCTGGATGGAGACACATGGGGCAGGATGGAGACAGATGGGGCAGGATTATGGGACAGGATGAAGACAGATGAGGCAGGATCATGGGGCAGGATGGAGACACATGGAGCAGGATCATGGGCAGGATGGAGATAGATGGGGCAGGATCATGGGGAAGGATGGAGACAGATGGGGCAGGATCATGGGCAGGATGGAGACAGATTGGGCAGGATCATGAGGCAGGATGGAGACAGCTGGGGCAGGATCATGGGGCAGAATGGAGACACATAGTGCAGGATCATGGGGCAGGATGGAGACATGGGGCAGGATGGAGTCACATAGTGCAAGATCAAGGGCAGGATGAATACAATGGAGACAGATGGGGCAGGATCAAGGGACAGATGGGGCAGGATCAAGGGACAGATGGGACATCACATGGGGGCAGAATGGATACTCATGAGGGCAGGATGGGAGAACATATGGGACCTGGATGGGAGAACATATAGCTGGAGCAAGGAATGAGACACAGGGGTCAGGATGGGGAATATTATTACCATAAGGGCTAATTAAGGGATATTATTACTGCAGTGATGTATTTATTTTATTTTTTAGGATACTGTTTTAAATGGACGATGCGGTCCTGTTACTTTTTCTTCATCTGGTGTAGTTTAGAAGTTGGGAAAAAATTAAGTACTGTGTTCTGCAAGCGGTGCTCTAGATAACTGTGTTATTTCCTGCAGAGACGAGCCCTAGCTGGATGAAAATGAAAAGCAAAGATGAAGGACTTCAGCTAGAGATATCACTCGTTTCAGTGTGTTACCTGTACACTGAGACTATACACTGTATACTATATACAGCCAGGGGCGGATTACCAGAGGGTTAATCTGGGCTACTGCCCAGAGCCCAGTGGTGTGGGGGGCCCCACCACAGGGCCACCATCAGGGCATTAATGCCCTGACGGCGGCGCTCTGTGGCAGTTTAACGCTATTGACGTGCGGGTGCCCGCACGTCAATAGTTAACAGCCGCCAGGCAATCGGAGGCTGGCAGCTGACATCGGCCGCAGTGCACACGTCGCCGGCGTCTGACGTCATTGTCAGTCGCCGGCGAGTGCGCACTTGTGGAGGGAACTTCGGCGCTGGAGCACGGAAAGGTAAGAAGAGAAAGTGTGTGTTTTTTTTATTATTGAGCGGCGGCCCGGGGCAGCCTGCGAGACTCGGGGCCGGGGTACAGAATCAGTGGACACAAGGGGAAGAATGCTCCCTGCCATGATGGGGACATGAATGCTGGACATGGGGTCAGAGGCAGACTGTAAGGAATGGGCCAGAATGCTGGATATGATGGGGCACACTATGAGACATGGGGGCAGAATGCTGGACATAAGGGCAGAATGCTGGACATGGGGGCAGAATACTGGACATGGGGGCAGAATGCTGAACATGGGGGCAGAATGCTGGGCATGGGGGCAGAATGCTGGACATGGGGGCAGACTGTGAGGCATGGGGCAGAATGCTGGACATGGGGCAGAATGCTGGACATGGGGGCAGACTGTGAGGCATGGGGCAGAATGCTAGACATGGGGGCAGAATGCTGGACATAAGGGCAGAATGCTGGACATAAGGGCAGAATGCTGGACATGGGGGCAGAATGCTGGACATGGGGCACTCTGAGGCATGGGGCAGAATACTGGACATGGGGCAGACTGTGAGGCATGGGGCAGAATGCTAGACATGGGGGCACACTGTGAGGCATGGGGCAGAATGCTGGACATGGGGGCAGAATGCTGGACATGGGGGCACACTGAGGCATGGGGCAGTATGCTGGACATGGGGGCACACTGAGGCATGGGGCAGAATGCTGGACATCAGGGCAGACTGTGAGGCATGGGGCAGAATGCTGGACATAGGGGCAGAATGCTAGACATGGGGACAGAATGCTGGACATGGGCAGAAAGCTATTTAGTCACTTTTTGGTGGTAATATGTGGTCTGGTCATGGTGCGGCGGTATTTGTTCCTTGTATGTGGTGTTGTTGGTCATTTTAAAAATTGAAAAATAAATAAAAATATACCTTAATTGTATTGCATATTTTAACAAATATTTAATAGGTTACAGTAGAGTAGGGCCCGGCCAAAAGTGTCTACTCTACTGTGTTATGGTGGCGGCTTAAAAAATCTTTTGGCCAAAACAAAAGCTGCCGGCTATATGTGTGATCTGGTGATGGGAACTGTTAATGTATGATAGGTGAGAAGTGGAGTTTTTCCAAGAGAGAGCGTTGGGACTGTGGACAGTTCGAGGGGTGGAGGCGCCTGGAATAATCTGTTTCAGGTATATGATGACCCCGTCACTGCCCTCACATGACCCCGTCACATGACCCCGTCACATGACGGGGGCCCACAGAGTTTGAACAGCCCGGGGCCCTGGTTACCCTTAATCCACCCCTGTATACAGCGGTCCTGCTGTGTACAATGTCACCAGTGATCACTGTATTACCTTTACACTGACACTATATACAGAGCTCCTGTGTATAATATCATTGATCACAGTATAACCTGTACAATATATACAGTGCTCGTGTGTATAATGTTTTTGTTGATCACTGTATTACCTGTACACTGATACTGTATACGGAGCTCCTGTGTATAATGACAAAGGTAATTACTGTATTACCTGTTCACAGACACTGCATACTAAGTACAGATCTCCTTTGTATAATGGCACTTATGGTGATATTAGTATTGTGTTTTTTTTTATTAATGATCAGTGTTGTAGTATTCAGTAACTATGTGGTGGTAATATGTTGTCCGGCAATGGTGTGGCGGTATTTGTTCCTTGTATGTGCTATTATTTGGTCACTATGTGGTGGTAATATGTGGTCTGGTCATGGTGTGGTGGTATTTGTTCCTTGTATGTGGTATTATTGGTCATCATGTGGTGGTAATAAGTGATCTGGACATGGTGCGGTGGTGTTTGTCCCTTATATGTGATATTATTCAGTCACTTTGATGGTAATATGTGGTCTGGACATGGTGTGGCGGTATTTGTTCCTTGTATGTGGTTTTATAGGTCTCTATGTGGTGGTAATATGGTGTCTGGTCATGGTGCGGTGGTATTTGTTTCTTGTATGTGATATTATTGGTCATTTTAAAAATTGAAAAATAAATAAAAATATACCTAAATTGTATTGGATATATTAACAAATGATTAATAGGATAGAATAGAGTAGAGCTCGGCCAAAAGAGTCTACCTTGTTGTGGTGGCAGCTTAAAAAATCTTTTGGCCAAAACAAAAGCTACTGGCTATATGTGTGATCTGGTGATGGGAACTGTTAATGTGTGATTGATGAGAAGTGGAGTTTTTCCAAGAGGGCGGTGGGGCTGTAGACACCGAAATTTCTAGTGGTAGCCCTGACCCCAAGTGTAATAACCTGTTTTGGTATTGCAAATCCCCCCCCCCCAGTGCTCTAATAACCTTGGTCGCTCAGCACCCGCTCTAGTTCAGCTATACACTGGAGAACAGAACTGCACACAGTATTCTAAGTGTGGTCGCACTAGTGACTTGTATAGAGGTAAAATTATGTTCTCCTCATGAGAATCTATTCCTCTTTTAATGCATCCCATTATTTTATTTGCTTTTGCAGCAGCTGCCTGACACTAGCTACTAAATGTGAGTTTGTCATCCACCCATGCACCTAGGTCTTTTTCAGTGACAGTTTTGCCCAGTGTTTTACAATTAAGCACACAATTATACATCTTATTTCTTTTGCCAAAGTGCATGAGCTTACATTTATCCCCATTAAAGCTCACTTCCATTTATCAGCCCAAGATTCTAGTTTACATAAATCTTTAATATTAAATTGTCCTCCTCTGTATTGACTACCTTGCAGAGTTTAGTGTCATCTGCAAATATTAAAATTCCACTCTGTATGCCCCCTACAAGATCATTAATAAATATGTTAAAAAGAAGCGGGCCCAACACCGACCCTTACGGTACCCCACTGCTAACCGCGACCCAGTCCGAATGTGCTCCATTAGTAACCACCCTTTGTTTCCTATCCCTGAGCCAGCTCCTAACCCACTTACACATATTCTCCCCTATCCCCATTGCTCTCATTTTATGTATCAACCTTTAGTGTGGTACCGTATCAAAAGCTTTTGAAAAGTCCATATACACCACTCCACTGCGTTTCCTTGATCCAGTCTGGAACTTACCTCTTCATAAAAGCTTATCAGATTAGTCTGACAGGAACGGTCCCTCTTAAACCCATGTTGATATTGGGTCATGAGGTTACTCTTCTTCAGATACTCCAGTATAGCATCTCTTAGAAAACCCTCCAGGATTTTACCCACAGTAGAGGCTAAGCTTGCTGGGTTCTACCCCTGGCCTGGAGAGAGAAGGAGAGGGGGGTGCCCCTTGCATTCTAGGGGCGGGAGAAATAGGGGCAGGATGAGTCTTACCCCCTCTCCAGGTGCTGTGGGTGGCCCGCTTGGCTTCAGGGGCCCGGTTATTGGCATTGTCATCTGCAAGGGCGGCTGTAGCAGCGGCCCCCTTTGGTTTCCGGTCATGGAGGTACTGCTGGAGGTCCTCTGGGCAGTTCCACAAGAATTGCTTCGTGACAAACGCTTCCTGGATCTCCTGGCCGGTGGTGAGCTCCAGACCCTTGGTCCAGTGCTCTGCAGCTCGCAGGAGGCCCCACATATGATCGGCCCAAGTGTCCTTGTGGCCTATCTGCAAGCTCCAGAACTTCCTGCAGTAAGACTCCGGAGTGAGGTTGAACTGCTGGATCAGGGCCTGTTTGATGGTCTCATAGTTATGTTCTGCCCCGGCAGGTAAGTCCCCTAAAATTTCCAGAGACTTACCCCTCAAAAGGGGGGTCAGGCACTTGGCCAACTGACCCGAGGCCAGATGGTGCTGTCGGCAGGTCCACTCAAAGGCCCGCAGTAGGAGACCCTGCCAAGCCAACTCCATCTGATGCTGTCGCTCTCCAGCTTCACGGCGTTCCACCCGTTCCACTCTGCTTGACCTGCCTCTCGCTCTGCAGCCGAACGGTGTTTTGCCCCCTCTCGCTCTGCCTGGCGTTCTACTGCCTCCCGATCTGCCTGGCGTTCTGCTGCTTTCAGGAGGGCTGTGGAGGCTTCCTCGCGCCCCGCCTCGAGACTCGCCAGGGCAGCTTGAAAGAGAGCCTTTGACCTGAGCTATCTGGGGAGAAGGGCAGTAGGAGC
The DNA here is from genome assembly GCA_033576555.1 of Oophaga sylvatica. Taxonomy (NCBI): domain Eukaryota; kingdom Metazoa; phylum Chordata; class Amphibia; order Anura; family Dendrobatidae; genus Oophaga; species Oophaga sylvatica. Next base: position 657,548,832 of record JARQOD010000001.1, read on the forward strand.
GAGTTCTCCTGCGGCAGGGTAGTGAACTGCCGGCGAGTCGCTTGGGAAGCCCGGGCGGGACCCCCTCTGGTTCCCCTTTCGTCGGAACCAGTATAGTCATTCTCCGCATTACTTGATAGCTCCGCGGCCATCATTCTTGTCCGACTTCAAGTGCTTGCAGCCAGTCTTTTCAGCCCTCGTTCACTGACACAGCGGCAATCCAAGCACCCACTTTTCTACAGTACTTGCACTTGGACTGTCTAGTGCTGAACTGATCTTAAGACTCCAGTAGCAAAAGCAACTGCTGTTAGTCCATAGTGTCTGGGAGTAGGGATCCCATGCAGACTATTATCTCGATCCCATCGCTCTGCCACCAATCTGTGACGAATCGCACAGGTGAAGGGGTGTGTCGAGAGAAGGACCCAGCAGGGATCGGCTCTCTGGTGCCACCACTTGCCCCAGGTCAGTCAGGGAACTGCACCGAGGGCAAATAGTCGCCGGAAAGGCTTCACTTATAGGTATGAGTTATTGAGGCGCTCCCAGTGAGGGGAGATATATATCACCAGTCCAGGCTGGGGATATATATATATAAACCTCCCAGCCATCACTGCCAGAGTTCCTCATTAACACAGTATGGTATGCTGCCACCAGTTCTTCGTTCGAGATACCAGCCTCGACCGAGAACAAGCTTATATCAGGTCAGGAACCAACCCTGTGGTAGTGTATAGTATAACCAACTGAGCATGTGGACGTGGGAATTCGTGAATCGAGATAAAGAGCAGCCCAAGATTAATTTTATATTTAATCGCCAAAAGGCACACTAGAAATATACAGAACTATATACAGGTATACAGTCAAGAGTGTAGTACAAGGGTAGGGTACAGATAGGTTACAATTACCGTGTTATGTAACATGTGACCAAAGGGAGGCGCTGATGGATCACAGATCCAAATCTTAGTTACGTGATTCAGTCTGGCTGCATGAGGTAATGGTCCTCCTGCCAGTAGAAAAACTGAGCTCAAAATGAGGAGCTGCCTCTTATCTCCCAGGCTGCTCCCTCCCACAGTCTGTGCCCACCCCTGGGCTGGCCCGCCTCCCTCCTCCCATATCTCAGAGTATGGTTTTCTAGGCCAGAACCGTGAATGCCCATATCTTTCCGCCCGAAGCTCCACACTCGGCTTATATTGAAACTGGATGTGCTCAATCTGCACAGAAAGCGACAGCTCGGCAAAAAACAATTCAAAATCTGATTCTAATGTCCACATGTAGTATATCCAGCTACTTTGTGTAGAGCAACACAAGAACAAAAAGAACTACCTTAATTCAGTTGTAAATCATCTGGAGCAGGGGTGAATGAGTCCACTGTTCATTTATGCAGCTTGATCCATGACCCTAGGAAAGGAGAAAACAAGTCATCAAATATAAAATGTAGCATACATAATACATATCAAGGTTGGGCAGATTTTGTGTAAAAATGTGATATTTCCAAAGTCAAAGTATTGCGTTGTGAAATTACATTGACAGGAACCTGATAGCAGGATTTCACACCTCAAACTATTTATATGCACATGTCATGTAGATTTGTTAATGTCAAGTCCAGCTATACCTTTACATGGCTAGTTTATTCCACCATTACTGAGAAAGTAGCATTTGAATTGATATGCAAATGAAGCTGAAGATCTGAAGCTTCTATCACTCCAGCTTTATTTCCCATCCAGCATCGTCTCTTCCTGCTTGACTGACGACTTCTTTGCCTGAAGTCATACAACAGATAGGATGTCAGTCAAAGAGGAGGCGGTTCACACTGTGACCCATAACTATCTAACCAGTTTGCTGGGTGGGAAATAGAGCTGAAGTGACAGAGGCATCTATAAAAACACTGATTTCTCAGTAATTTAGAAACAGACTTGGCAATGTAAAGGTATTGTTGGATGTGTCTTTGAAACATATAAATAGTTTGGGGGTGAAATCCTGCTGACAGATTCCCTTTAAATGATTGTCAATAGGTTCATGCTGTGACCCATAACTATCTAACCAGTTTGCAATTTGGCTGTTTTTTTTGCATAAAAACAACATCTGTGAACTAATAGCATGACAGTAAAGCCCCCGTCTCACACAGCGATCTCGCTAGCGAGATCGGTGCTGAGTCACTAGTTTTGTGATGCAGCAGCGATCTCCCGAGCGATATTGCTGTGTGTGACATTCAGCGACGATCAGCCCCCCTGCCGGGTATCGCTGATCGTCGCTGAAATGTCTGGACATTTTTTTGATTGCTGTCTCCCACTGCAGGCACGCATCGCTGCGTGTGACAGGCGGGAGATCAGCGATCCGCTGGTAACCAAGGTACACAGCGGGTTTCCAGGCGCGGGGCTGTGCCTAGAAACCCGCTGTGTACCTTGGATACCAGCGCCCTGATGCAGGGAGCTGGTAACCAAGGTACACAGCGGATTTCCAGGCACCGCGCAGCGCCTGGAAACCCGATGTGTACCTTGGTTACTAGCTCCCTGCATCAGGGCGCTGGTATCCAACGTACACTGCGGGTAACTAAGCGATGTTACCCGCAGTGTCGCTGTGCTGATCGCTGCCTGAGCTGCCTGTTTGGCAGCTCAGCAGCGATATTAGCGACAAACCAGCGATCCTGACAAGTGCATATCGTTGTCGGGATCACTGGTGCGTCGCTATGTGAGACCCAGGCATATGTCACAGTCTTGTTCCACTTATGTTTGATCATGCAGTTAGATTGAGATTTGCCATTGCGTGACCGGAATTACTGTGCAGACCTGGACTTACTGTATATCCCATCTATTAGTTCAATCCATGTCCATCTAGTTCACTTTATAGTTTCCCTAGTTTAACAAATAGTTCATCTAGTAAACCCTATAGTTTATCTAGTTCACATGACATTTATTGGTACAGAACATGCCTTTGGGCTCATTCAAACATAATTGAAACTCTTGCTTCAATTTCATCACAAACTCACATAAAAATTGCAGCAAACATAAATATTTTATTTTTAAAATAGAGATATTATGCAATATTTCCATTGTGTAAAAGTATCTGTCATCCTGCATTACATCCTACTGTTTTCTACAATGACCTCATGGGGAAAAATGTCACAAAATACAAATACAAAAAAGCACATTCTGCAAAAAAGCATAAAAAGTTACAAGTTGGAATAAAAGTGATAAAGCGGGGCAACTTGTAGGCATGGCAAGTCTGAGAAAACCATACTTTCCTTTTCACTCACAGATAATATTTAGCCACCATTTTTAACGTGAATTAATGTCTTGGAAAATAAATATAGCAATAACAGATGAAATCGGCCCTGGGTCTTTGCTATGTGCATGCAGCCTGTACAGTGGGATGAGGAGTCCATACAGCCCGAAAACTCCATGTCCCTCCATTTGCCACCATATTAGGGGTATACTCTCCACTAAAAGCACTACTTTAATATAAATCCAACAAAAAAGTTTAGAAAGTGGTACAGCATGCCCTAAATTTTATAATTCCTACCTGAAGTGTAGAATGTCACCTACCCATAAGGGCTCATTCAGATAGTGATTTTTCTTGCATGCCTAAAAAGGTCCATTTGTGTTTTTGATCAATTTTCATCAGAGTTTGATCAGTGTCAGTTTCTGCAATAAGTGTTATCAGTTTTTCTTGCATGAAAAAAACCCCGATGGAGGTTTCTCAAGCTTCTCCTACAGACTGCGAAAAACAGACAGCACACAGGTCACGTCCGAGTACTGTCTGATATTTTCACAGAACCATAGACTTGCACTGGTGATTTTCATCAGAGAATCAAATCTAGATTGGACATGTCTCCATAATTTTGTGCAAACCACTACGTGCTCAAAAATATATGGACTTGTGAACAGCACGTAAACTATAATACTGTTCATACACGATGAAAACTTTGGATAGAACGCATACTGTATATAAAAAGCTGAAGTCTAAATAAGCCCTAAGATGGAGGCGCTTTCTATGGGATGCCTTGCCTTAAAATGTGTTAGCACAACCATTTGGATACTGAGAGCAAGCTGCAGATAATGCTGTAGGTGCCAGCGTCTGAAAAGCAATTCCTTTTGGAGGAAGTAACCATGGGTAGGGATGAGCAGGCCCGTGATCTTTGGGGTTCTGGTACCCGACTCGAACTTTAGTCCAAAGTTCGTTTCAGGTACCAGAATTGTACTCGAACTTGAACCTGAACCCGAACCCCATTAAAAACAAGGGAGACCCGAACTTTGGATCTGGAAAAATTCTGCCTCTCCAGCAGAGAAGTCCATGTTCAGCATTTAGCTCCAGACACTAACTGTCCAGTACCAACTCTGAACTTTTAAGTTTTGGGTTCACTCATCTCTAACCATGTGGCAATTTAAAGGAACCTGTCAGGAAGAGATGAATTCTGTAACTAGTTGTGTGGCTGTATATGTCCTAGAACAACAATAAAAATCATACCTGTCTTACATCAATTCTATGTGCAAGAATTTAATCTATATGCAGATTAGCCTGGAAGTGCACTGGGGGTGTAGTCATGCACTCAGAGTGTATACACTTCAGATGCACCTCAAGCCAAGAAGTAATTTAAAAGGGAACCCATCAGATCATTTTTACTGCTGAAACTAATGATATCCCTGTATAGGTAACAGAATAACAATAACAAATGATTCATGTTTGAAATCAATGTTTGAAGCGTTAAGAAGTAAAAGTGTCCTAGCAGTTTATCTTTAATTAAAGGGTTATCCGTTAGCAGGTTTTTCCACCCCAAACTAATGACTTCTTAGCAAACTGCTATTAGGGAGATTACATTCATACCATTGTAATAAAAAAGCAATTTCCTTTTTTTTTAGGAATACCTTGGACAATTTTTATGCTAATGAGCTGCAAGTGCAGCGCTGCTCGCCTTGCACTTACAGGTCTCCTGGTCTCTCTTCTTCTTTCTCTGCCCACCGTTGGCATCCAGTCATTGACTGACAGGTCAATCTTGTCTGAGTGACCTGCCTTCCCCGCCTGAGAGCTTACGCAGGCGTCAT
>JARQOD010000001.1:657553943-657608011 GCA_033576555.1 Oophaga sylvatica
CCCTTGTGTTGTAAGGGTCAAGTGGGTCTCAGTGTCTGGACTACCTTCAATATAAACTGATATGCCTTTATGATAAATTACAGTGACCCTACAGTTGGGATTGAAAATTGTTCATGGAAATCAAGGCTAGAAAAGACAACTATGTATTTTGAATGTTGTCACCTTCAAAGTAAAACCTTCCTAAGCAAAGAATGGGTTATTCTGTTTGGAAATGTTCCAGTTTTGGAAGGAACTACCTAAATATCAAGTGATAGAATTCAATTTGGGGACCATCTGTAGTGCATTCTCTTGTAGCAGAACTTTCCAAAAAGTATCACACACATACACATGATGAAAACAAAAAAGTTATGAGTCTCAGATCCAAGTTCCACAATTACTGTTTTCAGCTCTCCAGGGTAAAGGTCGAGAAAAGTGTTCTGACGTTTAGATATCACCTTCTGTAGATAGATGCCACACCTGCATGGAAATGTCAGGGTGTGTGAGGGTTCCGGGAGTTTTTTCAGGCTTACAAGTATAGCAGTTAAGCTTGTCTTATCTTTTATTTATCTGGCCGGGTGATCAGTTCTTCTGCAGTCATTGCAATGGAGAATCTCTAATTGGTGATCAATTAAATGCATTCTCATTACAAAGTATTCAATCTTTTCTGTGGCTAATTGTATTGAGTCATCGTGATACATTGACTGGCTAATGATAAAAATGCAGAAAATGTGATCAATGATATCCACACAATCTCTCTATAGGTCATCTGCAGCCTGTCCTAATAGTTTCTGACACTGATCAAACTACTGTAAAGCTTTTACTTTACAGGGAGATCTGAACTGAACAAACCGTTGGGAAAAGTAAGCAGCTCTGACAGTCCATTGATCGCCTTAAGCCCCCCCATATACATTAGACTAATGTCGGTTGCATCCACCAATATTGACAGGTTCGGCTGACGCTGTAATATATATTGAGGCACCGGTCAACTGATTGTCGGGGAAGATGTAGATCTGGCAGCTCTCATTTCGGATTGCCCATCACTTTGTTCTACCAGAGATAAGCCGCTAGCACAGATGTCTGTCAGCAACTTTTTCATAGAAAACATAGAAGCGCTCTGACAAATGCGCACTCCTGTGTATGGGAGAGACGGCCGAGATGGCTCTGGGCCGAAAGACCGGCCAAAACATCGTTCGGTCAACAGCCATCTAATGCATATGGAGGGCTTTAGCTGTGGCTGCTGAATCCCCAGAAATCAGCTGCTTTTGGTGTAAGGAGAATGTATTAAAAATATTTACTTGTGAAATTTTTGAGAGAAATTAAAGTCTTATGATATATGTGATATCATATGATATATAACATCATTCATTAACATATGCCAATTTATTTTTGTGCGTTAAGATAAATAAAGCAGAAATAAAACCGTATAACCACAGGATAGAAAGATTGTAAAAAATGCTATCCCTGTCATTTTATGCATCTGACTTTGAATAGTTTTTCTACAAATATACATAGAAAAATCAAGTTCCAAAAAATGCTAATTGCTGAGAAAGTGAAGTTAAGCAGACAAACTTCCTCTGCCAGATGCAAATGCATGCTTTTTATTTTATAGGAGATTCCTAACTCATACACTGTCATGACATTTTTTCCTAATGTTGCCATTAGACTACAGATAATGTCATAAACTATATTTCACTGTCACGTACTTTTACCATAAATAAATGTCAACTGCTATTCTCAGCCAAAATCACCTGTCCTCGTCAGATCGCAGCGTTTTACCATAAATAGTCTAAAAACTACAATATTATAGTTACATTTGAAGCTGTAACCATATTGTGCCCTAGTGAAATAACTAGGAAGGAACTGAAAAAGCCATCTGCAGTAAAGCATGTCAATGAAAACTTTAACCCTTTCGCTTTTCGGGGACTCGTGACATTTTTTTGCCTTTGGTAGCCGGGAAAATGTTCACACTTTTGAAGTGTACACGAAAACCTAAATGACTAAAAAATAAACTGCTATTAATCCCCAATATCTCTGTATTTTATGGCATATTGTCAAAATGTCACTTCTTAAAGACAGTCACTTCCATACTTTTTTGCATCAAAGTGAATTAAAAAAAAAAAAATTTGATATTCGTGTATTAGCGACTAATTTATTTACTACCCAAAGAGAAAATTAGATACACCACACCTTTAATAAAATAAAGGTTTAGTATCCTGGATCTGCAAGGACTTTGTATGTTCTCCCCGTGTTTGCGTGGGTTATCTCCAGGTTCTCTGGATTCCTCCTACACTCCAAAGACATACAGTACTGAGAGGGAATCTAGCTTGTGAGCCCCAATGGGGACAGTGATGATGATGTCTATTAAGCGCTGTGGAATCTGATGGTGCTGTGTACTAGGTGGGATAGATAGTGTATTAATTTTATAGTTAGGGTCATTATGGACACAGAGATATATATATGTATACTTTTCTTGTACTTTATCACAATATCCTATAAAAAAATAATTTGTCTTGCCATATCCTAAGAGCTATAACTTTAATTTATTCCTTTTGCGATAATGTGTATGAGGGTTTGTTTTTTCAGGAATGAACTGTAATTTTAGTTGGTATAATATTTGGAAATGAGACTTTTTGATTGCTTTTTATTCAACTTTTTGGAGGTAAAGTGACAGAAAAGTAGAAATTCTGTTTTTTTATTTTTACAGCGGACTGTTAAATAACCAGCAAGTTTTATAGTTCGAGTTGTTACAAAAGCAATAAAGCCAAGCATGTATTTTTTTTCTTTTTAATAATAAAGGACTCAATAGAAAAAAAAGCTATTTATGTATTTACATGATTTAGTTACTTTTTTTTAACTTTGCAGGTGTGATACCTAAAACCTAGTGTTATATAGGGACAGGATGAGATCGCAAATCACCTCACTCCTGTTCCCCCAATGTTCCACCTTCCTCATTTACACTCTGGCTAAAGTCAGGGAATGGGGCAAGGCTCATGCAGACGACCATATTTTATGTTACAGTGCGATCCAATAATGCATCGGATTGCACTTGGACCAATGTTATACTATGGGGCTGTGCACATGTTCGCTCTCAACATACACAAGTTGCATCCAATTATGGCATCGCACTTGGCCACTCATGTCTGTAGGTCCGTGGAAAAAAAAATCAATTTTCATGGAGTCATTTCATGAATGGAGAAGACGTAGATATTTTTTCCATCTCCTCCTCATCCATGAGAATCTCTTGGATGAAAGAAAATACAGTCGTATGACTTTCCTGAAGCTGAGATTCAGTATTCACGTCCCAGTCCATGGTTTAAAGTGGAAGTCAGAAGTGCAAAATGCCACACACCTACCACACTCTCACTTGAATCCATGATTTCTCAAGGGGACGTTGCTTACAGGGTAATCATGTAGAGCAGCCTAAAGATACGCCAAAGAGAATCCTATGAATAGTGGTACTGTGGTAAAGATCATAAAAATTAGCTTATTGGACACATAGAAAAATCAGTATCTGTGGTACTGTATGCCAGATTTTTTTGGTTTAAATTGAATACTTAGGGAAGCAGCAAGAATAAAAAAAGCAAAAGCTGGACACTTTTGAACTGTTGTTAGGTCTTCTTTAAAGATTTTGTGTCTGACTCATCTAGTCCTGCTAAGGACTTATCCCTGGGATAAGGGAGAAAAATGTTCAATATGTCTGGTGTAAAGCTGGCCATACACATAAGATACCTGACGGCCGAGCACTCATTCAGCCATCAGCTATCCATCCCAGCTCCCCAATACACATGATTGTTTTCAGGAGTTAAAATTCATCTCTACCGACATCAATTCTCAAGAAAAGTTGCAAGTCCCCATACATATTGGCCTACCAACCACTCCCACCGATATAAGAGAGTTTGACCTACTTTAGTCTAAAGCTTCCCTCATTAGACACATTAGACTAATATTGACCAATCTTGTCGATATCATTGGGTTTAAACAATAGCTTGATATCCAATTTATTATCAGTGGAAATGTTTATGTCTGATTTCGGCCTGCCAATCACTTTGTTCTCCCAGTGATAAGCTGCCACCATAAATGGGTGGTGAAGGATTTCTCAACGATAACGCAGGAGAGCTTGGCCAAATTAGTAATTCTGTGTGTAGGAGAGCCGGAAGAAATAGTGTATGGCTGCCTTTATATGTGTGATTTCCTTAATTTATCATGGGGAAACTAAGGATTAGAAGGTGAAAATTCAATCTGTAGGATCCCTTTTGATCCCAACAACCTCACCTCACACGAATATAAAAATTGGGCCTTTCTCAGTGTTTCTCAACTCCAGTCCTCAAGACCCCCAACAGGTCAAGTTTTCAGGATATCCTTAGCATTGCACAGGTGATAATTTCATCAACTGCTCGAGCATTAATTCCATCACCTATGCAGTACTGAGGAAATCCTGAAAGCATGACCTGTTGGCGGGTCTTGAGGACTGGAGATGAGAAACACTGGTCTATCTGGTCGGCTTTAGACAATGAGCTACTTCCATAAGATTACTTTTATACATAATGGTAAATGTGCAGCTATGAGGGAGGTTCTTAAATTATTTGGATTCTTCATAGACATACAGTAATATTTTCTAGGAAGGAAACAGGAAAGAATGGAAATAGGAAAATCTATTCCAACTGTAGAAAACAAAACTTGTTATTCGTTACTTTCAGCAACTCCCCCCGATTACTATTTATGCAATGTTGAGATAGCAATGATGGTGGAAATTTCATACAGTTCAGATAATAATCAGTTCCAATCATTATAACCATTCAGACATAAACAATATCGGTACAATCTGATATTTATGAATGGATTGGAAACCTATGATCTAACTAAAAAATTCCCAGCAATTCACATTACTTTTGTTCTCCATAGTAACAGTCTAACACATAATAAAATGTAATCACACTTATATTTATTTATACTTATATTTCCATTACTCAATTATTAAGTCACTTATGTAGCCTGTAGGTTAAATTATAACTGCATATTAATATGTAACTGAACTAATACTACACTCTACAATATGCAATGCTATCAGTTCTTTATTTTTCACAGTGAGGTCCACTATATCGCAAATGAGTTGTCAAACTTTCTGGAACAATTTACCAGAAAGCAACTCTGCATTTTTCTTCTAAACATGTCACATTATAATTCAGAACTAGAGTATCTGTCACATCCTGCCATGGAGAAAGAACATTACAAATAAGCTGATGCTGTTATTACAAAATGATTTCTAGAGAAAATGTGAATTACATAATTTCCTAACAACATTTAAAAGAAAATAAAGACAATATGTCAGCAGGTATTTGGTATCTTATCTGAGAGCAGCATGATGTGCCTGATTCCAATGACGTGTCACTTATTAGTCTTTGTTTTGTTATTTCAATACAATAAGTGTTTTATTAGCAGATTATCACTATAGGACTAGGTGTCTCGTACCTTAGTCAACCACTCTGTATAACCCCCCCCCAGCACTGATTAGCAGCTTTCTGACAATGCACAGTGTACACAGAAAGCTGCCAATCAGTGGTGAGAGCGGGATTATACAGAGCGCAGCATTCCGAAATCTTTAATCTGCAGCCGCTAAAACAGTGGTTGTATCAAAATGACAGCATGTAGACCTGCAAGCGACACATCGCTGGAATCAGTATCTCAGCCACTCTATCATGCTACACTCAGATTATATAGCAAAAACCTTTAAAAAAATCACATATTTTTAAAGAATTTGTCTTATCACAAACAACCTCTCTAATAAAACATCCCTGGCAACAACTGATTGTCACATGTACTGCTCCCAAGGACAAATAGCCTTTTTTTCTACATTCAGTGGCCCCGTCGGGACTTATGTCCAAGTCCCCTGCAAAACAGGATTCTTGCAGTCCCTCCTCTGATAGGAGTATATGGTCGAAAATGATGCACGACAAAGCAATGGCCCCGTCGACTCATACGCCCGAATCCTGTTTTTTTGGGGTGTTAGGAGGTCAGACATAAGCCCCTATGTGGCTTATGAACGCAGGAAGAAACACAATGTGAACATCCCCTTAGACACGTCAGACAGGCATGTGTACAATTAAAAATAATGGTCTTATAAATAAAATGTCTAATTCCGACTAGCACTGAAATACACATCTTCACAATTAACCTGCTTAATATATGCTCATAATTCTAAATAAAATAAATGAACTATTTCTGTAGATTTCATTATATCATACTGTATATACTGTATTTAAAACTAAATATTCAAAAAAACAGGTATATTTTTGAGGGGACAATTGTAGCAAGAACAGAGGTCTCAAGAACAGTTAACAGTAAATATGTGCATTAATTCCTGACAAATCTAATAATATTAGCAAGAACCTATAATTAGCAGTATCTCAAGGAAAAAAAACATTTTAATAAGCTTTGAGGAGCTTTCCCTAAATTCTGCATATTTGGCATCTAACAAGAAGACAGCTGGTAGAAAACCAGTGTTGGTGAAAACACATGGCTCCCCGCGTTGTGTATGCAATTTTGTGCATATTACCTCCTGCCTAGTGGGATCATGACATGAGCAATAATATTCTGTGAGCAGTTTACTACCATGTATGAGAGCCCTGTTAGGTATACTGAAACCTTACAGGAGTTTTCCATTAGAACCAAATTATTTTTACTTCTCTCTTAGAAATATCACCACTCTTGTCCACGAGTTGTGTCTAGTACTGCTGTACCCACCATTTAAGGCACAACACTGTCATTTTCTATATTCGCTCATATTTGGTGCAGTTTTTTTTAACCAAACCTAGAATGGACTCAGAAGGAAAGGGAAATATAAAGTAAGTTCTTCTTCTTTCTGCTCGATCAGCTTTGGGCTTACTCTTAAAACCACCAATGGACATCATCTGATATCCTTTGACATTTTCCTCTCTTATCATTTCAGCAGATCTCAATGTCTAAGTAATGTTGTTGCTGCAAGCCTTAAGGGTATGCCACACTAAACAAGATCGCTAACGGGATCGCTAAAAAACGTCACTATTTAGCGATCTCGTTAGTGACGCTGTTGTGTGTGACATGTAGCAACGACGTGGCCCCTGCTGTGATCTCGCTGATCGTTCACTAGAGTTCTGGACCGTATTTTGATCGTTGGCGTCCCGCTGGTGAGCCTATATCGCTGTGTCTGGCACGTTTTGTGAACGATGTGCGCTGTTTTTTACATCGCAAAGTCGTTAAGGAGATCGCTAACGCTTATGCGTCGTTAACGAGATCGCTAAGTGTGGCAGCTACTAGCGACATTAAAACGATCACAAAAACGATCGCATTAGTATGCGTCGTTATTGTGATCGTTAGCGGGAGCGTTTAGTGTGGCAGTACCTTATGGCTCTGACGCGCACCACATTGGTGGTACCAGGGCTATGGGGTACTCGGAACCGAGCCCATGGAAGTCTATGGGGAATGTCACTGGCAGCAGAACTCGGTCCGTGGCCCTGGCGGTCATGCAATAGGGGGTATTTACAGGGGATTTTAGAATAGTTCGTGACGCCACCTGTGGTTTCTGATCTGATTGACCAGCGCTGCAGGGTAGATCTCTGAGGGGATGTTATGGCAGCTAGGTGTTAAGTCCCCCACAGGTGGGACTGGTCCCTCAAAGTCTATGGTGGTGATGCAGGGTGCAGATAAGAAGTCAGTCACACACAATGCAATCTCTTTCCATACCTTTACTTGTAGATGTTGCAGGTATGTCCCGGGAAGCTGGTCAGGTTGGAGAATGCACATTCAGGAAAACTGTTGAGCAGGTTAGAGGCCTCCTTTCTCCTTAAAGTGTATGTGAGTACAAACTTGCATAAAGTCAAGTGCAACTCTTTCAATAGCAACTATGCCCGGCTAACATTGTGGTGGAGCCTTCTATGTCTCTGATTATCAGATGATGAGAGAACTAAGTCCTTACTTTTGCAGGGTCCTGCTCAAAGTCCCTGTTCTCCCTGACTCCGGTTACGTATCAGCACTTAGGGCTACCTTCTGCGACTTGAAGTCCAGCAAGGCCTCCGGTTTTCTTATTACTAGGCGTGAAGCACTAGCAACGCTTCGGACCCCGGTGTCCGGTTTACTAAGTGAAGGTGATCTGTCACCTACGTCACTTGTCCTTCTTCTACCACTCGCCCTTCGCCCTGCTCTCGCCCTTAACATAAGCACGTGTAGCAATGGTATAAAGGTCAGCTTTCCTTCAGTGCTCACTGACCTGTTCTCAGTTGACTCGTTGGTATAACTGCTGTAATCCCTTTCCTTCTTTCCTTCACAGATCTCTGTCCAGAGCAGCTCACAGGACGCTTCGTCAGGCTGTATTTACGCTGTAGCTCTGAGAGTCACCTTCCACTTTCTTAGGAACACAGGCAGCTTGTTCTGAGTAGCAGGTTAAGGTGTAGTTCTGACTAGGCTAGGATGATTCTCTTCACCCGTACTAGCCTCCACTTTAAACATGAACTTCTTTGGCTCTGCCAGGAACTAGTCTGTACTCCTCTTCCTCCAAGACTAATCTGATCTGTCTCTGACTGAAACAGAAACTAAACTGAACTGAACAGAATGTGCTCACTCCTCTCCTCCTGCACAGACTGACTGGACTAACTTTGCTACGTCACACTACTTAAATAGTCTGAAATGCCTCTAGTGGCAATGCTGAGAAGTGTGCGTGAATGAATATCAGGCTTTACAGTTACCTTCCTGTGCATTTTCCAGGAGACATGTGTGCCTTGCGCAGCTGGGCCACACATCCCCCCCTAGTTAAACTCAGCACTCCCGGGCTGAAATAGAAAAGAAAAACATTTTTGTTTTGCATATAACATCAACATAATAACTCATCCCTTGCGGGAGGTAAGGACTCTTGAACGTTACAATTTGTACATAGATCAGTAGAAAATTATCAAAATACTTTTCAATAAATATACACAGTATAAGACAAGATTCTTGTGGAGGACCCGCACCAAAAACCTCCCATGTGGGTCCTGGGTGGGCTGCAGGACTTCATTGCTGCAGACCTCACTCTAGGCCACACCATACGGGTTTTTCTTCAGAGGTAGTTTAGGCTTTATGTAAAACCAAAATGGGGCACCGAAGTGCGAACTATTTACAATAAATTTTTTGGGCTGGCAAAGTCCACAGCCACGCAGTCCTTTGCATGATAAAACATTTTTCAAGTAAAATCACATTATACTTTAACTCTTTACCCAGCCGGGTATTCTACTTTAAATAAACATAGTAGTAAACATCATTCAACATTTCAACGAAGTGCAAATTTTTCCATAAAACATCTTCAAACTTTGTACATGTTCAGTTGCAGTAAACCCTGTCTGGGTCCTACTGGTTTTCTTCTTTCTTGCTGATGACTATTACTTTTTCCATTTCTGGGGCCAGAAGTATACAATGACCTCGGGAACCCATCACAAGAAGATCATGTCCTGCGATGTACGTTTGCGTAGCTACATCCTTTGTTTGATCTGGGGACCTAACGGGTATCTCCCTGAAGTAGAACGCAGGTTGCGTTGCAGAAGGTGCCGCAGTGTACAATTCAGATTGCGCTTCAGAACTGGTCGCAGGTTGCGATGCTGAAATGGTCGCAGATGGCGATGCCGAAATAGTCGCAGGTTGCGTTATGGGTGCACGGCCTGGTGCGGACGCCAAAGATGACGCTGCTGGGACTTGCGGTACTGTGGCACGGAAGACCTCACTGGCTTCAGGGACGGGGTCGCTGACACGGGTGACGTTTAAGGCGTACCACCCTTTTAACCCCCAGTGCCGCGTGTAGCTGACAATGTCCCCGTTTACAAGATCCCTCCCAGGGTGCCCGATGGGTAAGTGGGACACCACATCTCTCCGACTCACAAAGATCTCTTGGTATAGGCCCGGCTCATGTATGAAGCCCCAGCCTTTGCGGAGCTGGAACCCTGTTATGCACCCCTGGCGCCGCGGTTCCCGTCGCGTACCTTTGTTCTTCCGGACGGTCTCCTTGTCAGCGAGGAACTTTTCATGGTACCGCTGCCGCTGCTGCTGCGCCTCTCTCTGCTCCTGTTGGCGTTGCTTATCCAGATCACGGCGTCGCTGCTCATTCTCCACTTTTACAGCATAAGTGACGTCATCCAGATACTGCATTGCGTCCCAATCGATTTCTGGCAATGATGGCTGGGACCCCTCCGGTGTTCCTACCGGGGAACTGTAATCTGCTGCGGCCTCCTGGCCTAGCTGGCACTCCGGAACAGGCAGGACTCCCTCAGCCTCCTTCTCTTCCACCGCTCCATCGGTGGGGTCAGGTACAGCTCTTTTGGGGCCGGCCTCCGGTTTTCCTTCAGCTTTCTTCAGCAGTGACACAGGAAGGTCAGGTAATGGCGTTGTTCCTGTAGGAGAGAGCACTGCGTCCCACAGCAGCCGCTGTGTCTGGGTACACCAGCGTCTCTCGGTCTCCTCCATGTCTGCCTGGCGCTGGATCAACTTTTTAAGCGCCGCATTCTCCTCCTTTATCTCCAGCAGGGTTTGTTGAAGGTCCCGGACTAGGATGGCTCCGGTTCAAGCAACAGCTTTACTGGGGAACAGGGCCTGCGCTCCACCGCTCCCTCACACAGCTGCTCTTGTCCTTCTGCCATCTCTCTCCAGGCCAGACTGTGTTTTCCATCAGGAATAATCTGGTCTCCTCCGTGGAGGCGGGATTTGCGCTTCCTCTTTTTTGCATAGAAGATTAAGAGGAGGCGGATCTCCCTTGCAGTGGGATAGGATCTCACATTATAGTAGCATTTTGAGAGGGCGGCCATAACTTTTGCGCCA
Organism: Oophaga sylvatica; assembly: GCA_033576555.1. Taxonomy (NCBI): domain Eukaryota; kingdom Metazoa; phylum Chordata; class Amphibia; order Anura; family Dendrobatidae; genus Oophaga; species Oophaga sylvatica. The sequence goes on from JARQOD010000001.1 coordinate 657,564,735, forward strand.
CAGGGGGGTACACGCCCACGAATGCATGCCCACCTTCTTCACCAGCGCCTCAGGGCGCGAATATGGCGGCAAAATGGCGGAAAATGGCGCCAAAAGTGACAAAACAGCAACACAGTCTTTTCTGCACAAAACAGTCAATATAGGCAACACAGGACTCACAATTTGCAAGCTTCGTATCCTGTTCGTGACGCCAGAAGATGACGCGCACCACATTGGTGGTACCAGGGCTATGGGGTACTCGGAACCGAGCCCATGGAAGTCTATGGGGAATGTCACTGGCAGCAGAACTCGGTCCGTGGCCCTGGCGGTCATGCAATAGGGGGTATTTACAGGGGATTTTAGAATAGTTTGTGACGCCACCTGTGGTTTCTGATCTGATTGACCAGCGCTGCAGGGTAGATCTCTGAGGGGATGTTATGGCAGCTAGGTGTTAAGTCCCCCACAGGTGGGACTGGTCCCTCAAAGTCTATGGTGGTGATGCAGGGTGCAGATAAGAAGTCAGTCACACACAATGCAATCTCTTTCCATACCTTTACTTGTAGATGTTGCAGGTATGTCCCGGGAAGCTGGTCAGGTTGGAGAATGCACATTCAGGAAAACTGTTGAGCAGGTTAGAGGCCTCCTTTCTCCTTAAAGTGTATGTGAGTACAAACTTGCATAAAGTCAAGTGCAACTCTTTCAATAGCAACTATGCCCGGCTAACATTGTGGTGGAGCCTTCTATGTCTCTGATTATCAGATGATGAGAGAACTAAGTCCTTACTTTTGCAGGGTCCTGCTCAAAGTCCCTGTTCTCCCTGACTCCGGTTACGTATCAGCACTTGGGCATACCTTCTGCGACTTGAAGTCCAGCAAGGCCTCCGGTTTTCTTATTACTAGGCGTGAAGCACTAGCAACGCTTCGGACCCCGGTGTCCGGTTTACTAAGTGAAGGTGATCTGTCACCTACGTCACTTGTCCTTCTTCTACCACTCGCCCTTCGCCCTGCTCTCGCCCTTAACATAAGCACGTGTAGCAATGGTATAAAGGTCAGCTTTCCTTCAGTGCTCACTGACCTGTTCTCAGTTGACTCGTTGGTATAACTGCTGTAATCCCTTTCCTTCTTCCTCACAGATCTCTGTCCAGAGCAGCTCACAGGACGCTTCGTCAGGCTGTATTTACGCTGTAGCTCTGAGAGTCACCTTCCACTTTCTTAGGAACACAGGCAGCTTGTTCTGAGTAGCAGGTTAAGGTGTAGTTCTGACTAGGCTAGGATGATTCTCTTCACCCGTACTAGCCTCCACTTTAAACATAAACTTCTTTGGCTCTGCCAGGAACTAGTCTGTACTCCTCTTCCTCCAAGACTAATCTGATCTGTCTCTGACTGAAACAGAAACTAAACTGAACTGAACAGAATGTGCTCACTCCTCTCTTCCTGCACAGACTGACTGGACTAACTTTGCTACGTCACACTACTTAAATAGTCTGAAATGCCTCTAGTGGCAATGCTGAGAAGTGTGCGTGAATGAATATCAGGCTTTACAGTTACCTTCCTGTGCATTTTCCAGGAGACATGTGTGCCTTGCGCAGCTGGGCCACACAGCTCTATTTTCCAGTGCATGCCATCACCCATACTGGGATGCTGCCTTTGGAAAAGCATACTTAAAGGGATTGTCTCATTTTCTTCTGCAGGAAGCACCGTTTCTCTGTCTCCCAGCTTCCAGCTTGCCGGGGACTGTGTTCTCCTGCTTGAGTGACAACTCAAACCAGCTAATGAAAGAGAAATACCTGGCGTTCCATAGTGCAGATCTTCATGCAAGGAAAGGTGGGGTAGTATGTCTTTCTTATGAGAATGTGCTACTACCAAGCAATGTTGTTTCAAGGCCAAAGTATGGTAAGTCAGTTGCAGCTCATCCCAAAATCAGTTATATAGTTAAAAAATTAAATTAATTTAAATATGTATATATTGATTTATTTTTCAGTGTTGTTGTGACCGTGGACCCAACCTCATGATGTTTCCTTTCCCTGTCATATTATGTATACAAATCCTGGCTGTTTGTTCTTTTAATATGGCCTGAAGAAGGCACTGGCAAAAGCGCGTGGCCTGTTTTATACTGGATAAACCTGTTATTTCTATTGTGACTAACTTCAAAAAACAGCAGCACCATTGGAAACCATTTTCTTGTTTTGCTTACATTTTTAACCATTTAATTTTGAAACAATGGCAGTGTCGCAACGATGGCCTGAACTGTGTACTCTGATGCTGCAAGAAGAGCAAGCTCTGCCTCTTCATCACTGGAGGAGCTGCAAAGCTGTTGGGATTGGGAGCTAACAGTATGCGCCAGCGATCTGACCACCGTCAGGGCAGTGATTTGAAGCAGGGGCGGGCAGATCATTGGTGCAACCTGTGCAGCCGCACAGGGGCCCAAGAGGTGAGGGGGCACATTTATACCTCCAAAGCAGGTGCAATTTTGCATTTTTAGGAGATCTTGGGCTGCAAAGGGCCCATGTATTGTTCTTGCACAGGAGCCCTTTTCTGACTTTGTCCACCAGTGATTAGAAGATATATTGGAAAGACCTTTGGAACACATGTTTGGCCACCACTGATAGACGTCATCGGTGGCTGGTCTCCTTGGCAAACAATAAATTGAAGAATTACTACATTCTTGAGAATAGAGAACATTTTTAATAACAAGTTGCAAAGTTGCTTGTTTTATGTTGCTTGTTTTAAAAGCAGTTTGTAATTTTACCCATAAAAAAACAAGACACAATTTCATGTGTTTATCTCTAATGGTAGGATAACCCTGAGTTCACAATTCATTTTATTTTTTTAAATTGTAGCAAAACTGCAGCGTTTGTTCTATGATTTTATAAAACTATGGTAAAACCACGCTGTGTTTGAACATGGGATCCCAGTCGAAGGTTAAGTTCAGACCAGCGCTGAGCTCTGAGGACCACTGGAGGTGACCAGCTTCATGTGCTCGTCCACGTAGCAGACTGAGGCAGGAGCTGCCTACTATATACACACACATATGTGTAGTTTGTGAATAGGACCAAACTAGTGCATGCTGCAATTTTGTCCAAGTGGATCTGAGGTCTATGTGGAAATTGCTCTTGCACATGAGCTACAGCTGGTCCATGTGCAGTCCGTTCATCGCATGGACAAAAATACGTTGATGTGATCATGCCCTAATAGAGATCTATGCAGTGTTTCTGAAAAGAAGTCAGGCCGCTGTTTCAAGATATCTTTAGAAACGAGTTTTTGCCAAATTGCTGTGTACTTATCCCAAGCAATATAATGTATTTAGTTATCCTACATTAGTGTATGTGCTCCAGACTGAAGGCTTTTTATAGAATCTGCGTTTTCCTTTTAGGTCGGCGTCACACTTGCGAGTGTGATGCGAGTAAGTCGCACGACTTTCTCGCATCAACACCCGGCACGGCCCCCCGCTCTCAGACCCGAGTGTGCGGCTGCATAGAAATACATGCAGCCGCACACTCGGGTCTGACAGCGGGCAGCCGTGCCGGGTGTTGATGCAAGAAAGTCGTGCGACTTACTCGCATCACACTCGCAAGTGTGACGCGGCCTTAGATGGAAAAAGAGACTACTGCTCTGTGTAAAGGGCTTTCTCCTAAAAACAATCCAGGGCAATGCTTCACTTGAATTCATTCAGAACTATTGTTTAATACAGCCCAATTGATGAATGATGAATGTGGATGTGGCTGTCTGCTTATGACAACTAACCAAATACTGTTGCATTTGCTTATGATCAGCCAATTGACACTGCATAAGGAATTTCTGAAAAATATTCTCATGTTATTTCGAAATGTATTTATAGGCCACAATGGGGTATCAAAGCTTGTATCACAGCAGTCATAACTGAAAAACAGTCTGAATTCATTGATATCAATATGATTGGTATTGGTATTGAAATTAGTAGTAGTTGGTGTGTCATGAGTACTTTCTTACTTTAAGGCCATGTGCACAAGTTCAGTATTTGGTCAATATTTTACCTCAGTATTTGTAAGCCAAAACCAGAAGTGGGTGATAAATACAGAAGTGGTGACGTGTTTCTATTATACTTTTCCTTTGTCTTTTCCACTCCCAGTTTTGGCTTACAGATACAGAGGTAAAACACTGACCAAATACTGAGGTAAAAAAAAACTCACCAAACACTCAACGTGTTCACGTGGCCTAAGCGTCCATAGCTCTTATTGATTTCTATTGAAAGGAAGCCATACAGCTGCAGTTATCTCTATATCTGCTCTCACTCATAGATTTCTGCACTACATATTGATTTTTCAAGGGAGAGGTGGAAGATAAAGAACAAACTATAGAGTTAGAAAAAAGTCATAGACTCCTAGAGAAGACATAAAACTTGCGAATATAAAATTGCAGATTTAGACCTCATTCGGACTTTAGCGATTTTTCTCATACGTAAAAAAAAGTCCAATTTTCATCAGTGTATTGGGTTCAGTTTATCAGTATTTGGTCAGGGTTTTATTTTTTATCATCAATGTTTCATCAGTGAGTTTCTCATGTGAAAAAAATACATAAATAAATTGCATAGCTTCTACTAATCTTTCCAATGTTATATAGGTATTTTTGATCCATGACTCAGATCAAAAACAGATATTTCTCCATGATTATTATGGACACACCATCAGCAAAAAAACATGTGAGCAGCTCCGTAGATTGTCAAAAATTTTAATGAAACCCAATTGCAAAAATTACTTTTTAACCCCAATTACATGTGTGATGAAGGAACAGCCTCTATCTTGGAAATGGGGCATAATGCTCGCCTCATGTCTGAGCTTGGCCTGTCCCAGGTGCCATTTTGTCTGAGTTCACAGAGTCACAGGCAGCTAACTGCTCCTACCCCCCATGGCCTGTAAGCATATTGAAGAAAACAGGATTTAGTGCTCCAATGTTGAATAGCAAGGTCTTTTAGTATGATAAGGAGATAAGGCCAAAACAGGACTTCAAAGCTTGAGTAAAGCCCGGGTCTCACATAGCGATACACCAGCGATCCCGACGACGATCAGGATCGCTGGTGTATCGCTACATGATCGCTGCTGAGCTGCCAAACAGGCAGCTCAGGCAGCGATCAGGACAGCGACACTGCGGGTAACGTCGCTTAGTTACCCGCAGTGTACCTTGGATACCAGCGCCCTGATGCAGGGAGCTGGTAACCAAGGTACACGTCGGGTTTCCAGGCGCTGCGCGGTGCCTGGAAACCCGATGTGTACCGTGGTTACCAGCTCCCCTGCATCAGGGCGCTGGTATCCAAGGTACAGAGCGGGTTTCCAGGCACAGCCCCACGCCTGGAAACCCGCTGTGTACCTTGGTTACCAGCGGATCGCTGGTCTCCCGCCTGTCACACGCAGCAATGCGTGCTGGCCAGCGGGAGACCAGCGATCAAAAAAATGTCCAGGACATTCAGCGACGATCAGCGATACCCAGCAGGGGGGCTGATCGTCGCTAAATGTCACACACAGCGATATCGCTGGTGAGCTCGCTGCTGCGTCACAAAACTAGTGAGATGGGGGCTTAAGGAGCCACGCCAGCATGGGGCCTGGAGGTGCCTGGGGGCTTCAATTAGATTATACAATACAGACCAAAAGTTTGGACACAATTTCTCATTTAAAGATTTTTCTGTATTTTCATGACTATGAAAATTGTAGAATCATACTGAAGGCATCAAAACTATGAATTAACACATGTGGAATTATATACTTAACAAAAAAGTGTGTAACAACTGAAATTATGTCTTATATTCTAGGTTCTTCAATGTAGCCACCTTTTGCTTTGATGACTGCTTTGCACACTCTTGGCATTCTCTTGATGAGTTTCAAGAGGAAGAGCGTCTCACTCTCTCACAGAAGAACAAGACGATGATGATCTAAGAAGGAACAGGGGACAGATCTGCCAAGTGAGCAGCGGCACGCGCTTTGGGGACTGTCCGGCAACTAAGATTCTTATACCTGCAACCTACAACCTGGTAAAATTGACCTCCAGCTTAATATCTCTAAGCCTTGTACCATTATTGTTATGTTTTACTCTGACTGAAAATCCACTGTAATTCAGTTGTATAGCTTACTGTATATTTCTGTAATTATCTTAAGGCAATTAAACCATAAAATTAATTTTGGGCTGATGCTTTTACTCTGATTACGAATCTTAGAATACCCAGTGGGTAACAGGACATCCTCCCAGGCAGCCATTTGCTCTAGGTGCAGTTCTCTTACTGACCTGAGAGACAAAGCGCCGGAGAGCTGTGCCTGTGTAGTTACGTCACATTGGTGACGTGGGAGGAACCGGTTTCCTTCACAACATGCATTTAAACAGGAAAAAAATGTCCCCAAAGGTGGATAAACCCTTTGAGGTCTGTTTCTAATTAAGCAATGAAGAAGAAAGAAACCACCTTGACCATGAACTGCCCTTCATATGGGCCAATTAATTTCCCTATTTATATGATTGTTGTCAATAAAATTCACAATGACCTTCACAATCTACATAGATTAGAGGACACTCATATCTTGAAAATGAATCCACATAAAAAGGAAAGGAAATACATATTAGAAGCACATTGACGAAGTTGATTAAACAAGGAAAGTCAAAACTGCCCAATTCCAGATCTGTAAGATGTGGAAAAGAACAAATGTCACCATTTTCATTGTAGGTAAATCTCAAAGCTTCCTTAGAAATTAAAATGTAGAGCAGCACACATGTGCAATACATCTCCATTACTGAGAGTGCAGGGGCCCTATTCAGGAGATATACAGTGCCTACAAGTAGTATTCAACCCCCTGCAGATTTAGCTGGTTGACACATGCAGAATTAACTTGGCATTGTGACATTTGTACTGTAGATCAGCCTGGAAGTGGGAAATGCACTGCAGCAAAAATTTTTGTTTTAATTTTCTTTTTTTTTTTTTTAAACGTTAAAAGTTAAATCAGAGTGTCATTTATTATTCAACCCCTCAAACCACAAGAATTCTGTTTGGTCCCCCTAAAGTATTAAGAAGTAGTTCAGGCACGAAGAATAATGAGCTTCACATGTGTGGATTAATGATCTCTTTTGCCAGCCTTTTCTGACTATTTAAGACCCTCCCCAAGCTTGTGAACAGCACTCATACATGGTCAACATGGGAAAGACAAAGGAGCATTCCAAGGCCATCAGAGACAAGATCGTGGAGGGTCACAAGGCTGGAAAGGGGTACAAAACCCTTTCCAAGGAGTTGGCCCTACCTGTCTCCACTGTTGGGAGCATCATCCGTAAGTGGAAGGCTTATGGAACTACTGTTAGCCTTCCACGGCCTGGACAGCCTTTGAAAGTTTCCTCCCGTGCCGAGGCCAGGCTTGTCCGAAGAGTCAAGGCTAACCCAAGGACAACAAGGAAGGAGCTCCGGGAAGATCTCATGGCAGTGGGGACATTGGTTTCAGTCAATACCATAAGTAACGTACTCCACCGCAATGGTCTCCGTTCCAGACGAGCCCGTAAGGTACCTTAACTTTCAAAGCGTCATGTCAAGGCTCGTCTACAGTTTGCTCATGATCACTTGGAGGACTCTGAGACAGACTGGTTCAAGGTTCTATGGTCTGATGAGACCAAGATCGAGATATTTGGTGCCAACCACACACGTGACGTTTGGAGACTGGATGGCACTGCATACGACCCCAAGAATACCATTCCTACAGTCAAGCATGGTGGTGGCAGCATCATGCTGTGGGGCTGTTTCTCAGCCAAGGGGCCTGGCAATCTGGTCCGCATCCATGGGAGGATGGATAGCATGGCCTACCTGGAGATTTTGGCCAAGAAACCAAGCCTGGTTCAAGAGGGAAAAAGTCAAGGTGTTGGAGTGGCCTAGTCAGTCTCCTGACCTTAACCCAATTGAAAACTTGTGGAAGGAGCTCAAGATTAAAGTCCACATGAGACACCCAAAGAACCTAGATAACTTGGAGAAGATCTACATGGAGGAGTGGGCCAAGATAACTCCACAGACCTGTGCCGGCCTGATCAGGTCTTATAAAAGACGATTATTAGCTGTAATTGCAAACAATGGTTATTCCACGAAATATTAAACATAGGGGTTGTATAATAATTGACCCACACTTTTATGTTTAAAATTTATTAAAATTCAACTGAGCAACATAACTTTTTGTTTTGTAAGATTTATGCTTCTGTTAATAAATCCTACTCTCGTTTGCAGTTTGAAGGCTCTAACTTATTTGCATCTTATCAAACCAGCTAAATCTGCAGGGGGTTGAATACTACTTGTAGGCACTGTATGCAGGTCCCAGCTGGGGAATATGAATCTATCGGACATTTATCCTACTGATGTGCCATAAATGTCCTATATTGGAATAACACTTAAAATTTTCTTGCTGTTGTACTGTACAATACCTGTATAAAGCCGACCTGCCGAAATATGTCATGGTTGGTGTTCACTTCAGATCATATATCAAAAATTAACCCAACAGCTATAAAAACTTTCACATACAAGGAAAGGAATGAATGCTTTTAATATACTTCTTGCTGCAAATAAATCAAAAAAGTATTTGTCACGTACCCGCTTCACAGCACGTGACTTTTGGTCGCGCCTGCAAGGGTTAATCTATCTTCTCTCACTCACTCCCATAAACCTCTGTCCTATGCTGTAATGGGAGCATAAATCACACCCCGACACTGACCACCACCCTGCTTCACAAGCACTGCCACCACTCACCGAACACATGGGCGATGGGTCCCGGAAATACTACTACTACTGTCTGCCAATCACCAGGATCACACACTCTAAAGGTACTGCCACACTAAACAATCCCGCTAGCGATCACGATAACGACGCATACTAATGCGATCGCTAGCGCGATTGTTTCTATATCGCTAGTAGCAGCCTAATTTAGCGATGTCGTTAAGGACGCTATCGCGGCTAGCGATCTCCTTAACGACTTTAGCGATACAAAAGTACTGCTAAATCGCTAACAAAAGGTGCTACACTCAGCGATATATACTTACCAGCGGGGCGCCGACGATAAAAATAGGGTCCGGAACAATGAGAACGACGAGCGAGATCACAGCAGGATCTCAGCAGGGGCCACGTCGCTGGTAGATGCCGCACACAACAACATCGCTAACGGGATCGCTAAATAGTGACGTTTTTTAGCGATCCCGTTAGCGATGTTGTTTAGTGTGGCATACCCTTTAGGCTATGGATTCTTTTAGAGCATACAAGGCTCAAACTTATTACAGTTTTAAGCTTTAATAGAAATGCGGTAGCGCTTACCGAATAATTTACAGCAGGAACCCGGATACCTGGAGAGCTCCTGCTGATCAGCTGTTTGGTGCCGCAGCTACTGTACATGTGTCGCGGTTGTGTCACAGTCACAACACCTGTATGAAGAGCCTGTTTGTTGGGCAGCGAACAGCTGATTGCTGGAGCGCTCCAGGTATCCTGGTTCCCGCTGCAGCTTATTCAGTAAGCATAATACAGTAGCTTGATGAATAAGGAGGGAGATGAAGATATTTGCTCATCTCTAGTCGTGACACGAAAATCTACACACATATCTATCCAAATCAGGATCATACTCTGAATGCTATAATATGAACATAACATTTCTACACATAAGAGAAACATATATTTGTAAAAAGTCTCTGTTTTGTTTGGGAGATCATCGAAGTGTACTGTTCAACTTAAAAGTGAGTGTTTTATTCTATAGCAGGAATACTTATTGAATGTCTGTCCTATGCTATAACTCGCACTTCTATGTGAAGAATAAAAAATATTGGGTTGTGATTCATTTCACAGCGAATCATAGTAAATCATCACAATGTTTAATTCAGTATATTAATGTACCGCATGTGTGTATATTCATCACTAGTCAATCAGATATGCTTTAAATGCTGCAAATGAATCCACACAAACAAAACGTTAATCACCTTCAACCCCATGTTTGCACTGAGCGTTATACCTTCAGGGTAATGAGGCTAGTGCCAGTACATAATGTACTTTTCTACTTCAAACTATTACCGCAGAACGGCTATCACAGAATAGCCCAGTCCGGTGTTTACACAATCTGTATCTGTACCATACTCGGGAGAAATCAAATACCCACTGCCAACCTTGCTGCGAGCACTATATGATGCTGCCAAATATTTTAATTAGCTTCCAAGCCTCATACGGTGAAGCATTAGTAACATAAACCTTGGTGTGCTCAGACTTCCATTAATCACTATTCAACATGACCTCAGTGGGAATTGTGGTAAATAATTATACCCATGCTAAACAATCATTCTGTTTACCACCAGTGCTTTATAGTAAGGTGGGCATAAAAGGGTCGGTCTCGGTTATCAGCCCAGATCATCTCATTACCCTGCTTTGTTTCTGCTGAATGTCCATGTTATTTTTCATACAGACTGTAAGGGGAACTTTTGGCTGTATACATGAGTTAAAGGGGCTGTTCAAAACCTAACTGAATTGTTATTAATTTCTATTTATTGTAAAAAAAACAAGTACTTTTCTAATATATACGTTAATTAAAAAATCCTTACTCTTCCATCTCTACTCTACTTCTTACTTCAGATGAGTCACCCAGCATGCACTGGGTATTCTTCTCAAATGGGTCATGATCAAGGGGCTGGACTGTGGTCACTGCCAAAGCTGCTGTCCCCACCCTGAAATAGATCATGATCAGGAACGACCTGGTCTATTTCCTGCTATACTGAGCGTGCGCCGGTTGTCAATACCAATGTTGTCCCTGCTTGTTGCTGGTTTTTTCATTGCAAACTGACAGTGTGCTCACTTGCCAACTGTAAAGAGATTCGGGGTTAGAATAGAAAGGAAAGGGTAGGGATTTTTTAATCGAAGTATAGTAGAAAAGTGCTTTATTTTCTTTTAACAGTTAGATATTAATATTACAGTCAGTTAGGTTTCAGATAACCCCTTTAAGTTACGTATACACTAAGTTAACTGGCACTAAAAAATGCTCAGACATCAATTATCCTTCCATTCACTCCAAATGTGCATGCTACTTTTTTTTAGTGGGAGGTGAAGGGCAATCACATGGGGTTTTTTTTTTACCTGTAATGTCAACTATATCAAAAAACAAAAAAAATATATAAAGGATATCACATTATGTGAAGAAGGTCACAAAATCTAAATCATCACTAATTACTAAATATTTTGCCAACAAGCTTGTAATGTGTGGCCCAGCTGTGCTTGGTACACATGTTCCCTGGAGAATGCACAGAAAGGTAATCACAAATATCTGATAAGCACACAACACTTGACATTTTTCCTGGTTCCACCAGAGGGAGCCCTTGAGACAGCAGTGAGATAAAGACAATCTATCTGAAAGTTAGGGGTCGTTGGTGTTACCTCAGGAGGAACAGACGCGACATCTCGGTACGGAGTTACCTCAGGAGAAGCTGACATCTACTGCTGCCTGTGCTCATATTCAGGTGTGTGTAGGACGACAGGCGAGTGGAGAAAGGGAAAGAGTGACCGAGGTGATATAGCAACGATAGCTGCCTCCACTCTATACAACCGGACACCGGGTCCGAAGCTTGCTAGAACCTTCACGGCTAGTGGGAGAAAACCGGAATCCCTGCTGGACTTCAGGTCGCAGAGGGCCCTTCAGTGCTGATACGTAACCGAGGTTAGGAAGACAGGGGTCTGGCAGGTACCGCCATAGAGACACTGTTCTGTCCACACAAAGGCCTCATCACAAGATCAGCCGGGTGTAGAAAGGAGAAGGAGTTAAACTTGGCTTCATGCAGGTTGGAAACTCACACATTAAGAAGTAAGGAGGCCTTAAACCTACTCAGTGATTACCTGGATGTGCATCCTCCACCCTGAGCAGCTTCCCGGGACATACCTGCAAATACCACCAGTAAAGGTATGGAAAGAGACTGACTTGTGTGTGTCTGCCTTATTGCCTGCACCCTGCACCGCCATATACTTTGAGGGATCCAGTCTCACCTGTGGGAGACTTAACACCTTGCTGCCCAGTAACATCCCCTCAGAAGATTCACCCTGCAGCGCTGGTCACCTTGATCAGAAATCACAGGTGGCGTCACGAACAATTCCTACAATCCCCTGTAAATATTCCCCCTTGTATGAGCGCCCAGGGCAACGGACCGAGCTACGCTACTTGTGACATTCCCCATAGACTTCAACGGGCTCGGTGCCGAGTACCCCATAACCCTGGTGTTGTGCGACTCAGTAGCAAGTATTTTGGGAGGTCACCATAGACTTGTATATTCTAAAGCCCCAGTCACACACAGCGATCTCACTAGCGAGATTGCTACTGAGTCACTAGCTTTGTGACGCAACAGCGATCTTCCCAGCGATATCGCTGTGTGTGACATTCAGCAACGATCAGCCCCCCTGCCGGGTATCGCTGATTGTCGCTGAATGTCCTGGACATTTTTTTGATCGTTGGTCTCCCGCTGGCCAGCACGCATCGCTGCGTGTGGCAGGCAGGAGACCAGCGATCAGCTGGTAACCAAGGCAAACATCGGGTTTCTAGGCGCCGGGCGGCGCCTGGAAACCCGATGTGTACGTTGGCTACCAGCGCGCTGCTGCAGGGGAGCTGGTAACCAAGGTACACATCGGGTTTCCAGGTGCCGTGCAGTGCCTGGAACCCGATGTGTACCTTGGTTAACAGCTCCCTGCACCAGCGGGCTGGTATCCAACGTACACTGCGGGTAACTAAGCGACGTTATCCGCAGTGTCGCTGTCCTGATCGCTGCCTGTTTGGCAGCTCACCAGCGATCATGTAGCAACACACCAGCGATCCTGACAAGTGCATATCGTTGTCGGGATCGCTGGTGTGTCGCTATGTGTGATGGGGCCCTAAGGAGCTGTATGTATGTAAAGTCTGCAGATAACGTGAAGTGAAACCTCTATAAAGAGCTGCTACTGTTGTCTAGAGGTGTTAAATACAGGTCAAAGTTTTTGTAGAATATCATGCTTGAGGTATGGTAGTGATCATAAGGACAAATATTTTCTGGACTTCCCATCACTAATCCAATTGATCTTGTCATAAAAGCTCAGCTGCTCCCTAATCTGAAATGGCCATTACCAGGCACCAATAGATAACATTCAACTACAAGGTACACAAAGGTAAGATAGACTGTAGATTAAGGTGGCTGTAGACTTTGGCTAATGTTTACCTAATACAGAGATGCAGAACTTTTTCTTCTTTGAGGGTCAATGGTGGAACTAAAGTCCTAAAGAGCCACAAAATGATTTAAGTTCCCTTTATCTGGACCAACAGGCAGCACGATATGACTGCCGATCGGTATACCTCATTCACAATTGTTTTGCAGTGTAAATGTCTGATGGGTGCCACATCCATTTCTTGGACACCAACCTATTGGGGGCGAGTAGGTCCCTTGTCCTCCTTGTTACTGAAATCCGCACAGAAACTAGTAGGCCCACATTTTGCCAATATATGGGGATCCCAGAGATGGCCCCACAGTGGTCCATTAGTTCTTATCTATCCCGCTCTGACCTAGATGCCCCTCTTCCTAGGAATGCTTGTTTCACAATAATCTTGCAATTTAAACAGGTTGCTGATCACCCGATGGATGAGCAAAATGCTCGCTTGTTGAGTGAAATGATTTTTTGTGCTGCACAAACAATTATTGTTCTCGGTAGCACATCCTCTAGTGTAAACAAGACTCATGCTGCTGAGAACAATGGCAGCCTATGTGCACTGAATGATTTACTACATATCAAGTCCAAGAGTGATTCTCATGCACCACTGGTGCCATAGAGAATCCAAGATTCCGAGGCACCAGAGAAAATAGGGATAAAACATAACCTTTTTTCCATCCTTAAAAATTATATGGTGAAATACAATTGAGGTAGAAGAGTGATGCAACGTTTCGGCCCAAAAAGGCCTTTTTCAAGCCAGAAGTGCAATAAACTTACAGCCATAATTTCTATCATTTAGAGAGGTCTACCTGTGTAAACAAGCTATTAAAGGATCGCTGACTGGGAAATGTTTACTGATCAGTGGTTGTTTAATGCTGCAAATTGGGATATGTAAACCCAGTTTAAGGAATAAAGGGTATGCCACACTAAACAATCCCGCTAGCGATCTCGTTAACATCGCATACTAATGAGATCGCTAGCGGGATCGTTTTAATATCGCTAGTAGTGGCCTAATTTAGCGATGTCGTTAAGGACGCTATCGCGGTTAGCGATCTCCTTAACGACTTTAGCGGTACTTTTGTACCGCTAAATCGCTAAAAAAAGGTGCCACACTCAGCGATATATACTTACCAGTGGGACGCCAGCGGGACGCCGACGATAAAAATAGGGTCCGGAACGATCGCTGTGATGAACGAGATCACAGCAGGGGCCACGTCGCTGGTAGATGCCGCACGCAACAACATCGCTAACGGGATCGCTAAATAGTGACTTTTTTAGCGATCCCGTTAGCGATGTTGTTTAGTGTGGCATACCCTTTAGTGTTCTGCAAGCAGCTGGAGATGTTTCCTTCCCAGTATCCTATAACTCTTTAAGGAACTGGATAAGATAAGCAATGACACAGTTTATTTTTTGGGCTTCTTTTTTTTTGATGACCACACAGTAAAAAGTAACAGGCCTCTAAAACAATAGGCTTTTGTGTTTAATCTATCATTTATCATTCTGCTTCTCATTGTTCACTGTTCCTTTAATTAGTCAAGCCAACTACTTGAAAAACACTTTTATCTAATCATTTCCTTGCAGTTTAACAGGAATCTAAAAACAAAGAGCTGATCCCAGCCAAATATTTATTGCCAGCAATATCTCTGACTATGGGCTTGTGTAAGCTGTGGTTTTATCAGCGGTGTAGCTGATGGTAAACACCAGAAGGGAATATTTTCTTATTAGTTCTTCCCCCCTTAGGCCTCTTTTACACATCCGTTTTTTTGTGTCAGGCATGATCCGGCGAACACCTGAAGGGACGGATCCGGCGCTGAAAAGAAAAAACTGATGCAACGGATCCGTTTTTTTGCTGGATCCGACCTGAACTTTTGAACCCGGAAAAAGAGGGTTTTGGATGTCCGGAGACACTGGAAAATGTAGTAGTAGTAGTAGTAGTAGTAGTAGTAGTAGTAGTAGTAGTAGTCCCTGATTTCCAGAATCCGGATCAGACTTTTGTCGGATTGCACAAAAGTCTGATCCGGTTCCATAGACTTGTATTATGTCCGGCCGTCTGATGCGCCGCTTCAGGCACTATCAGGCGGCTCCGGCAAACAAAAAAACGGTACATGCACCGTTTTGTCCGGTCGCCGGAATGTACATTTCCGCCGGATCCGGACAAAAACGGATACAACGCAATGACATCAGGCATGATCCGGCGCTAATGAAAGTCAATGGTAAAAAACGCATCCGGTACCGGATCCGTTTTTTTTAACAACATGCCGGATCATGCCTGAAGTCAAAAAACGGATGTGTGAAAGCAGCCTTATGCTCTTGTCACTGAAACTGCAAACTGGACACTTGGGAAAAGGTTCATTTCTACTGGTATATTGTCATTTAACAAGTGATTGAAAATGAGCGGGACTGTCCAGCAGTGATGGCAAGCATGCTCGGCGCTGATATTCGATTGAGTATTTGATCGAGTAGTGGCAAGTATCGCATGGTGCTCAAGTTCTTGGGTCTGTGAGCTGCGCAGCACCGGGGCCCTGAGCCACAGCCGCCGGGCCGGCAGTGCATCACATCATGTGACGATCCCATGTGGTAACGTCACGTGGGTAGTAACGTGACAATGTGAGGCACGTCAGAGATGAGATGCCATGGCTATGGGGGACGCACCATCATGTGCGTAGTGACGTCCGTTGACTCTCTCTCTTTCCAAAATGTGGAAATGTTTATGAAGAAAAAAAATGCCAATCTTTTTTACTAACCCAGGAAACAGTTTTATGGCTATTGCTTTTGTTTACATTTTTTCCAAGCAGTATTTGTTGGCATTTAGTTGCTTCAAAGTCGTCAAAATGATACATGCGACTTATGAATTTTGTACAGCAAAAATGGTCTTCATTTTTGTCTTTAACTTTTTTTGCTACCTTTTAGAGAAGAAGTTGCACTTTTTGCAAAATTGGGTCAAAATATTTGTCATATAGTAAATAACTCCAAAGAGGGTTGGAGTACCTTTGGGACAAAGTTGGACTTTTCAAAAAGTTACAAATAATAAATCAAGAAAAAACATCTGGAAACTCCAAATTCGTCCCACAATGATGGCCATAAAGAAATAAAGAAACATAAAGAACATAAAGAAAAAAAAAACAGGTGAACATATAAAATAGACTTCAAAAAGGATCAAATCGAAAGATGAATATGGCGCAAAACACTAAAAGCTCAACTTCAAAAGGGAGCATATACAATAATGATATGTTTTTTAAGAATAACCCTATATTTTGACCAGATGTTAGTTTTAAGTCTATAGGAAATAAGTTACTTTTTGTTGCCGTTTTTTGTGGCATCTGTTAATTTATACTGTTTTCGCATTTTTTTTCCACAGCATGCTTAAGGTATGGTATTTATTCTGACATTTTCCCATAGGCCTCTGTATTAGGTCACAGAAACAGGCAAAGAAGTATATGCAAGAGTCAGAAAAAAAAAAATGGAGTTTTTACGCATCAGAAATACAAATTGAAAAAAGTATGCATAAAGGTATTCTACATATTGACATAACCATGCACAAACAGTAGAGAAACAATTCTACATTAATCCTATTTTTGTATTTGGTTACGGGAAGGCATTATGGACCCTTGCAAAATTAGTGTGAATTAGGCTGTAGGGCAATATTGTTGGTCATGATATGTATGACATTATAGGTTAAATATTGGTTACAGAAAATGATCTTTATGTGTGCATATATATAAATCCAAATTTTAAGACTACAGCCTTACCTCACAGTTATTAAGAAACCACCACACTGAAACAGCCATAGAGTCCCATAAAAATTAAACTTTATTAGGTAGAAAAGGTGCATAAAATCCATAACTGAGGAACAATGACAGGGGAGAGGGAAATATGTGGGTATTTCCATAAACGCACATGCAAGTGAGCCTAAAAGGTGACCTGCTCCGCAGACATATAATACTAAATACAGGAAATGATGCACATCATGAGGCTACAGCCACTATGGTTTATCAGGAAAATCAAAGGTAAGTACCATAATACTAAACATAATAATAAGGAGTTTTAATAAATGGCCCCGACGAGGCTAACCCCGACGTGCATTTCGGAGCAAAGGCTCCTTCGTCCTCCTGATGAAGGAGCCTTTGCTCCGAAACGCGCGTCGGGGTTAGCCTGACGGTCTCCTGTTCCTGCCTTCTTCCAGGTAAATGCAGCACTTATTGTATTACTTGCACGATCTGCTTGACTGTGCTTCTTAATTGAATGTTACTGCCATGCTGCATGAAGCCACTATGGCCATTTATTAAAACTCCTTATTATTATGTTTAGTATTATGGTACTTACCTTTGATTTTCATGATAAACCACAGTGGCTGTAGCCTCATGATGTGTATCATTTCCTGTATTTAGTATTATATGTCTGCGGAGCAGGTCACCTTTTAGGCTCACTTGCATGTGCGTTTATGGATATACCCCCATATTTCCCTCTCCCCTGCCATTGTTCCTCAGTTATGGATTTTATGCACCTTTTTGTACCTAATAAAGTTTAATTTTTATGGGACTCTATGGCTGTTTCAGTGTGGTGGTTTCTGTATCATGTACAGTTAGTCACTATATGGTCCAACATATACATGCATGTGAGTAGACATTGACATTTCCTCCATTCTAGTATTTCTTATCCCATGTAATATGGTCTCTATAAATGCGTTTTGCTCACAGTTATTAAGAATAGGCAATAGCCACACAACTGCATTTTTCATAGTTTCAATGCTTTCAATGCTATAGGATAGATCTATTGCTCAGAAGACAATTAGATAATTCTTTTGTTTCTTTGTTAACATGAATAGCTTACATGAACAACCATGAGCTTCTATGTCGAGGATCCCAAGTATAGCGGACATGCCCACTCTGCAGAATCAACTGTTCCTAATGTAGAGATCGTTTTTTCCACTCTGTTGAATAATGAAGAAACATTTTTCTCTTTTTTTGTTTTAAGCCAAAACGATGCCAAAATTCACTAAAAGATGTCCAGGCATCACTGAATGTTTCCTATTGACTTTCCAATTGTAAGCACAGACCATCGATTGGGCAGAAAATGCCAGGAGAATGGTCAGGATGTCAGGTCACTTCTTTCAACTGCTTGGCATTTTTAGAAAGTGGATAAAAGAAATTCAAAGGCTTGAACATATGCACAGCAAGTTGGTTTTTTTTTTAATAGAAATGCATATTTTCATTGTTTTGAGCGTTTTTCAGCCAGTTTTTGCGGCAGAATTCGCCCGGTAAAGACGTTGTGTGCATGTGTGCACATACTTGAATATTGGAACATTGTGTTACCCTGGAAAGTACGATGCTCACTAGAAAGGTTTTCCAGTCTCAGATATGTATCTCGCCATGTTAATACTTTTCAGGTCCTAACAAAAGATCGCTGACTAAATACTTGGCCAGATACTCCTACTTTATATTTCCAATCTGAACATACTTCAGTTAACCCTTTACCCTGTTTCTCCATGTCACGTTCATGTTGTCCACAAAACTGACATATAGGAAATTTTTTGGTAGGGTCCTTATGCCGTAGGCTTTGTAGTCACTTGACACTCTTAATTGTCTTCTTTTGGCAGAATATGGAGTAAAAAAAGAATTATATTGACTCTTAAATCATTACCCATCTTTTTCATCAAGGAAAGAACAGATATGTAGCCAAAGAACAATCTATGGAACCATGCATGACATACTGGAAATCACATTAAAGGGTTAAGGGGTTATATGGTTTTGGACAAATCACTTTTGTTAAAGAGATCCCCCCCAAAATTAGCTAATCATCACACAATGTCTCAGTGCTGGTAACCTCAGTGATTAGCTGTAATCTAGGGGTATGTGTACACAATGTTTTAATTCAGATGGCAGATGTCATGTCCCACAACTTTGGAATCATGTTGTATTGTTGCCGTTGTGTTGCTATGCAATGAGGTTCGCCTTTTAGAAGTTTGCCCTCTCTCTCTGTGTTTGCCTCCCTAGCTCTGATATCAGTAACCCTTTCCTTCTTTCTCATCTTGTGTATGTCAGCCATGTCATGAAGCTCATGTCTTGCATCTCTGGTTCAGAATAGTCTTTTTTACCTACTATAATTGTGCATAACAGCAAGAATTCAGCTTGAAGATAAACCTTGGCAATCGAATAAAGCTATCTGATGAAATTTCTTTGTGTGAGTACTGGTACATAGAGACATCTATACTATGTCATTTTACATTGCTGACTTGCTGTACATTATTTTTATTCTTTGTAGTGGTTTTGCGGTGTTTTTTTCAGGGGGAATTCCAGACAGAAACTGCCTGAAAAGGACATTGTATGCACTTACTCTTGGTGGGAAACTGGTAGCAAGAATCTGCAGCTACCACGACAGTGGAAATTAAACATTACATAGTGCCCATTGCTATCAATTGGCTATCAGAGTATAATGAATGGGCATACTTAGTCCTCCAGAGAGAAAGACAGACTTGAGTTGATCTTTTTAACTTTTCTTCACTCCGGTTAATTGATGAATGTCCCAATTGAGAAACTCCGCACTTCTCATTAGAGCTGGCAAGCAAGCGCACTGTCACTGATCCTGTGTCTTCATCTGAGGGAGCTTATACTGAGCATAAGTCGGAATTGACAAGCAACGCTTGCTCAGCAAAGTAGGGACTAGCCCAGCCCTTGAAACGAAACTCACTGATCATCCATTGATTCAGAGTTGGGACAGAGGCTGTGAGAGTGACCGCAGCCTCTGCCCCCCTCATATAAGAATCCCAGCATGCACTGGGGATTTTCAAACAATGCGTCAAAACATGTAAATAGGTAAAGGAAAAGCAGATTAGAGGAGAGGAGAGTGTAGAGACTCTTTAGTTAAACCATATTCGAAAAACTATTATATTATAAAATGTAGTATGAAAATCTATATTATTTTCGGACCACGCCTCTAAGATTCAGTTCAAGGGCCCACGTGTACAGTAACAAAATTTAACCTGCCTATTTAGAATGACTATATATTGACTGTGGTAAAAAAAGACAATTTATGTCTTTCATCAATCGCAGCAATTGAAGCACTATAATAATGCCAACAATGTGGAGTTTAATGGGGTTTTATGGGACCAACATATTGATCACCTATCCAAAGGCTAGGTCATCAATAAAAGATCAGTGGAGGTTAGACACCAATCAGTCCCACCGTTCAACTGATATCTGCTTTGGCAGCGGCTGGACGTTAGCAATGTATTGAACAGAACAGCAGCCTCTGCTGAGTCTTGAACTTTGTCTCCCTTTGAATGGAAATGAATGGGAGTAAAGCTGCACTGCTCGGCAGTGACCACTAACAATGTACTGAGCTGCGGTATTTCGCATGTACATTACTAACGTCGGACCACTGCCAGAACTGGCATCAGCTGTTGGTGGGGGTACCGGGTGTCCGACCCCCTCCGATCTCATTATGATGACTTACCCTACGGATAAATCATCAATATATTAGTTTCAGACAACTTCTCTAATCTTTAGTGTATGCAAAGTATCAACTTGGACATATTCTAATGTTTCTGGCCAAATGTAATGAAATCTGTAAGCATGACACAAATTGATGAACTGATTCCTTGGAAAATGGTTAACAATTACTTACCAGTTGCTCAATATAAAACTGCCTTGAATAGGTGTGGATTGTACTGTAGATAATGAAACTTAAGAAAGATTCCATGCTTGGGTAACAATCATCTCTCACGTCTGCTATCGATTTACATAAGCACAATAACTGGCTTTACTACTGATAATTTCTTTTTCATATATTAAAATGCATCACTTACATTAGCATTGGCTTCACCTGCAAAGGCAATCTGTCACCTGGATTTTGCTATGTAATCTGAGAGCAGCAGGATGTAGGGGCTGAGAGCCTGATTCCATTAATGTTTCCCTTACTAGACTATGTGATGCTGTTTCAATAAAAAAAACAGTGTTTTATCAGCAGGAGATTATCACTAGGTGTCTTGGACCTCCTAATCAATTGTGAACTCTCCTCCAACGCTGAATAGCAGCTTTCTATCAACTTGCAGTGTATAGAGAAAGCTGGCAATCAGTGGTGTGAGTTATACGGGACTCAGCATTCAGAGGACTGCTAGATCTGCAGCAGAGAAAACAGTGATTGTATCAAAATGACAGCAAGCAGGCCAGTAAGTGATACATCACTGGAATCAGGGTATCAGCCGCTTCATGATGCTGCTCTCAGATTACAAAGCAAAAACCTGGTGACAGGAGTCCCTTTAACAATACTTTTGAACCAATTGTGACGCAAGTAGAAGAAAGAAGGTGCAGAGCTATGGTCAATCTAGGCCCTCTTCTAATTATGGAGCCAGGTTTTGGCACTCAGGAAATGACATGCTGTTTGCCCCTTACCAACTTTAAATGACACTTGTCCCACTTGATTACCCTTATGTTTGCTGATGGCGTAATTACTTTAAAAAAGGTTGGGCCTTATCTTATATTGTAGCTACCTACCTTTAAAATTATTAAACAAATTGAATAGTTGTTCATTTTAACTTTATTTTATCAAATGTGTTGGAGACATGAGTTTTTGGCACCATATAATATAAGTATTACAGGTAATGAAACATTCTTTGTGAAACATTGCCGCTGATAGACATCATAGCTCTCCTACTTATCAAAATAGCTGCTGGTGGTGGAGCATGTGATCAGACCTGTCCATCAGCCTCCTCCAACTTAAAGATACTCACGGGAAAGCTGTTTTTCTGCTGGAAGAGGTTGATGGACAGGTCTGGCCACATACTCCTCCATTAGAGAAGATTATGAGAAGAGGAGAACTGTGCAGTCTATAGGGTATGCCACACTAAACAATATCGCTAACGGGATCGCTAAAAAACGTCACTATTTAGCGATCCGTTAGCGATGTTGTTGTGTGCGGCATCTGCCAGCGACGAGCTTCCTGCTGTGATCTCGCTCGTCGCTGGAATCGTTCCGGACCCTATTTTCTCGTTGGCGCTCCCGCTGGGTAAGTATCTAATCGCTAGTGTGGCACCTTTTCTTAGCGATTTAGCGGTACTTTTGTACCGCTAAAGTCGTTAAGAAGATCGCTAACGGCGATAGCGTCGTTAACTATATCGCTAAATGTGGCCGCACTTAGCGATATAGAAACAATCCCGCTAGCGATCGCATTAGTATGCGTCGTTATCGTGATCGCTAGCGGGATTGTTTAGTGTGGCAGTACCTTATGAGGAAGGCTTCAGCCACAACCATAGGAGGTGAACCTATAAACGTTATATGTTAGTAAGTGTCACAAAGTCATGTTCCCAACACATTTATTGAAATAAAGACAAAGTGGACAACCTCTTTCAGCCCATATCAAGCAGTTGCAGCAATATATGAGGGGGATCTCCATTTTCACAGTTTAACCAGTCAGATATTTTAATGGAAGAATATCCCAGCAGAGGTAATTATTAAAAATTTTTGGGGAAAAATAAAAGGAAAAAAAAAACAGCTAAGTAAAAACGCACAATTTTACTTTTATACTTTTGCGTAGCAATAGGGCACTAAGTACACTTTCTTCTATGCCACAGTAACTGAGGAAGCATTAATCAGAAAGATGCTAATAAATTCGGTAATGGAATTTTTCTACCCTGCTGAAAATTGCTTATGGTATTTAAACTCAGACTCTGTTTTGTTATAAAGAAACATTTATAAAGCTGCAACCCATAAAAAAAATAAAAGAGATACCGGTACCTGTTTCCCCAGAAAAATAACTAGGCCAGTGCTACCGAGTTCAGGATGGTTGTTTTATAAGGCCTCTTTCACATTTCCGGCGGGCGCCTGGCGGCGCCCCCGGCATTTTGCCGCAGCGCAGCATGTGAAAACCTTTCACACTTCCGGCGGCCAAAATGCGGTTTTTTTGCCGGATGGTTTCTGATGCTTGGAGAGATAAGAAACCATCCGGCAAAAACAAAAAACGTTACATGCAGCGTTTTTTCCGGACGCCGCAATGTACATTTGCGCCGCATCCGGACAAAACCGCATGCAACGCATTGACATGCGGCGCCATCCGGCGCTAATGCATGTCAATGCGAAAAAAGCCGCATGCGGCGCATCAGATTTTCAGATGCGGCGCTGCGGCAAAATGCCGGGGGCGCCGCCATGCGCCCGCCGGAAATGTGAAAGAGGCCTAAGCCGTCTATAAAATAACAATAGTTCCCATGAGAAGTGCTTTCTTTTTTTCCCACTACAGATGACGAGTTGCCGCATTAACCCACAACGTAAAGGTCACATAGTAGCATCTAATGGATTGCAATGGGCTAAGAGAACTGTAATATAAAGTCTCTAATAACCTCTTGACTCTTCTGTAATTAAAGCACAGGATCTGACATTCAGTTCCACGCTGAACAATGCTGACAAGTTTCCTAAGTCCTGTTACACACTGACAAATACAAATGATTAGTTTATATAATACTAAAGCTTGAAAGTTTACAGTATATTCCTAATGTGGTTCTGGAAAATAAGTAGATCAATTTGAAATATTATTTGCCAAAGGAAGTTTTATGCTTGAACTTTGTTATTATGCTTTGACATAGAAACTCATGGTTAACAATACCCTAGAAACATGTGAGAAGTTTAGTTTGGTTGGGATCCTTGTGCTGAGACCCCTATTGATCACTAAAAGGGGCAGCCACGTGCTAAAGACAAGCTCAATAGGAAATCTAAGGGTCCGATACACCATTTGCAATTTCTTGAAATCAATCTTCTTTTTTTTTAACTTTTATTGACTACCTCTTTTTCGCGTAAAATTCTTCAAAATGGCACACACAGTTCAAAAACTCAAAATAAATAATACCCTTTATTTTTGTTTTTAGCTAGATTTGGGGACTTTTCAGCACAAAAAAAAGTCGCATGTTTGTCTAAAAATGCATCAAATTGAAAAATCCCCTGGAAACCTTATGTAAGGCAGTAAAAAAAAGATAAAAGTTGCATTTCATAAATCTGGATAAGCAAAGTAAAGTTGTCGGGAAAAGAAAAGGCACTTTCCTTTTTTTGTCTTGTGGTATTAGTTGCTGTTTCTGGCGCAAAATACAAAAAATGGCGCATGCGATTCATATCATATTAAAAATTGCACATCTCAAAGTGCTCAAAACAACAGGCAAAAAGTTTAAAACCCTTCAGGTGCTTCAAAGGAATTAAAGCAATTTGGAAGTAAAAAAATGATTTCTCACAAAAATGTTGCTTTAGCCCCAAATTTTGCATTTTCACAAGTGTAACAGGATAACATTTTGTTGTGCAATTTCTCCTGAGTACACAGATACCCCATGTATGGTGGAAAACTACTGTTAAGGGTATGCCACACTGAACAATATCGCTAACGGGATCGCTAAAAAACGTCACTATTTAGCGATCCCGTTAGCGATGTTGTTCAGTGCGGCATCTGCCAGCGACGATCTTCCTGCTGTGATCTCGCTCGTCGCTGGAATCGTTCCGGACCCTATTTTCTCGTTGGCGCTCCCGCTGGGTAAGTATATATCGCTGAGTGTGGCACCTTTTCTTAGCGATTTAGCGGTACTTTGTACCGCTAAAGTCGTTAAGAAGATCGCTAACGGCGATAGCGTTGTTAACTATATCGCTAAATGTGGCCGCACTTAGCGATATAGAAACAATCCCGCTAGCGATCGCATTAGTATGCGTCGTTATCGTGATCGCTAGCGGGATTGTTTAGTGTGGCAGTACCTTTAGTCTACACAGCACGTCTTGGAAGGGAAGGAGTGATTTGACTTTTGTAATGCAAAATTGGCTGGAATAGATAGCGGATGTGTTTGCACAGCCCTTGATCTGCCTAAACAGTGGAATCACCCCAAAAGTGACCCCATTTTGAAAATACTTCCCTCAATGAATTTATCTAGCTGTGTGGTGAGAACCTTG
Organism: Oophaga sylvatica; assembly: GCA_033576555.1. Classification (NCBI taxonomy): domain Eukaryota; kingdom Metazoa; phylum Chordata; class Amphibia; order Anura; family Dendrobatidae; genus Oophaga; species Oophaga sylvatica. The sequence goes on from JARQOD010000001.1 coordinate 657,589,784, forward strand.
AACCCAAAGGTGCATCACAGAATTTTATAACGTTGAGCCGTGAAAATGAAAAAAATAACATTTTTACCACAAAAATGTTTTAGCCCCAAATTTTTTATTTTCACAAGGTCATTAGGAGAAAATGGACCCCAAAATTTGTTGTGCAATTTCTACTCACTACACCGATACCCATATGTGGTGGAAAACTACTGTTTGGGCACACGGCAGGGCTCAAAGGGAAGGAGCACCATTTGAACTTTGGAGTGCAAAATTGGATGGAATATATAGCGGATGTCATGTCGCGTTTGGAGAGCCACTGATGTGCCTAAACAGTGGAAACTCCCACAAGTGATCTCATTTTGAAAACTATACCTCTCGAGAAATTCATGTAGGTGAGAAGTGAGCATTTTTAAACTTGAAGCGATTCAGAGAATTGTATAACATTGAGTTAAGTAAATGGAAAATCACCATTTTTTCCACTAAAATGTTGCTTTGGCCCCAAATTTTAAATTTTCAGAAGGGGTAATAGGAGAAAACAAATGTTACAGTTTGTTATACAAAAATTTTGAGTTCACCAATTCCCCATATTTGATCAAAAACTACTTTTGAGGCACAGTGCAAAGCTCAGAAGGGAAGGAGCGCCATATTTGATTGCAGATTTAGCTGGAATGGTTTGAGGGTGCCATGTCATATTGGCAGAGCCCGGGACATGCCAGTAAAGCAGGTTCCCCATAAGTGAACCTAATTTATAAACTACATCCCCTCAATGAATTAGTCTAGGGGTGCAGTCAGCATACTCATACCACATGTACGTTACATTTTCACCACTAAAATGTTGTTTGAGCCCCAAGTTTAAAATTTTTATAAGGGTTAATAAGAAAAAATGGACCGCATAGTTTGTTGTGCAATTTCTCCTGAGTGGCCAATACTCTACATCAGGGGTCTCAAACTCAATTTACCCGGGGGCCGCTGGAGGTAGAATCTGGGTGAGGCTGGGCCGCATCAGATTTTTCACAAGAAAAGCTCTTCCAAAAACATTCCAATGTTATCAAATGTCCCAATGGGGACAGTGTTGATGATGTATGTATAGTGCTGTGGCGTTAATAGCGCAATATCAATGAATAAATATTATTCTTAATATTAGGTTACAATACCAGGATCTGAGGATTTTCTGTTTCGAGGTCAAGAGCTCTCTGATGCAGTGTTGCTGCCTGTCTCGCTGTCTTCCTCTTTTTACACTGCAGTGTGGTGGACAAGTAAACAGTAACTGGTTAACAGCAAGAAGTCATTCCCCCCAGCGCTCATTCTCCCCAGCGCTCATTCTCCCCCAGCACTCATTCTCTGCCATTGCTTTTTCCCCATCACCCCATCGTTGCTTTTCCCCATCACTCCCATAATTGCTTTTTCCCCATCACCCTCATCATTGCTTTTCCCCCATCACTCCCATCATTGTTTTTCCCCCATCACTCCCATCATTGTTTTTCCCCATTGCTTTTCCCCATCACTCCCATCATTTGTTTTTCCCCATTGCTTTTCCCCATCACTCCCATCATTGTTTTTCCCCATTGCTTTTCCCCATCACTCCCATCATTGTTTTTCCTCCATCACTCCCATCATTGCTTTTGCCCATCACTCCCATCATTGTTTTTCACCATTGCTTTTCCCCATCACTCCCATCATTGTTTTTCCCCATTGCTTTTCCCCATCACTCCCATCATTGTTTTTCCCCATTGCTTTTCCCCATCACTCCCATCATTGTTTTTCCTCCATCACTCCCATCATTGCTTTTGCCCATCACTCCCATCATTGTTTTTCACCATTGCTTTTGCCCATCACTCGCATCATTGTTTTTCCTCCATCACTCTCATCATTGCTTTTACCCATCACTCCCATCATTGTTTTTCCCCATTGCTTTTTCCCATCACTCCCATCATTGTTTTTCCTCCATCACTCCTATCATTGCTTTTGCCCATCACTCCCATCATTGTTTTTCCCCATTGCTTTTCCCCATCACTCCCATCATTGTTTTTCCCCATTGCTTTTCCCCATCACTCCCATCATTATTTTTCCTCCATCACTCCTATCATTGCTTTTCCCCATCACTCCATCATTGCTTTCCCAAATCACTGTTTCTCCCCATCACTCTCCTGCACACACACACACACACCACCTCTCATCTGTACACACACACACACCACCTCTCACCTGTCCACACACACAACACACACACACCACCTCTCACCTGTACACACACACACACACACAGGGCCGCCATCAGGGCATTACAGCCCTGACTGGCGTATGGGGCCCGAACAGCAGAGGGGGCCCGCACCGGGCCCCGTCACCTACCGATCGGGCCCCACAGCCCCGCCCCCAGCGGCAGGATTCTGCCGCTCAAGTAACTGAACTTGAGTCCAGGACGCAGGTTCAGTTACTCTATTACCGTGCGGGCCCGCACGGTAATAGTTAACGCTGCCAGCCAATCGGAGGCTGGCAGCTCACGTCAGCGCGCACGTCGCCGGCACCTGACGTCATTGTCAGTTTCCGGCGAGTGCGCGCTTTCTCTTCAGTGTGGATCCCTCGCCGCTGGAACGCGGCAAGGTAAGGAGAAAGGGGTTTTTTTTTTTTAATGTTGCAAGCGGCAAAGCTGGAGCCCCGGCAGAATGAAGACGGGGCAGGACTGGGGCAGAATGAAGACGGGGCAGGACTGGGAGCAGAATGAACACGGGACAGGACTGGGGGCAGAATGAAGATGGGGCAGGACTGGGGGCAGAATGAACACGGGGCAGGACTGGGGGCAGAATGAACACGGGGCAGGACTGGGGGCAGAATGAAGACGGGGCAGGACTGGGGCAGAATGAACACGGGGCAGGACTGGGGGCAGAATGAAGACGGGGCAGGACTGGGGGCAGAATGAACACGGGGCAGGACTGGGGGCAGAATGAAGACAGGGCAGGACTGGGGGCAGAATGAAGACGGGGCAGGACTGGGGGCAGAATGAACACGGGGCAGGACTGGGGCAGAATGAAGACGGGGCAGGACTGGGGGCAGAATGGAGACGGGCAGGACTGGGGGCTGAATGGAGACGGGGCAGGACTGGGGGCTGAATGAAGACGGGACAGAATGAAGACCGGGCTGGACTGGGGGCAGAATGGAGATGGGGCAGGACTGGGGCTGAATGGAGATGGGGCAGGACTGGGGCAGAATGAAGACGGGCAGGACTGGGGGCAGAATGAAGATGGGGCAGGACTGGGGGCAGAATGAAGACGGGGCAGGACTGGGGGCAGAATGAAGACGGGGCAGGACTGGGGGCAGAATGGAGACTGGGGCAGGACTGGGGGCTGAATGGAGACGGGGCAGGACAGGGGGCTGAATGAAGACGGGGCAGAATGAAGACCGGGCTGGACTGGGGGCAGAATGGAGATGGGGCAGGACTGGGGCAGAATGGAGACGGGGCAGGACTGGGGGCTGACTGAAGATTGGGCAGGACAGGGCAGAATGGAGATGGGCAGAATGAAGATGGGGCAGGACTGGGGGCAGAATGGAGATGGGGTCAGGACTGGGGGCAGAATGGAGACTCGTCAGGAATCAGCACAGAGACGGGGCAGGATGGAGATGGGGCAGGATTGGAGACACTGGGGGCAGGATGGAGACGGGGCAGGATTGGAGACACTGGGGGCAGGATTGGACATACAGACAGGGGCTGAATGAAAGACATGAGGCCAAAATGGAGACACTGGGGGCAGAATGAAAGTCATGGAGGCATTATTGGAGACACTGGGGGCAGGATGGAGAAGGGGTAGGATTGGAGACACTTGGGGCAGGATGGAAAAGGGGCAGGATTGGAGACACTGGGGGCAGGATGGAAAAGGGGCAGGATTGGAGACACTGGGGCATGATTGGAGACACTGGGGGGCTGTAAGGTTCTGTGTACATGTTCCTGAAACTCAGTTTGTTCGTCAGCCATTTTACTTTCTGTCTTGCTGCAGCTATCTTGCCCTCAGTCAAAATGGAGTTTCCAGCTTGCATGTTCCCGCCCTGATTCTCTCCTTTTGCTTCTTAAGCAGCCACAGCTGAGCAATCAGTGCTTCAGAATCTAGCCTGCAGTGAACCTGTGACCTGACTCCTAAAGCCTTGGACCTTGTACTCCAGCTATTCCTACTGAGGAACTCTGAAGCACTTGTGGACTCTGAACCCTGCTCTTTGAAAGACCCACGTTTGCATGGACTTACGGTAACAGAGAAGAAGATCCTGAACCTGTTGTGGAGAGTGATTGCTGAGCTTAGATTACTCTGGCCTGCTGTGTCTCCTGCTTCTGTGTCTGCAAACTGTGTGACTATTTTTGCCAACTTGTATGAAGTAATACAAGACTTTCTATATCAAACCTGTGTCTCATGTATTTTCATCGCACCCAAGCACAAGACGCTATATGAACTGTACTACATACATTACAAGATTCTGAAGCCAAAACGTTAGTGTCTGCTGGGTCTGGAAAGGCTGTGTCTGCTGTAACTGTGGATATCGGATGTCCGGTTGTACTTTCTGTGATGACAGTGGTTGTGACTTCTCACAACCATTCCAGGTGAGCAATTCCCTTAAGTGTTTTTTTTTCTGCAGTGTTACCACAGGTAAACACTATTTTTTTTTTTTTTTTTTCTTTTCTCTTTTTTGTCTGCTGTAACTGTGGATATCAGATGTCCGGGTGAACTTTCTGTGATGATAGTGGTTGTGACTTCTCACAACCATTCCAGGTGAGCAGTTCCCTTAATTTTTTTTTCTCTCTGCAGTGTTACCACAGGTAAACACTATTGTTTTTTTTTTCTCCTCTCCTCTTCTTCCAGTACTCCTGTCTTAAAAGATCTGGAAAATGGAGGCCCGCATAAAGGAACTTTGCGGAGTGACTGATAATATCCTTGCAGATTTGCAGAATATAAAGACCCGTTTTTCAAGCCTACAGGACCTCACTAATCACAATTTGCAAGTGTTTGGACAGACTGCCCAGGATTTGCGAGCCAGGATTGAGGTTCTAGAAGAGCGAGTCCAGGCTCCTGCCGTAGCCCCAGTTCTGGGATTCCCAAGTTGCCCCCTTTTCGTTTTGGCGGTGAACGTGAGAAATTCAGGGGATTTATTAATCAATGCAATCTTTTTTTTTCTGCACATGCTTCACAATTTCCCACTGAACGATCTAAGGTGCTTACTATAATTATGTTGCTTACCAACAAGGCTTTGATGTGGGCAAACCCTCTGATTGAGACTGAGGATGATTGTTTGAATCACCTTGATGCTTTTATTTCAGCCATGGGGCAGGTGTTTGATGACCCCAATCGAGGTGCAACAGCTGAAGCAGCCATGTTAGCTTTGCGCCAAGGTAAGCACTCGGTAGCTGAATATGCCTTGGATTTCAGGAGATGGGCCCTTGATACCACCTGGGACAGTTCCGCCAAAAAATCTATTTTTCGAAAGGGGTTATCTCCACTGATTAAGGATGAACTTGCTCGTGCCGACCCTCCCACTGCGTTAGGTGACTTTATTAACTACTGCATCCGTATTGATACTCGTCTGACTGAACGCAGGCAAGAGAGATGGTTCGAAAGCAATCGCACTAACCTTTTCCTACCTTCCTCTCCAGCTAAGGAACCTTTGAGTAGGATTACACGGGAACCTGAACCTGAACCCATGCAGGTAGACTCTTTACAACGACGGGTTAGTGATGCACGCAAGGAACATCGTTTTAAGGAGAATCTATGTTTCTATTGTGGTAAGTCAGGGCACTTCATTATAAACTGCCCCAGCCGTTCTCGTAAGACTACTGCAGCACTCATTCATTGTGAGTGTTGCGAGAGGGGATCTGTCAGGTCCGAGCCTCAGGCTCCAGAGAGATCTGCAGCAACAGATCTTGATTTCTCGGACTTAAACTCCGTTACCTCTGAGGACGTTGACTGTGTAAACGCTGCCATTTTTCAAGTTTCCTCAGCGGTGTCCCAGCTGAGTTGTAAGAAAAACAATTCTCATTGCTTTCTTTCCATCAAACTCTGGGTTGACTCAGCTTGGGTGTCTAGCTTTGCTATGATCGACTCAGGGGCAAGTGGAAATTTTATGGATGTCTCCTTTGCTCTGAAACAGGGGATACGTTCAGTGAAGAAGGTACTCCAGTACAGATGGAAACTGTGGATGGCTCCCTGCTGACCTCTGGACCAGTGGATCAGGAAACAGAGCCTTTGAGGGTTCTTATGGGTAAAGATCATCAAGAGAAACTGTCCTTTATGCTTATCTCTTCTCCCCACTTTCCCATTATTCTAGGGCTACCATGGCTGCAGGCTCAGAATCCTACCATTAACTGGGAGACCAAGGAATTACACTTTCCAGAGAAACAGATGAGTCCAAAAGTTTCAGCTTGCTCTGTTCCTAAAGGAACCATGTCAATCCCTGAACTACCAGCTGTATACCAGGACTATGTGGATTTATGTGACAAGAAGAACGCTGACCAGCTTCCTCCTCACCGTCCATATGATTGTCCAATTGAATTATTGCCTGGAGCAGAGATACCTTTTGGTAAGATCTACCCCCTGGCGGGGCCCGAGCTAAAGGCTTTAAAGGATTACATAGATGAAAATCTAGCCAAGGGCTTCATACGCCCCTCTTCATCTCCTGCAGGTGCACCCATCTTCTTTGTAAAGAAGAAAGATGGATCTCTGAGACCCTGCGTAGACTATAGGGAACTCAATAAGGTTACTATTAGAAACCGTTATCCATTGCCTTTAATCCCTGAGTTATTGGAGAGAGTGCGACATGCCAAAATTTTCTCTAAACTGGATCTTCGTGGGGCCTATAACTTAGTCCGTATTAGACCTGGGGATGAATGGAAGACTGCATTCAGGTCACGCTATGGACACTTTGAATATCTAGTTATGCCTTTTGGTCTGAGTACCCGCCCCAGCCACTTTCCAACACTTGGTGAATGACATCTTCAGGGATCTCCTAGATACATTCGTGGTAATTTATTTGGATGATATTCTAATTTTTTCTAACTCCACAGAGGAACATCATGGACATGTGAGAATGGTCTTGGAACGTCTAAGACAAAATCATCTTTATTCAAACTTGAAAAGTGTGAATTCCATAGGACCGAAATTCAATTTCTGGGGTATGTACTGTCTACACAAGGAATTAGTATGGATGGAAGCAAAACCCAAGCCATCAAGGATTGGCCAAGTCCTAGAAATGTGAAGGAGGTACAGCGCTTCATCGGGTTTGCCAACTTCTATAGACGTTTCATTAGAAATTTCTCTGAGGTAGTGTCACCTATCACCCAACTTACCCGGAAAGAGTCTAGGTTCTCCTGGACTCCCCAAGCCCAGGAAGCATTTTCCCGTCTAAAAGATAAATTTACCACGCACCTATCTTAGTACATCCCAACCCCGAGCTTGCCTTCATAATAGAGGTGGATGCTTCAGACTGTGCCGTTGGAGCTATACTCTCTCAGAGAACAGGTAAGAAGAATGTCTTGCATCCCTGTGCCTTCTTTTCCCAGCAGTTGTCTTCGGCTGAGAGGAACTACGATGTGGGCAATAGAGAGTTGTTGGCCATTATTGCCGCCTTCAAAGAATGGAGACACCTTCTTCAGGGAGCTGCACAGCAAATAGTCGTCCTGACAGACCATCGTAACCTTGAGTTTATCAGGTCGGCTAAGTGCCTGACTCCTCGCCAGGCTCGCTGGAATCTTTTCTTAAACCAATTTAATTTTATCATTTCTTATAGACCAGGATCGCGCAATGGAAAGGCTGATGCACTCTCTAGGATTTACTCAGCAGAGACACGTCCAATTACTCCTCCTAAGACTATTCTTCCTGACTCTAGATTCCTAGGAGTAATTCATAATCAAGACCTACTTAAGGACATCAAGGAAGCATACCATGCGGATTCCTTTTTGGCACAACCCCCAAGGGACGTAAGTCTTGTCTTTAAGAATGGTGTGTGGATTCAGGGACAACGCCTGTATATTCCTGAAACAGTCAGATTGAGAGTATTGCAACTCATTCACGATTCCAAGATAGCTGGGCATAGAGGAATTCTAAAGACACAGGAATTTCTCTCTCGTTTCTTTTGGTGGCCCACTTGCAGGAAGGATGTTTTAAACTATGTCACTTCATGTGAAGTCTGTGCAAGATGCAAAACACCTCGCTCCTCACCAACTGGTCTGTTACAGCCTCTTCCCACCCCGTCCCGCCCGTGGGGATCCATTTCTATGGACTTCATTGTGGAGTTACCAACCTCTCAAGGGAAGAACACCATTCTAGTGGTGGTTGACCGTCTAACAAAGGCAGCTCATTTTATCCCTTGTGTCGGCTTACCCACTGCAAAACAGACATCAGATTTGATGATTAAAGATGTGTTTCGCTTACATGGAGTACCGGATGAGGTTATTTCGGATCGAGGGGTGCAATTCACTTCTAGGTTTTGGCAAAATTTCTGTGCAGCATTGGACATTAAAGTAAACCTTTCTTCTGCTTTTCATCCCCAGACTAATGGACAGACCGAACGAACCAATCAAACCCTGGAGCAGTATCTCCGCTGCTTTATCTGCCACCTACAGGATGATTGGGTGGATCTACTTCCATTAGCTGAGTTCTCGTATAACAACTCTCAGAGTGCCTCCACTAAGCAGTCTCCTTTTTACTCTAATCTAGGTTATCATCCTAACATTCTACCACGATTTCCCATAGAAACGCCTTTACCAGCAGTGGCTGAAAGAATCACGTCTTTACAGAAGAATATGGATCTTCTAAAGGAGAATCTGGAATCGGCTCAGGAAAGGTACAAGAAAGCAGCGGATAAATTTCGTAAACCTGCACCAGCTTTCAAGGTAGGAGACTTGGTCTGGCTGTCAACCAGAAATCTTAAGTTAAGGATTCCATCGTCTAAGTTGGGACATAAGTACATTGGACCCTATAAAATCAGTAAAATTATAAGTGCCGTTGCTTGTCGTCTTCAACTGCCCAGAACTATGAGAATTCACCCTGTCTTTCATGTATCCCTACTAAAGGCTGCGACACCCAATACGTTTCCTGGACGTTCTTCTCCTTGCCCTGACCCAGTGCTAGTCGATGGTCAGGAAGAATTTGTGGTGGAAAGGATTTTAGATTCCAGGTTGTATAGAAATCAGTTACAATATCTGATTAAATGGCAGGGCTACCCAGTGGAGGACAACTCATGTGAACCAGTCAATAACGTTAATGCTCCTCGCTTGCTCCGTCAGTTTCATCAGAGGTACCCACACAAGCCTGGCCTGAGGTCATCCGGAGGTTGTCCCTAAGGGGGGAGTAATGTAAGGTTCTGTGTACATGTTCCTGAAACTCAGTTTGTTCGTCAGCCATTTTACTTTCTGTCTTGCTGCAGCTATCTTGCCCTCAGTCAAAATGGAGTTTCCAGCTTGCATGTTCCCGCCCTGATTCTCTCCTTTTGCTTCTTAAGCAGCCACAGCTGAGCAATCAGTGCTTCAGAATCTAGCCTGCAGTGAACCTGTGACCTGACTCCTAAAGCCTTGGACCTTGTACTCCAGCTATTCCTACTGAGGAACTCTGAAGCACTTGTGGACTCTGAACCCTGCTCTTTGAAAGACCCACGTTTGCATGGACTTACGGTAACAGAGAAGAAGATCCTGAACCTGTTGTGGAGAGTGATTGCTGAGCTTAGATTACTCTGGCCTGCTGTGTCTCCTGCTTCTGTGTCTGCAAACTGTGTGACTATTTTTGCCAACTTGTATGAAGTAATACAAGACTTTCTATATCAAACCTGTGTCTCATGTATTTTCATCGCACCCAAGCACAAGACGCTATATGAACTGTACTACATACATTACAGGGGCATGATTGGAGACACTGGGGGGCATGATTGGAGACACTGGGGGGCATGATTGGAGACACTGGGGGCATGATTGGAGACACTGGGGGGCATGATTGGAGACACTGGGGCATGATTGGAGAGACTGGGGGCATGATTGGAGACACTGGGGGCAGGATTGGAGGCACTGGTGGCAGAATTGGAGACGCTGGGGGCAGGATAAAAGACATGGAGGCAGGGTTGGAGACAGATGGGGCAGGATGGGGAGATCATATGGGGCAGAATGGATACTCATGAGGACGGGATGGGAGAACATATGGCTGAAGCCAGGAATGAGACACACAGGGCCAGAATGGGGGATATTATTACAATAGGGGCTAATTAAGGGATATTATTACTGCAGTGATGTATTTTATTTTTTTTGAGTATACTGTTTTAAATGGGGGAAGGTCCTGTTACTGTGCAGAGTGACACTGTCACCTTTTTTTTCATCTGGTGTAGTTTAGAAGTTGGGAAAAAAATAAGTAATGTGTTCTGCAATCGGAGCTCTAGATAACTGTGTTATTTCCTGCAGAGAGAGCCCTGGCAGGAAGAAGTGATGGCGGTCTGTGCTGGATGAAAGATGAAAAGCAAAGATGAAGGACTTCACCTAGAGACGTCACTGGTGAGTCAGTGTTACTTGTACACTGACACTATACACTGTAAACAGAGCTCCTGTGTACAAGGTCACCGGTGATTACTGTATTACCTGTACACAGACACTGCATACTAAGTACAGATCTCCTGTGTAGAATGGCACTTATGGTGATAGTATTGTGGTTTTTTTTTTATATACTGATCAGTATTGTAGTATTCAGTCACTATGTGATGGTAATATATGGTCTGGTCATGGTGTGGCGGTATTTGTTCCTTGTATGTGCTATTATTCGGTCACTGTGTGGTGGCAATATGTGGTCTTGTCATGGTGTTGCGGTATTTTTTCCTTGTATGTGATATTATTTGGTCACTTTGTGGTGGTATTATATGGTCTGGTGGTATTTGTTCCTTGTAGGTGATATTATTCGATCACTGTCGTGGTAATATGTGGTCTGGTGGTATTTGTCCCTTGTATGTGGTGTTATTGGTCATTTTAAAAATTGAAAAATAAATAAAAATATACCTAAATTGTATTGGATATTTTAACAAATATTTAATAGGTTACAGTAGAGTAGAGCCCGGCCAAAAAGTGTCCATCGTGTTATGGTGGCCACTTAAAAAATCTTTTGGCCAAAACTAGATCTGCTGGCTATATGTGTGATCTGGTGATGGGAACTGTTAATGTGTGATTGGTGAGAAGTGGAGTTTTTCCAAGAGAGAGCGGTGGGACTGTGGACAGTTCGAGGGGTGGAGGCGGGGCTGGGGTGGATCCTGGGCGGAGTCTCAAGGGGGCCCCGAAAATTTTGCCAGTATGAGGCCCCGAAATTCCTAGTGGCAGCCCTGCACACACACACCTCTCACCTGTCCACGCACACACACCTCTCCACACACACCACCTCTCACCTGTCCACACACACACACACACACACACCACCTCTCACCTGTACACACACACACACACACACACACCTCTCACCTGTCCACGCACACACACCTCTCCACACACACACACACCACCTCTCACCTGTACACACACACACACACCTCTCACCTGTACACACACACACACCTCTCACCTGTCCACACACACACAACCTCTCACCTGTACACACACACACACACCTCTCACCTGTCCGCAGCATCACCGGTGCCTGCGCTTCCTCGCTCTGACAGAGCAGGCCGCTGAATGATGACGTCATCCAGCGGCGCTGCTCTCTGTGTCAGAGACAGGAACCGCGGGCGGCGGCAGCAGCAGATGAGGTGAGTATGCCCTGCAATATCTTTCTGCAATACCGCTCATTAAGCTCATGAATATGGGTGCCACGCCTATGAGAGGAGTGGCGTCCATATTCATGACCTTAATGAGCGGTACTACGAGTGACTGGGATTTCACATGCGGTGTTTCTCGCATGTGAGATCTCAGCCGAGGGCCGCAAAATATCGTACCGAGGGCCCATGAGGTGAGGGCCGCAAACTCGTGTCCCGAGGGCCGCGGAGTTTGAGACCCCTGCTCTACATGTAACGTGAAATACTTTTCAGACACAGTGGGAAGCTCAGAAGAGAAGGCGCGCCATATTATATTGCAAATTTTACTGTTGTGGTTTCCAGGTGCCATGACCCACAGACTACAGCCTTGATTCATCAGAGTTTTCTCCAGAATTCTGGAGTGAAACTTCTTGAAGTGTTTCCAAATTTTTGAGCAACTCGAAGTTGCTCAAAGATTGTGTGACTTTTGGAGTTTTTACATCAGTCTTGGCTAGCGCTGACATCTTTTATAAAAGTGGGCAGAGTCTGAACAGGTTGTACCCCAACCTGCTGGACAAATTCTACCTAATGTACTGTACACCACAAAAGTTACATAAATTACATAATAATTGCATGATAAAAATCTTGCTATATCTAGAAAGTACATGCTTATATTCAAGCCAAATAATATCATATCTACAATTTATTCTTTTGCCTTCCACAACTCATTACAAGTTATGCAGTTATTATGGCAAGGAAAACAATGTGATTATCAATGTTTTGTGTCACGTCAGCTATATTAGTAATAATACTGTAACAAATCTCTTGTGGAAGGGCAACAATAAAATAATTGTTAAATTAGAGTAAAAATTAACAAAAATAATATTATAACCAAACATGACTAATAAGAGACTTTTTTCCATCAAAATTTTACATTACATTACGTTTTACACCGCATTACTTTTATTTAGTATTTTTTAATTACAGTGGTGCTTAAAATGTGCTTCCGAATTTTCCATATTTTTGCATAAATTTTACCTAAAACTACATATCATTTTCACACAAGTACTTAAATGTAGATAAAGAGAAATCAAACAAATGAGTCAAAATTATTAAACTTTGTCATTTTTAAATAAGGAAAATAATCCAACATCAAAAGACTGTGAATAGCAAAAGTATGTGATCCTTTAAGATTAGCAGGTAATTTTCATGAACAAATAGTCAGGTGTTTTAAGTGAATGAAATGACATTCATCATGATATATCATGGCATGAACAAAAGAGATTACTGAGGATCTCATAAGAGTTGTTAATGCTCATTAGACTATAAAAGTTACAAAAAACATCTCCAAAGAATTTGAACTCTACCAATTCAGTCAGACAGATTGTGTACAAATGGAGGAAATTCAATATCATGTTTCCCAGAAGAAGTCAACCATCAAAGATCATTCCATAGCAATGCACATAACTAGTTGAGAGGTCATAAAGGAACCCAAGGTTCCTTATTAGCAACTAAAGGCATTGCGCTCATTGGCTGTTGTTAATATTTATGAGCCCATCATCATGATGACAATGAACAACAATCGTGTGCATTGAAGGACTGCAAGGAAAAAGTCACTACTCTCCATAAAGAACATTGCTGTCTGTCTGCTAAAGTTCATCTGGCACAATGTTTTGTGGATGGAAAAGACCAAAATAGAGATGTCTGCTTTAAATGAAAAGTGATATGTTTGGAGAGAAAAAAAACAATAAATTAAGTAAAAGCAAAGGTTCATAGACATGTGATATTGTCTAATATTTTTGACTCATTTGTTTAATTTGGTTCTTTTTATCCACTCAATCTTACATTTAATGGCCAGTGTCAGGCAGCTGCTGCAAAGGCAAATAAAATAATGGGATGCATTAAAAGAGGCATAGATGCTCATGAGGAGAACATAATTTTACCTCTATACAAGTCACTGGTGCGACCACACTTAGAATACTGTGTGCAGTTCTGGTCTCCGGTGTATAAGAAAGAATAGCTGAACTGGAGCGGGTGCAGAGAAGAGCGACCAAGGTTATTAGAGAACTGGGGGGTCTGCAATACCAAGACAGGTTATTACACTTGGGGTTATTTAGTTTGGAAAAACGAAGGCTTAGGGGTGATCTTATTACAATGTATAAATATATGAGGGGACAGTACAAAGACCTTTCTAATGATCTTTTTACTCTTAGACCTGTGACGGGGACAAGGGGGCATCCTCTACGTCTGGAGGAAAGAAGGTTTAGCCATAATCACAGACGCAGATTCTTTACTGTAAGAGCAGTAAGACTATGGAACTCTCTGCCGTCTAATGTTGTAATGAGTGATTCCTTACTAAAATTTAAGAAGGGACTGGATGCCTTTCTTGAAAAGTATAATATTACAGGCTATATTCACTAGTTTCCTAGATACTGCGTTGATCCAGGGAGCTAGTCTGATTGCCGTATGTGGAGTCGGGAAGGAATTTTTTTCCCCAATGTGAAGCTTACTGTTTGCTGCTTGGTTTTTTTTGCCTTCCTCTGGATCAACATGTTAGGGCAGGTTAGGATAGGATATGGGTTGAACTAGATGGACTTAAAGTCTTCCTTCAACCTTAATAACTATGTTACTATGATACTTTTATGAAAATTAGATGTAGTTTTAGGACAGATTTATGTATGGTATTGAAAATCACCGGCGGGAAGAGAGGATCATGAATTTTTATATCCAACTTGCCATATCCATTCTCCCCAGCATGCACCATTTTAATCTTTCTTCTTTAACGAAGGAGAGCTTTCAAAACTCGTACTTGGATAATTGGTAATGTAGATTAATTCAAAATGAAGTAGTCAACTACAACAGTCAGATTGGAGCTTTTTTTTAATAAAATGAGCTACAAAATGAGACCTCGGAGCTGATCATCAGATCAGGAATAGGGGTGAATTCAAAGGGTTAGTAATGCTTATTTATTTTAAACTTTTAAAGGGAACCTGTCACCAGGTTTGGCTGATCTAAAGGTACTGCCACACTAAACTATCCCGCTAGCGATCACGATAAAGACGCATACTAATTGCAATCGCTAGCGGGATCGTTTTAATATCGCTAGTAGCGGCTTTATTTAGCGATATCGTTAGGACGCTATCGCGGTTAGCGATCTCCTTAACGACTTTAGCGGTACAAAAGTACCGCTAAATCGCTAAAAAAGGTGCCACACTCAGCGATATATACTTACCCAGCGGGAGCGCCGACGATAAAATAGGGTCCCGAACGATTCCAGCGACGAGCGAGATCACAGCAGGAAGCTCGTCGCTGGCAGATGCCGCACACAACAACATCGCTAACGGGATCGCTAAATGTTGACGTTTTTTAGCGATCCCGTTAGCGATGTTGTTTAGTGTGGCATACCCTTAAGATTCAGCCACAGACTTTCAGAGCTTATCTACAGCATTCTATAATCCTGTAGATAAGCCCCCGATCTGACCTGAAAGATGAGAAAAATAAGTTTTATTATACACACTCGAGGGCTGTCTGGTTCGGTGGGTGTCGCAGGTCTCGGTCCGGCGCCTCCCATCTTCTTGTGATTCCGCCCTTCTGCTTGCTTCACAGGCTCCCCGGCATCGCACTCCTGCGCAGGCGTGCTTATCTGCCTTGTTGCAGTATTTGATCTGCCCTCAGCAGAGCAGATAAGTATGCCTGCGCAGAAGCGTGTTGCCGTGGAGCCATCAAGCAAGCAGGAGGGCAGCGATCATAAGAAGATGAGAGGCGCCGGACCCAGACCTGCGACACCCATCGGACCAGACTGCCCTGGGGTGAGTATAATAAAACTTATTTTTCTTCTCTTCCAGGTAGGGTTGGGAGCTTATCAACAGCATTATAGAATGCTGTAGATAAGCCCTGAAAGGCGGTGGTGTATGTTATATCGGCCAAAACTGCTGACAGGTTTGCTTTACGGCCGGGGTCACACGAGTCTCGCATGTCAATACCCTGCACTGCCGCCGGCACTCGGACAGGAGCATGTGGCTGCATAGAAATACATGCAGCCCCATGCTCCTGTCCGAGTGCCGGAGGCAGTGCCAGGTATTGACATGCGAGACTGGTGCGAGTTTCTCTCTCATGTCTGACCCTGGCCTAAGTGTTAAGTTCATAGTCTCCAAACCAGTGGAGCACGGAAACAAAGAGATCTATGGTCATAAGCAGAATTTCCCTAAGAGGCAATAGCTTTCAGAGTTTGTAAGAAAATAGAAAAGTTCTGTGAAACGCAATATTGATTCAGTATAATTTTCTTGAGCAAGGCTTTTAGCAGAAGCAGCAAACTAAGCAAGAGCTATGTTAAATGCTGATATTTAAAGCCATGTGTGCACTGACAGAGCAGTATATCAAGACTTTCAATGCCTTGAGCAAAATACAAGTTGACAGTGCTTTTATGGTTGCCTTCAATGTGGAATTTCTGCAGCTATATTACCTGAGCTGGAACAGATTGTGCCTTGGAAAAAAAATAACAATTCATTTTACCTAAAGCATAAAAGATCCAAATAAATATATGGAATAATATTTAGCTGTAGTGTTATGTGCAAATAAAGCAACGCTTAATGGCAAATTAACGTCCTTGCAGGCAAGACGCTTCTCTACATCTGCAAATCAGAATATTGCAGTTTTCCAAAATGAAGGGCAGTAAAGTAAGTGCAAAGAAGCAGGTGCCATGACCTGTGACATTCAGCTGTGGCAGGATGGGAGCCGAGAAATTATGTTGTTTAATGCGGTCGTACAAGGAAAGATTAGAGTACATGGGCAGTTAGGATGCTAAGCAGTGACCGACAACAAAGACATATGAGACTGCAGTTACACATCACACAATGCTCTGGGTGTGTTACTAACTTTCATTATAAATAATGGCATGGAACAAGGAAATGTATCACTAGCTCATGAATCTAATAATAATAATATATTGAAAGCTCCCATGGGATTTTCCGCAGCAGCAAAAAATGGCATGGTTTGGGGTTTCCAGAAATGTATGGCCTATTCATCAATTGAGACTTTTTGAAAAATGAAATTTTTGCGCAAATGTGCTATTGTAACTAGGGCTGTGGAGTTGGTGTTCATTTTGGTGAAGGTGGAGTCGGTATAATGGAGCAACTCCCGAAAATATATAATAAATTGGGTACTGTAGTACATTGCAGGATTTTGCTGTAAATGTTTTCATAATAATTTGGGAAAGTTAAAGAAAGTCCTATAAATGTCTGTTCTGGCTTTTAGTGGAGATGAATCTGGTGCTGCGCTTTATGCACATGCTCAGTAGTGAGGCAGGGCTAAATTGGGTCGGAGTCGGGAGTCAGGGAAAATGAGGGCGGAGCCGGAGTTTGGCTTACCGACTCCACAGCACTGCCTTAAAATCCATAGATGATTTTGTATGTATGCCTGAAATCCACCACACAATAAATTCTGCGACATTTTAGTGGAATATGAGACATTCTGCACCAAGAAGTCTCAAACACTTAAAAAACAAATCTAGAGCATTTTTTATTTGTGTGGAAAAATTTCTGAATCCGTGCACTAATTTGAAGAATTTTACGCCAGAACGACAATGAATAGCACAAGACAAAAAAAAAAAAGAAAAAATGACAAATAAAATTGCAAATGATAAATGGGGCCCAATGTATCTACTAGTGTTGGCATTCCGAACCCGATCTATGGGGCCGATTTTCCTTTATCAAAACCGAATTTAAATTCCGATACTTTTCCATATCGTATCCCGGGAAAATTGGAAGTTCCCAAATTTTTAAAGGGGCCATTGATTTAGTCAGCCAATGAGGAATCCTACGAAGTGGGGGCACACCTGTAATGAGGGGGGTAAATTTAACAATGGCAGCTGGATTGGCTGCTGAAATGATGTCAAAAAATGCACATAAAAGGCCCGCACCCATTTTAGGCCCCAGTGCGTGAACCAGTTAGGGCAAACGCTCTGTGCTACCGAGGGACATTAGAAATTGCGATTTTTGAAAATACTGTGTTGAGGCGGGCATTTTTCCCAACCGCTGTGTAAAGCCATTTTGCCATGTTTGTTTTTCACCTTGCAAGGTGGTGTGTGACATGCAGGTGACCGGCTTTTGCTCTGCATCCACCGCTTTTTGGTGGGCATCTCACTGCCTTTTTTTTTTTTTTTTTTATTTATTTATGGAAAAAGGGGCATCCATTAATTAGAAAAAAAAAAAATCTATTATGTGACGGCTTCCCTCCTAACAATACATTGGTTTTCAAAAACATAGAAGTACAGAAAGGAGCTTTTCACAGATTGTGGACGTTTGTTTTCAGTGTTCCTTTAGTCTGTGTTTTTTACTTTTTTTTTGTGCAATCACCCCATTACATGTTCAAGCACTGCGCTTGACCGCTGAGCGGGTCCAGTGGGTATCCTTTTTATTTATCTCCAATTGTTCTGCTCATTCCATTTAAAATAAAACTAATCTATTAGGTGACGCGCTTCCCTCCTATACAATACTTGGTTGCAAACACTATAAAAAGAAGGGGCTTTAA